>CM040820.1:9069493-9639493 GCA_022828995.1 Vimba vimba | reverse complement strand
TCCCAAGGCCTTTTCTTTTCAGCAAGACCTTGGGATTATCTTAGCAGAATGAGCTTTTAGCAGTTTATAAAAAAATAAAAATAAAAAAATAAATAAAAAAAAAGCACCTGGGTCTTATCCTGTGATAGAAAAGATTGACAAGTTGACAAAGATTTTTTACATTTTTTGCAGTTACTAAGGTTTTCAGGTGTTGAAAGGGTTATAAAGCTGGTTGCTACAGTAGTACGGCTGTGCGATATAGCTAAAAAAATGATCACGATAAAATGGTTTCATATAGTTCGGTATCGATAATTATTGACTTTTATAACCTTTTTTTTTAAGACAAGTAGAGAAGTTTGAATTGAGTTTTATTTGAGTTTATCATCCACATTATTAAGGCAAACATCAAATTATATTAGTTTTAGCAGTCAAAAACTAAATAAAATTTAAACAAAAATATCTGCATGTCTTACATTAAGACACAAAAGTAAGTGTTAAAGAAACTCTTGAACTTAAAATGTTAATTTTATGTTGAACTTAAAAAACTCTTGTTACAAAATGTGTGCAATGTAAAAGTGTAAACGTAGAACAATCAAGGCAAACTTTGAGGTAGATCAACATCTGTAATAAGCAGGGGTGTAATGGTTCACAAAATTCACGGTTCGGTTTGATAGGACACAGTGGTGTCATGGTTCGGTACGTTTTCGATACAGCAAAAAGAAAGAAATGCCAGAGAAATTTCCTTGATTTAAAAAAAAAAGAATAAGTGTGAGTTTTCCTACATCTTGAAACTTTAAGTTTTATAAATGGGGGTAATCTTTGAAGGATAAACAAATAATGTTTTGGCCATCACATTACACAAAAAATAACATTTAAATATGATAATATTTGATTTTTGAAGTGCTGGAAAAAGATTTATGATGTACTTGAAAGCATTTTACTATTCCTGCCAAACTTTCATGGCTACAGTTAGTGTTACTACATTAAATTCATGGTAAATGTTGCTGATCTGTGGACTTAAAGCCTATAACAAGTTAATTCATGGCACAATGTTTCTCCTGGTTTCCACACCAGCGCTGTTTGAGATCTAATAGAGATCTACGGTTAATAACGGAGAAATTTGAATGCTTCTCACTAGGTCTCGCACTGATGTTATTACTTCTGTGGCGAATACAAATGCTTTCTTTATTGGATCTTGGCGCTGTGTAGTAACAGTGTCACTTGATCAAGATCGGCTCGCGCTGCACTGACATTGGTCCAAACTGAGCATGAAGCACAAAATAATGATAGGGCAGGTTTCGTTCCGCTTTCATTACGTTTGCCATTTGATGTTGGGCAACGTTGTGGTGGTAGCGCCATCTTTAACTTCGCAGTCCACTTATGAATCACGGTCGAATGGAACCGCACCTTCAGTCAACATGATGTGGAGAGCGCAGTTCATTGTTGCATAGCAACGACAGACGCCATGGGAGCGCAAGAGCTTTGGAAAAGAGGAGAAAGCGGTTTTAGACGCGATATGTAAACGGCCCCTAAGATCTACGGGTGATGCTATATCAAACATTTTTTATAACGTTACTGACAATGGTGTACCGTCGATAAATACCGATACCGTTTTATCACCCAGCCCTAGTTGCTAGGGTGTTCTAGGTGGTTGCTTACTAATCTGGTCTGTAGATAGCTTGGACCCACCTAAATAGACTTATTTACCTGGTAATGGCATAATGGAATACTTCTCTTCAGAAAACCACATAATTTCATCACTGGTTTCATCATCTTTCATGTAGCACAAGCAGTTTAATGTGATACTTAATACCTGAACAAACCCCTAACTGTTGAGCAATAATAGTCTAATAACATTTTACAAAAAAAAAATGTCAACATTTAAGTCATTCAGTTGTGTACTCTGCATTCAAGTAAACATCAAGTAAACATTAACTCAGCAATAAAGAGCAGTCAGATGATTCTTGCACACCAGGTTACATCATTTTCAAGAAGTGTGTCATAGATTGTCATCATAAAGGAAATGACATTCAGATCAGACCCAAGACACCCAGCATTTGCATCCATTTTCCATGCTGTTGCATCAGCCCTTGTCTGTTTATAGTAAATGAGGGGGAACGAAAGCATTTTATTTTTCTGTGACAGATTCCTTGTCAGATTCAGATTCATATAGGGGCCTTTCAAACAGTTCAGGGCTGTCTGAGTGAGTCATCAACAACTAGAAATTACATGGAGTAGTTTAAGACTCCGGCATGCCAAACAAGGGAAATAATTCAACAATCTAAACAATCTACACACCTCTTGAACACAGCATGAATGTCCTGAAAACTATAGATAGTTAACATCAGTAATTTAAGAATCAGAATCCAACACCGATTTTTACTCACATTTGGCACTTGGTGAATGGTAATTCTAGGCCCTGCATATATATATATATATATATATATATATATATATATATATGTTACAATGGTAGACATTGTAAACAGACTGTGTGGTCACAATTATGAATATGGGACTACTGATATATACGTTTATATGTACAATAAGCAGAATAAAAAGTGGATTTAAAGCAACACCAAAGCACTTTTGCTCTTCGGTCCCCCTACAGGTTGGAAGCGGAATTGTCCATTACCGAAGTCGTAAATAATTTAGCCTACTACAGCCTACCGTCGCACACACGCTATTTGTTTATCCAGCACCGGCTTTGGAAATAACAATGTCCACAGTCAAGGTAGAGTATGTTGCATAATTTTATTAAAGTATGATGTATTGCGACATCAGAAACGAAGAAAAACAAAATAATGACATTGTTTGCTATTTTTTTGCTATTGTAAAGCTTGCCGTAAAGCAAGTCAAATCTGTAGTTTCTTATGTCTCATTCGATCTACAGATCCGCTACCCGATCTGGCAAACTTGCATAGTGCGGTTATAGCCGATAGAGGGTCGCAAAGCGAATGCAGAAGTGCCGTTTCACCCTGTTACGAGTTGATGAACCACTGAAACGATTTTGGAAACATTATTTTAAGGTACAAAATAATCTTTGGTGTTGCTTTAAGGTTAGAAAGCATGACACTCGCGATGTCAGAATGTCAGTCTGTCAGTCAAGTCCGAAGCAAGACACAACATGTTATTGCAACGATGTCTCAGATAGTCTGAAATAGCAAATAAGTTACTTTCGAGGGATTCCTTAAAAAAAAGAAAAAAAAGAACTTCTATTCCTTTTAATGGACATATGCTGGACTTTTCCAATCATTTAGTCTGCTTAAACTCCGCCCCTTTATTACAATCAACTGAAAGCTCACATTTTCATCTTTAGCCTTTGTCACAGCCTCCATCTGTTGAACGGGGGAAAAAACATCACTCATAGCAAGCGTATGCAAGAAAAAAATATTATGTACCATTTGGCCAAAGAAAAAATCAAATCAAAATACAAAATCAAACTGAGCAAGTTTAATTTATAAGGATGTACATATGAATCTTACAGACGTCAATAATTTAGACAAATGAGAAACAAGTAAAAGATCACAATATCTCAAATAGATTGCAATGCACTGAGCTTACAGAATCACAATATCATCATAATGAAGCTTATTGATACATTATTGAATAACCAGGTCACTTCCCAACCTTAGCTGAAAGAAAATGAACAACCGTTTAATAACCAAAGTAATACATTCCATAGACGACTCAACCCTTGATCAACAAGTAGACACATGATGCAGAACTCACACTAGTTCAAATGAGAGAAATGCAGCCTGTTCCAGACTTCTCCAGTAAGACTAGAAGGCACCATCCACATCCCAGCACTACAGACTAGGCCTGAATACCAATCTCCAAATCTCTCCTGCTCTACCTCCTATCATTTCCCCCCTCTTTTGCCTCTTTCCTCTGAGCGATTGGCAATTTCTGCTTCTGTCTCAGGGGGTGACTTTTCCGCAAGACCAATTTTGTCCTTGCGCAGGATTCAGTCACACACACACACACACCTGCTACAGGGGTTTAACCCTCATCAGTTCCTCGGTTCTCTCTCACACTCAGCACAAACTCCCACTGTGGCAATTAGAGAAGTGGTCTTGAGAAAACCTGGAAAGGCAGCACTGCAGGATCCAAATACTTTTCCAGAACCTCTCTTTTTTTCTCTCACAGAAAAGCGAGGAGGCGTAACGTACGAAGAAGAGCAAGTGAGGCTCACCGGGAGGCCAAAAATTTGTAGAGTTAGCCTTACAATGCCCCGGTTCATTCACATTGCCACATTCAGAGTTGAAAGGGAGACTTATTTAAATGATAATGAGGAACAATACATTGGATTTAGTGCTGCAGAGAGAGAGGGAAAAAAATCCATTACACCATCCGCGGTTCATAAGCCATGGGGCTGGGCCACATCTAAACACGCTCCCTTAAAAGCCATTATACGCAGCACTCAATGGATTTGCCTAGCACTTAGGACTTCAAAAAAGGATTAAGATGCAGGCTGGGAGAGAACGAGAGAAAAGCAAACGTGAAAGAGGGAGAAACGGGGCGGTAGGGTGAGCAGGACGGCAGCTGTTTTGGGGTTAACCAAACAACCTCTTTAAAAAGAAATGGGGGTGAACCCGCTTCTTAATCCAAGCCCATTTTCACACTAACTCGAACCCCTTCACCCATCCTCTTTCATCACTCTACACTTCTTGGGCCCCAGCAGATTTGGTGACAAGTGGGAGGAGGTGGATTGTTTAGCTACGGACCAGACTATTGGTTAAGATAGGGCAGCGGATGAAAAGAAGCCAATCGGGAAGCAACGGAGCGTGAAGCCAGTGAGCGAACAGACGGCTGAGATGCAGTAGGTGTTGCCGGGTCTCTGTGGGCAGCTTCTATGACATAGTGGGTGGGTTCAAAACTATCAGTGTCATTACCTTCGTGCCTGATCCACCCCAAACGCAAAAACATCCTTGCTGTTCGGAAACACAAAAGCTTCTATAGTCAGTTTAGATATAGCATATTTCATTTGTTGCAAATGATAATGAGATTTCAAGAGGTATTTTTTATTGTATTACTAGGATTTTCGCAGTTTTACTTTTTGAGAGAAGTTTCTTGTTTTACCAGTAGGCCTATATGATAAATAGCCTATACGTAATAAATCAGGATACTAGATGAGGTCAAATAAACCATGTGTATGGGTTGACATTCTCTTGATTTGTGTTTATAGGTGAAAGTGCAACAATTCTGATGAAATGCATTTCTCAAATGACAATAATCGTTATGATTATAATTTTGAGCAAAATAATTGGGATTATCTATTTAACCATTATGGAGCAGGATAAAAGTGTGACAGTTTTCACTGACGAAAACTAGACTAAACAAATACAGGGCATGGTTGCCGAAATATAACATCAACTAAAAACTACATTTGACACAGGACTAAGACTAAATAAAAAAATGGCTGACAAAATGAACACTAATAGAAAGGGACACTGCATCTGCTAGACTACAAGGTAGTGAAGGGGTCACTCAAGTCATATATATATATATAAAATATATATACACCCCTAATGTATAACATGTATATAGCAGTATATACAGTGCCCTCCACAATTATTGAACCCCCTGGTAAATATGATCAAAATTGGCTGTAAAAAATAAATCTGCATCGATTATCCTTGTGATCTTTCATTCAAAAAATGTGCAAAATTCTAACCTTTCATTGAAGTAAAAGAATTGAAAGTGGGGGGAAATCACATTATGAAATAAATGTTTTTCTCCAAAACACGTTGGCCACAATTATTGAACCCCTTTTATTAAATACTTTTTGCAATCTCCTTTTGCCAAGATAACAGCTCTGAGTCTTCTTCTATAATGCCTGATGAGTTTGGAGAATAACTGACAAGAGATCAGAGACCATTCCTCCATACAGAATCTCTCCAGATCCTTCAGATTCCCAGATCCATGTTGGTGCTTCTCCTCTTCAGTTCACTCCACTCATCAGGTCAGGGGACTGAGACGGTCATGGCAGAAGCTTCATTTTGTGCTCCACAACAAATTTTTGTTTTGATTTTGATGTTTGTTTTGGATCGTTGTCCTGATGGAAGATCCAACCACGGCATATTATAAGATTTCTAGCAGAAGGCGTCAGGTTTTGATTTTTTATCTGTTGATATTTGATAGAATCCACAATGCCATGTATCTGAACAAGAAGTCCAGGACCTCCAGCAGAAAAATATGCCCACAACATTAAAGATCCAATGGTATATTAAATTGTACACATGGGGTACTTTTTATCCTTGTGTTCACCAAACCCATCTAGTGTGTTTGCTGCCAAAAAGCTCTGTTTTAGTCTCATCTGACCACAAAACCCTGTGCGGTTTGAAGATCCAGTCGTGTCTGACAATTACATTTGCTGGAATTTGTTTTTGGATGAGCGAGGAGGTTTTTTTTTAAACCCTCCCAAACAACATGTGGGGATGTAGGGGTTGTTTGATAATTTTTTTTTTAGGCTTTCTGACCCTAAGACTCAACTAATCTCTGCAATTCTCCATCTGTGATCCTTGGAGAGTCTTTGGCCACTCAAACTTTCATACTCGCCGTGCATTAAGACAGTATAGACACACGTCCTTTTCCTGGCAGATTCATAACATCTTTAGTTGGTTATAACTTCTTAATTATTGCCCTGATGGTCAAAATGGGGATTTTCAATTCTTTAGCTATTGTCTTACAGCCACTTTCTAGTTTGTGATGCTCAACAATCTTTTGCTACGCATCAGAACTGTATTCTGTGGTTTTACTCATTGTGATGGATGATTAAGGGCATTTGGCCTTTGTGTTTCCTCATATTTAAACTCCTGTGAAACACGAAGTCATAGCTGGACAGTTTCATGTTCCTAGTCACCCTGGTGTACTAAAAAAGGTAAATATTAATGGGAATATACTTCAGAGATATTTTACTCGTAAAAAATTCTAGGGCCAACATGTTGTGGCCAACATGTTTTGGAGAAAAACATTTATTTCATAATGTGATTTCCCCCCACTTTCAATTCTTTTACTTCAATGAAAGGTTAGAATTTTGCACATTTTTTGAATGAAAGATCACAAGGATAATCGATGCAGATTTATTTTTTACAGCCAATTTTGATCATATTTACCAGGGGGTTCAATAATTGTGGAGGGCACTGTATATTTAGCAGTGACGTAAAAATCTGAACGTCGTCCGTAATTTTGACAGATTACACTGGGATGATTGTACCTTGTAGATGTAATTATCACCTCTGTCCACTTGGTGGCGAGAAGAGCGCCAAAACTTTTTTTATTGTTTGAATTTTGTGATAAAATGGACCGACTTTGAAAGCTGAGACTTTGTTTCAAATCAAAAGTAACAAAGCACAAAGCTTATTGCGATTTACTTGACAAACATTCATGGTGAAACCTGAAAAGTAATGCAGTCTCTGATAAATTTTCTCATAAATAAATAAATGCATAATCTAGGCTATATGCTTGTCCTGTAAGTTTGTGAATAAAAAAATGAAAACGTGAACAAAAATAGAGCATATTAAATGGCTTATTATCATTAAAATAATTCCTAATAATAGATTATGATGGAATTTTTACGACAATGCGGAAGTCTAATGTCACCTGTGATATATAGAGTTATTAATGTCCTTTTTTCATGTTCTTTGTGAACACAGTAACATATTATACGGTATAAATTAAGTATGCAATTCATAAATGTTGAGTGTGATTAGTGTAAACAGTCAGATATATTTAAATCAAGGTCACACTAAAACAACATCAGATATGACTCTGATTTGTTTAACATCTGATAGTGGACCAGATCAGAACTGAAAATGTCAGTTGAAATGTCAGAAATGTTCAGTGATATTTTGGCTGTAAGTCTAACATCCAAAAACCAGATCTGTTTCACAAAAAAAAAGAAAACAAGAATTTGAGCCATATTCAGCTGCGATGTGAATGTAGCCTAAGACAGTATGACAAACTGAATATACTCTTCTTCAATGTTTTCACTGCCTTGTTTTCACTCAAGTCAAATTAAAGAAAGTCTTGTCAGACTATACTCATTAATTCCTAACACACTGTTTCTGTAAAGTTTTCACAAGAGCCAAAGCCATGCTAAGCATGTGGATGTGTTACGTTAAAATAAGATCTTAGCAAATGCACGCACCGCTAAAGTGGCAAGCCCCCACATTGGCTGTTTTTTTTAATCACCCTGCGCCTTGCCCCCGGTTCTTTGAGACAACGCCATCCCCCTCGTTTGTTTCCATTTCTTTCTGACACTCCAACGACAAAAAAGAAATCCAGTTTTATCCGCCTCTGAAGCGAAGAGATCGTTAGCTAGCGGCGCACACGCCTAAGCGTCTTTGAAGTGGGTATGAAAAGCGCATTTGGTATGCAAAGAAAATTAGCATGTATGGCGAATCACAAGGGAAGATTTTTTACACCATTTAACAATGTGACAGTGATGAAAGATGATCCTGTTTACAAAGCTAGCGTTAGCGTGGCGTCCGGGCCTCGTGCGGCGGGACACAACCGAACGGGCTCCGCAGATCTCTTGCTGTCTTGTGTCTTTCCCTCACTCCGAGATGGACAGATAGGCCTACAGATGACATGGATATGGCGCTCTGCATTTTAGCACCATTCCTTTGGCAGGAGATTAGAGGGAAATGTCATATCTGGCACTGTCAGCCATTACAGTCTGCAATTTTCTGCAGTCTTTCAGCCCTCCCTCCCTCTCTCTGTCTGCCCGTTGTTCTGTCGCTTTTTGCTGTCAAAACTGTCAGCCTGGATCACGCTTTTATCTGCCTCGAGCTCGTTTCTCGCTCTTCCTCGCTCTCCCTCTCTGACTTTTTCATGAAAAACAGCCTTTTGCACAAATTCATAAATGGCGATGAAGGGTGGGAGGGGGAAAGCGAGGACAGAAATTTCCCCTCCGAATCCTTAACAGCCTAAGCATCACATTTAATCTCTTCATTAAAAACATTTTATTCTTTTCATCATCTTCTCCTCCCTTCATCCTCGGCTCGCTGAGGCGCGCTGCCTCGCCGTCGTCGTATTACGGATCCATCCGAACGAATTTACAGGGGATTTCGGACACGCGTTTGACAGGCGTGAGTTAGGGACGCGTATTCAGCTAGTCTCGGGGGAATTAGACACAAATTCTCATTACCCCTCTCTCAATCACATTATTTCTTCATTCAAGCACCAACCGAAACCCTACCACTATTTTTTTTCTCTTCGACAGTGCTCTGCATTACTCAGAAATGGCACCAGCTAGACTGGGGATTCTTTTCTACAAAGACACTGGTGAGGGAAATGGTCCTAGCTGACCGTGAGTTGACAAGCTAACTGCTTCTGAAACAAGAGTCGCCTGCCAAAAGAACAATTAGATCAGTGGTTCTCAACCTTTTTGACTCCAAAGTCCACAACAATATTAGAAGGCGCCCTGACTTTGATTTACTGGATAAAGATTTAAAAGGAAACATTTACTCACAATTTCTTTTCATATATTTTTTTTTTTACATTTTTAAAAACTGTGTACAAGCAATATATTTTTATATAAGATATCATCACACTTTTAACATTAGGATATATCCAGATTTTCAATACTGTGGGAATCCTAGTTCCTCAAAAAAAAAACAAAAAAAAACCTCCATTAGATGAATAACCATACATAAACATATGCATATATCTGACCATAAAACCTGTTTTCAAACAGTACATCGCAGAAATTATTTTTTATAAATTTGCACTTCGTTTTTTTTTCTAAATTTAGAACAAAATATAAAACATAAATATATCAGAGAATAAAATTTTAAAAATAAGATTAAAAAGGAATTTTAATTAGATTAAAAATGCAGCTGATTATGTGGAGTCTAAGCCCATAAAAGATGTTTATTGCATTTCAGCTGGTTTTGAAAATAACACACAGGAGAGCGCATATCTTTAAGGAAAGCAATATGTTTGCTGCGAGTGACAAATGGCTGCAAGACAGAGAAACGAATGTGCGTACGCACCTGTTATGCATCCAACAGGCATTTTCCTTGAAAACCTTTTTTACACACATGTAAGTACTTGGCTGGTAAAGGCCAAATGGACCTCTCCTATTGGTTTTCATGTTTACCGACGTCATAATGACACACTTCATTGTGCTTACCTCACTGAGTCGATCTTTAGAGCTGCTCCTGGGTGCTGTTTTCACCTCCGTCTCCTCCATTTTCTTCCCAGCCTGGCTCAGAAGACTCAGAGACTAGAGAGAGCAAAAGAAGAAAAATGACATTTTAGAATTAGGACAAAGCTTTATTTGGCTGTTGTAACCCTTATGAAAACAGCTGATCAAGAAACCACTATAAAATGATGCACTCTTGTATCCTCAAGCAGAGCCATGTTCTCTTAGCGAAACTAAGTCTTTGGTTGGCTGGACACTACGAGACAACACAAAGACTTCAAAGAAACACAATGTTCTAATCGACTGTCAACTATTGTGATTCTTTTGTCTGTTTGCTTTGGAAATTTTAGGCCCTGCTTCCCAAGAGGTGTCAAGTTGTGTCTGGAACCAGGGCATTGTTGCCTTACTACTGTTATCCGGTGCACTCAGAGCATTAGCCCGTGAAAACCCAAGGGAAACCCAATGTTTGAGAGGAGGGCAGGTGAAGGAGGTGTTTTTTTTTGCTGAAACAGTGAAATGTAGGCAGCTTTATGAGCTCCTGCGATGAGACAGATGGAAAAGCTTAGGAACGCTCTTAAGAGTCCCTGTTTGACCTGCATTTGAAGATGCACTGATTTGAATGCATGCAAAAGGACCAGAGCTCACCAGAAAATTACATTTACTGACCTTGTCCCTGGTTTAGATAGCCATCTGCAGATAAGGATACATGTGAAATGAATGATGCAATAGACCTTATTCACAGCAGTGCCATCTTTTATTTTTTTAAAAGGAATGAAAGTGAGGCTGTGAGGGATAGAAATACATCTCTTCAGTAGACAAAATTCCAGACAACATGAGTTATGGAAAATTATGAGTGATCTAGGAGCTTAATACACCTTTATACAGCGGATGCCATTGAAAACACGGTAAGTCTATTCCTCACAGGCTTGCTTTCATACCTGTCATGGCGCTGCTCTGAATAAGGTCTATAGAGATAGATCTGTATTTTTTCTAAAGGCTAGGCCAAATAATTTTCATTACTTTAGCTTACATGATAGTATTCAAGTGCACAAATCTAATATTGAACAGATAAGCATGTGTACATCAATATGTTTAAAATCTAGTTCTATATACTATATATGCAGGAGAGTATGTGCAAGCTTGTTTGTTTAGCAATAATTTGTCTCCATAAGTTAGCTAAACCTGATCTTGGGACATCTTCAAAAGTACGACAAATGTAAGTTAGTACAGCTAGAATGCTGTATCAGTTTTATACAGTATATGCATGTTTGTTATGTGAGAATGTGTGTGTATTACTCCAGCAACTCTTGTGTGTGTGTCCCAAGTGGCTTGCAAGGTCTTGGCCCCAGTCTCCAGATCTCTACTCTAATTTAAACAGATCACTGCTACAATTAACCTTTCTGCTAAATATCAATTATAGCCCCAGGCAGAGCAGAATTAAAATGGTCATCAGCTAGTCTGACAGGTCCTGCATTCTGCCACCACCTGGTCATCGTTTTCCCCGATCCCTTCTTCCCAGCGGACGCACACAAGCCCCATTTAATTACCAGAGCCAATACTGAGCCAGCGCTGGAACAACACTGTGCCAGTGCTGGATGATTGGCGCAATGAATTACCATTCAGTTGAGGTCAGAAGTGAAAAACGCTGGAGTGATGCGACCTAGGCACGACGTTGGCACTATGTTGAGGATTTCCAAAAAAAGAGCTGCAGGTGGGCCTAATCAAGTCAGAGTAATTTGCCGTAGTCAAGACAGGGGCTCGATTCTGTCAGAAAAGCTGACAAGCTAATCAATCCCGCTATCTCAACATAATCGGCAGGGCTGCTTAGAGAATCACAGAATTGCTTGTGTGTGTACTTGTAAAAGCAGGCAAAAAAGCAGGGGTCTCTGTGTGTGGTGTGCCAAAACCTGGTTTTGATTTGTTTACAGAAGACAATATGAAAATGAATGTTTTCAAAAACACCATTTTCACTGATGGGGAAACAGAAGCCTGATTTTTGACTTTATATATATATATATATATATATATATATATATATATATATATATATATATATATATATATATATATATATATACTTTGTGCATTTTGTGAGACTTTACATCAAACAAACATGGATTTTATTCGGTTAGCATTCTCAATGTCTCAACGGAGATAGTTGAAGGTTTTGCAGGTCTGCACCGAGAGACAAATCATGCAAAGTTTTGAAATGCACTTTAGTACTCCAGTGATTGTATTTTCTTCTAGTTATGGATTCATGTCTTGTTTAGAGGAACAAGGTCAAACACACTGACTAAGAATCTGTTATCAACAGTCTCATTGTCATTTTTCTCTCTCAAAAAGTCTGAAATATGTAGAGAATTCAAAAACAACATGGTCAAATTATCATCTGTACATAATGAACAACCCTAGTCTTATTGGACCCAATTTATCACAGCACATTATTCTAAAGAAAAGAAGAAGAAAAAAAAAACAATCTTCAATAAAAAAAAATCTTCTATTGGCTATAAAATGTATTGGCTGCATGGGTGGCAAAACAATATTAACCAGTAACGTCACAATCCAATCAAATCTACAATAGTCAGATTTACTCTGAAATATGTTGTATTACAACAGCAAAGGTTGTAGAGGCTATAGGAAGAAGTGAAGTTAGATACTTTATACACTCAACAGCAATAGTTTCCATATGTAGCGGAAAGAGCTAAACATACTAAAGCTAACATCACATTATGTGCGTTTGAAACTACATTTCCTTCAACTACAAAACTTCTTAAATTCAAACACTAGATGGCAGTACATAGTTTATAGTGCAAGTACACAGTAAAGTACATTGTTTGGGACTCAAGTTAGCCTTAGTATGATTAGCGCAAACACAACGTTAATGTGGAGGAGATCAACCAATAAATGTTTAAAAGTGGAGACATTTATAATGATCTGACATTCAGTGGGTTTAGTGATGGATTATACTTTTGTTGCGGATTGCTAGTGAATAAGACTTTTGCGTTAGCATCCAGCAAGCAAAAGTGAATTCACTCCTCAAGTTTCCATACTCATAAAATGTTTAAAATTGTTTTAATTTTGTCTAAAAAGTACACTAAAGAGCTGTTCAATTCAAGAAATATAACAATAATTATAAAAAAAATAATCGTTTCAATTCTATGAAAACAAGTCAGTCCATAGCTATAACAATAACAACACGGGAACGATATTGATGGCATCACTTTCAGAATTTTTTTTTCCAGCTAATGAATGATGAATGAATGAGGCACCCGACTTTAAAGAGCCCGATCATTTAAAGCTGCAGACAACATGGCTGACAGAATGTTATCATCTGTTGGTGCGGAGGCTAATATAGTTATTCATGGTGTGAATGGGACTAATGCTGACTTCACGTGCTATCAGAAATTTCCTACTTCTGAAGATGTGATTACGAGCTCATCGCGTTCAAGAGCTATGTTGTCGGAAAGAACAGGAATAATGGAGGACACCAGGTTTATTCTTGCCTATTTATTGGAAAAATCGTATTAAAGCCAAAATGATATTTAGCATCCCATTCATTGACCTGGAATTTCGGAATAATAGAATAATGGAATTATTCTGGAATTTCGGTCAAATATAGGATATTTTCGCAGTGTATAAAATATACAATATGCTTCAAATGATTATTAATTTATGTAAATATGCACTACTTTAACAACAATACAAGATGATGTAGCTATTGTAGGAAAAACTAATAAAGAATACTAGTCAGAGCAGCAATTGTTCTCCCCTCCACCATGTTTAAAGTTTACGGCATGGCCAACTTGGTATCAAAATCATGTCCGAGGTTCCCAATGGTAAATACGACTTGAGAGGGATTTCAGGTCCAATTTTTGACTAGAAAACTCGTTTTTACTATAAACCCGATAGCAAGTGAAGGCAGCATTAAGACGAGCATTAAGAAGGCAGCATTAAGTGAAATCCCCCTTCAAATTTCCATACACTTAAATTGTTTAAAAGGCCCTTAAGTGTTTTAATTATGTCTAGACAATATCGGGGGCTTACACATGCTAGCCTAGCTACAAGCAAGAAATAGAATATTACACCAAGGGATAGAGGAACTGTAGAGCAAAAAGAGATGAAACCAGACAGAAAAAGACACTAACAAGAATGAAAAGGCGAGTAGAGGCCATGAACGGATCTGTGCCGGGCTGTTAGGGTAAAACCCCTCTCCTGCACGCTGCTGAGTCCCTGCCCTGAAAGGAGGAGCGGCGGGCAGGCGTGCTGAGAGCCGTGCTGGGGTGAAGTCTCTCTGTTTTGTTATTCTGCTCTTTTGATCCTGACTAACCTCAAAGGGCCTGCCGTCTCCAGCCAAGAGCCCCTGAGCCGCCACAAGTCCCACCTCCATTAGCACGAGAATTTCACCTCCGCCTCGCCCTTGTTCTCTCCCTCCTTCCATTCCACCTCTTCTCACTTTATCTCAGCCGCACTGGCCCTCTCTCACCCTCGTCTTCACCTGTCAGCTGTTTTCTCTCAATCCCTGCTCAAGAATCAAGCCCTGTCAGTCCTCATTACCCCCGCCCAACTCTCAAACCCACCACCCTCCCTGTTCGGATGAAAGCTCTCCATTGCTAGCGGCAAGGGGCGGGCTGGGCGAGCATAACAGAGGGCAGGCTCTGGGGACACAGATCCTTCCCCTAATTTGCTGGAAAAAGTGTCCCGCACTAGAGGAGCCTCACCTCTATTAACCCAAAGCGAGAGTGAAAGAGAGACAAAGAGGGAACGAGACAAGAGGCACAGAGAGAGAGAGAGAGAGAGAGAGAGAGAGAGAGAGAGAGAGAGAGAGAGAGAGAGAGAGAGAGAGAGAGAGAGAGAGAGAGAGAGAGAAAATGGGCGGGCGACAGTGGCACTTCTACAGTGGCTCAATCTCCAGGCTCATTATCCCCGAGCTGCCCCAGAGCAGAACAGGGCGCTCGGAGCATGGCGGGGCCACAACAGGGCCAGGGGCCAAATGGATTCATCTGCTCTCATTTGCTCCTGTCTCAGCAGAGGCAGCTGCTCAGAGAGAGGTGGAGTGAGTGAGGGAGGAAAGGGCGGGAGTCGGGGAGATTTAAGGCTTTGTATTCTGTCACAGAATAGCGCCACCTGTCTCTTCTGTTATAACAGTAACACAGACTCATAGAACATTTTTAAATCACTTATTCAAAAGTGGTCAGAGCCATGAAGTATCAATTACAGTACAATGGTGCTCATATAATACCGTTCAATATTTTGGGGTCAGTTAGATTCTTTTTTGTTTTTTGTCTCACCAAAGCTGCATTTCTTTGATCAAAGCATATAGTAAAACATATAATATTGTATAATAATTGTAGAAATATTGTAATATATTACTACAATTTAAATGTACTTTTCTCTTATAATACTTTTAAAATGTAATTTATTCCGAATATAAATTCAGCAGCAGAAGAACAGTATTTATATGTAATATAAATCTTTTTTGAAACACTATAAAATGTCTTTACTGTCTCTTTTGATCTTGTTGAATGAAAGTATTAATTTTGTAAAATAAATAAATAAATAAAATTACTGACAACTTTTGAACTGTAGTGTAAGAGTCACACAAGCCAAATAGTGATTGTTATAGACAAACTAGTTATACAAAGCAATGATTAATCACCCAATATTTAGCGATTTTGAGGTTACTTAGTTTGCCGATAACTACGGTAACCACTTAGATGTTCCTAAAAAGTCCAACAACATTGCCAAATAACAAATCAACATTTTTGGTTTTCATATATTTTGGGGGTGAATTTTTGCAAACGCCAAAATAGATACAAAAAGCACGGGACTACCACAGCTACATAGGAAGAAGTCTTGTTATTGTTAAATAAAACTGTAATTTAAATAAAGCTGAAATCAAATCAAATATTAATATTAGATGGAAAACTTGAGAATAAAAGCTAAGTCAAAATATTAATAAATACTTTAATAGTATATGAAAACAGCACTGGTAGGAATTCAGTTATTCAGTTTAGTGCTCATTATACAACAATATTTGTTCACGGAATGACTATGATTGTCCAATCAGAATCAAGCATTCCAGCTAGTTTGTTTGTGATGACATCATTAACCAACCATCTTTATAATCTCATCACCATGTGACCTCCTTCTCCTCCTTCCCGGTCACACTAACCTAAACAACCCTTTTGGGCTTGACTGTATCCCAAGGACACAGCGCTATATACACTAAATGGATTCCTGCTTTTATTACAATGAGTCCCAGAGTATCCATTAAATGTCTATCATCACTGTGCATTGTTCATAGCTCAGAGTGATTGATGCCCACATTTTGTGGCCAAATGTATTACACAAGGCTCAAAACCCCAACATGCATCAATGCTTTCCAGTAAGATGGGGGTTGCACAGAGGCAAATTTACACAAATGCCGGTTCTACGGTGAGCCATTTGCGTACTCGTTCACCCTAGAGAGCAAGAGACAAAACTTTGCATTGTGCTGTGAGTGGAAATCACTGACTCAGATGGAATCAACGCAAACAGAAGTTCATTAAAGTTGGGCTGTTAAATAAATGCTGTGTGTGCAAATAATAATGCCCTGCATCGGTTGACACACACTAACATAAAGCTAATAATGGCAATGGTCACACATTCAAGAACAGATTGCTAACATTCGCAACTCATTTTACTTGAATAATGTAACAAATATCAGAGTGAGAAAGGATATTCAATTAGGAAAAAGGGACTTTTTTATTGAAAGAACATGATTTGTCTATCAGGAATTGACTCAACTATGAAAAACATGTGTCCCACAGGTGGACACTTAAGTAGCTTTGGTAGCACCTAGAAAATATATTACAAAAATAAGTTAACATTAAAATTAGGTTCAATTAGTTGACATTACTCCATGCATTAGATAGAGTATCTTTTTTTTTTTTACAGCATTTATTTGTCAAGAGGCAACCATATTAAAGCTGCTTTATTACTGCTCAAAATTCAGTGCAAAGACGTAATGCAGCATAAAAGCCTGATTAAATTATGCCTGCTCTGGCTATATGCTACTGTTCAATTGTAATTCAAGTAAGCAAGTCATACAGGTTTGGAACGACATGAGGGTAAGAAAATGACAATTTTCATTTTTGGTTGGACTATCCCTTTAACTAATATTAGCATATGGAACCTTTTTGTAAAGTGTTACCCAAAATAGATGTTCACACACAGTCCGTGGACATTTAAAGGAACGTTTCAGCTCTGTTGCATAGAAAAATAGTCTTTGAATTACAACAATACATTATAAGAAGTTCTTATTTTCAAAAACATGAGTAGAAAAGTCTGATGCACGTCACATTTCAGCACTGAGATCAGTGATTGGAGCATGACGACTGGCCCCAACCAATCAGAGCTGCCCTTGTTCCTTTGACAAAACAGATTTGCACATACTAAGTATTTTTGAAAGGCAGGGGCCCCATATGGCCTTATATCATGTTCAGTGGTGTCTTTACCCACTGACCCCGGGTCCCTCGGGGCCCATGGGTTAATGAAAGGGGTAGATCAGTGGTCCCTATGGGCCTGTCTGTCTGTCTGTCTGTACGCCCCAGTCCTATTTTCCACTCCCAAGCCATATGCCTTGGAGACTGAGGCACAGATATGACACATGGGCTTAAACATGAGCTCTCCTCGTCTCTGCCACCAACTGTCTCGGGGGGCACCGCGGGCCTAACCAATATACCGAAATACATGCACATAACACCGACAACACACAGAGACACATGTGACACCTGGAGGGCAATTAGACCACATGTCGCCCCAAGTGTTTACCTAAAATACACTGCGGCCCTGCTGCTTCCCACGATGCACCTCTCCCTCTGCAATTACGAAAGAAAGCAGAACGAAACAGAAACACTTTTGAAAACACGGATTACCAACAACAAAAAGTGGTTTGTTTGTTTGTCTGTCAACACTCCTAATATGGCAGTAGACACTGTTTTTCCACCTTCACTCGTAACAAAATTTTCAACTTGAAACTTGAAAGAAGAAACGTGTTTTGCAAGATGTTATGAAAACTAATGGGGCAAATTCAAATAAGGCGTCTTTGTGATGCAGCCCACTTGGTTTGCTCATTTGCAAGGCAAAATCTCAGCTTTAAATTCTTTACAAAGACAAAAAGGCCCCCAGGCTAGTGCAGGAACATCTGGTGCTAAACAAACGTTTCAGCGTTCATTTGTAATGTACACGGCTTGCTACAAGAGTGAGCTGTTAAAATGGCTGCGGTGTAAATTGGCTCCATCAAGACAATAACACTACACCTGCTGAGAACACTGCCTGTTAGAACCAGTGATAATCCAGCTGTGACAGGTAAAAATCCATTCAAAATACACTGGACTTTGACAACATAAACAAACTTATGGCTGGTAATTTGTTAAAGACATTTCAATTAAAGGCACAATATGTAAGATTTTTGTAATAAAATATTCAAAAACCACTTTCACAGTGTGATATTTCATGCAGTTGTGTACTTACATTATCCCAAAAGTTCCCAAGGATTTGTAAATCCAGAGAAATGACAGTTTTAAGTAATGGCTAGTCCCTCGTCATTGTCGCATATCAATGACGTAATATCCATGCTATCTTCGGTTTCCGCTTGTAGAAACCATAGAGATAATACATAGATTCCTCATTAGCGGCCGTTTCAATTGTCCGCTATAGGTAAGCCGCTAATGAGGGATTATGTATACATTTCTATGATAAAATATTTCGCATGCCTCTGTTGTGTCGTTCAGTCATCATGGTTCACGATTATTGATTGGAGAACACAGAAAATCCCCCCAAAAACGTAAATGTAGATCAACTGAGGCAAGCAGGCTTTGGGACAAACGGAGAAATAAAACAAGGATCAATATCGGTGTGGCGTTTTCGAGACGGGGAGAGCTTTGCGACACACTTGGACTTGATCTGTCGACAGAGACTCTGCTCTTGCATTTCTTTTCATAGACAGGCAAGTAAATATATATTATATATTGTACACATACAGTTATATTGCACTTTTTTGTACTTCAGTAACTCTTTTTATCAAGTCTAATGAACAAGTCTATATGGCAGTGAAATTAAATACAGTATGTGTTGCACAAAATATTTAGCCATTACTTGTTTGTTCAAATGTACTTTTATTATGATTGTTTTTTAAACGTTTAAAACTGTGCTGCATTAACCCACCAAATCATTTGACAAATAGCCACATATTACCAGGCTAATACAGCATTATTTCACATTCCTTGCAGCTAATTCATTACGATGACATAAAATAGTGTGATCAAACGTACAGGTAATACAAAAACTAAATTATTTGCTGATATAATTTATATGATTCGTGAATTCCACACATCTCAGGATGGTAAAAACGACATCTCCCATCGTTCCACTCTCCAGCGTCATCAAGCTCCATCTTTGTTACTGTTTTGAAAACACAAACTCTGGCGGCGAAAAAGTTACCGATTGTACCTTTAAAGGGTTAGTTAATCACATAATTGATTCACCCTCAAGCCATCCTACTGTAGGTGTATATGACTTTCTTCTTTCAGCTAAACACAATCGGAGTTATATTAAAATATCCTGGCTCTTCCAAGCTTTATAATGGGAGTAAATGGTACCTTAGATTTTGAAGCCCAAAAAAGCGCATCCATCCATCATTAAAGTACACTTATAATGATATACAATATTTCTATTTCAAATAAATGTTGTTCTTTTGAGCTTTCTATTCATTAAAAGATTCCTGAAAACTTTATAACACAGTTTACACAAAAATATTAACCAGCATGCTTGTTTTCAACATTGACAATAATAACAAATGTTTTTTTGAGCAGCAAATCAGCATGTTAGAATGATTTCTGAAGAATCACGTGACACTGAAGGACTGGAGTAATGATGCTGAAAATTCAGCTTTGCCATCACAGGAATACATTACATTTTACAATATATTACAAGATAAAACAGTGATTTTACATTTTTTTAAATATTTCACAATAGTACTGATTTTACTGTATTTCTGACCAAATAAATGTAGCCTTGGTGAGCATAAGATGCTTCTTTTAAAAACATATTTAAAAATCTTACCAACCCCAACATTTTTGAACAGTGTAAATGTACTAAAACTCATATTAAAGGTAAGCTAAGCTACTTTCAAGAATACCAGTCATAGTACTAACCTAAGGGTTGATACAGTATATTAACAGGACTTTAATTCCACCAATGATGTGTAATACTGTACAACTGCCATTTATATTAGAAATCTACAACCTGTTATCTCCTCTCGCAGAGATATTTTCTGAGTGTGACATTCACACTACACAATGACAGCTGATTAAAACCTACATTTTCAAACAGGACACACAAGATGCCACATATCCCTTTAATTAAATCAGGCACAGTTATCACTTAAGACGTGGTTATGGGGTGCTAATTCTTGCACTGTTAAAAAAAAAAATCCGATCCCAATTTGTTGTTCTTCGGATTTTTACTCAAAAGCAACAATGGACTCAGCTCTTTAAATGTTTCTACTAAAACCCAAGCTAGTTACTTGTAAACTGATATTTTATTCTAAGTTTTAGTGTCTATTCTAAGTTGTATTTGCCACCTTTATTTATAAAAAATAAAAAAAAAAGGGAAAAGATTCTACTATGAGTGAGCAAAATACGGAACTGGCTGAGACGATAAACTGGGATAAGTTTAAGTATTTTCATACTAGTGCAAAGTGCCCGTGCAAAATCAGTTTTTGTGTGTGTTTTTAGTAATTGTTGGTTCGGTGTGTTTGAGTGCTCATTGTTACAATTACACAGCAAAAGTTCAGTGACATTTTTATTTGTGCATAATGACATACAATAAATATGGAAAATTGAACTACACGATTGAGGGAGCAGGCTACACAGTGAACTCAGAGAAAACGCTACGCTTGAGCTAACAGTTTGTGAATAGGCTTCTACAAATGATGGCCGTGAAAGAGAATGTGAACGCATTGAATAGGATATGTTTAGTTGGTGAATAGCATAGGCTACTATTACACAGTAGCAATAACGTTAAGCGCACCAGAATAAAATATAATATTCAGAAATAAACAGTGTAGCTGACTTACAGATTCAGTTAACATCCACAAATGAATAAGCGCGACGATTCAGGGAGCAGGCTACACAGTGAATTCTGAGAAAACGCTACTTAAGCTCCGATGCTTTCTTCAACCCTCTCTGTCTCTGGTCCTGCGCTGTGCTCGCTCAGTGTGTGTGTGTGTGAGAGGGGGAGTGGCCAGCTGTGCTCACTCAGTGTCAGTGTGAGAGGGGGAGTGGCCAGCGGCTAGAGCGGCAAAAGCCAATGTGTGCTTCTTTTACCGATATATTTAACAATATATTTTGCATTTCTAATCCAAACAATGCCAAACTTGTCACTGCACTTACTCAATTTACTCAAATTATTCATTCAAACACACTGATTCATTCACAAACTAAACAAGTGCCTCATTGGCCTTCTTTAAGTCCACTCTTTTATGCCCTTTCCTCGGTAACTTCCCTCAGTTTCGTTCACTCAGATGCAGTGCTCGAAGTGGGGCGTTACTCACCGGTACGCAGCACCGGCACTTCTGCATTTTACTCCAAAGCGTACCTGCACTTTTTCTTGCGTACCGCTACTTCTCACATGTAGCCGGTACTCTACTACTGACAGAAAAAGCGTCAGTGTCACGCCCATTTTACATATACTCCATTTGCAGTGCGTATGCGGTGCGGTCGTTTCCACACAGAGTCTATTTTCGCTGTGCTGCACGCACTGAATTAAAGTGACAGCGCATGGTTCGTGGTCAAAATTAACACAGAATATGCCATGAAAATATAATAATCTCACTATAAATGCATTTAATTAAATAAAATGTAGTAATCTCACCATAAATGTATTTTTGGACTTGCAGACTTGGAGTAGTTCCATTTTCACACACAGGCACGCACACACACGACTTGTTTAAATACATTTATGTTGTTAATAAATAACAATAAATTGTTGTTCTACCAGCAATATTTCCAAGTTTTGTTTTTCACTGAAGAAATCTCAAATGTCCTGATTACTTGCCAATGCAAGAGAGTACCGGCACCTTTTTTCCCCCACTTCAAGCACTGCTCGGATGTACATCATTGCTTACTTTGCATGAGCTCACTGCTGGTGGAACCCTTGAATGTGTTTAAAAGGAACACCCTAAGCCCTTGATCACCTAAAATCTGCAATAGACCTTATTCAGAGCAGCGCCATGATAGGTATGAATGAGAGGCTGTGAGGGATAGATTTACAGTGTTTTCAATGGCATTCGCTGTAAAAAGCTGTATAAAGCTCCTATATCACTTACACTTATTTTCAGTGCGGTACATTTAGCGCAATCTGCTGTGACGTCACAATCGTGTTGCATTGTGGTCTATGGATTTGCCTGAAGGGTACTGTATGTTATGTTGAGTAGACTCGCTCCCTCGGCCAAAATTGAATGGTCAAGAACTGTTCAAATACACTTCACTCGTCCACTTGATGTTGAACGCACTTCAAAAAGTCAACGAATTTGTTCATGAACTCTACTATTTTGAGTGGCATGAAAAAAAGATATGAAAAACACAATTTAACGATAAAAAAAGTACTTTTTAGTTCTAAAATCTGAACTCATAATTCAGACTTTTTATCTCACAACTGCCAGGGTTCCATAGTTTGACCATAACACCAATACAAATATAAGAACATGTGCACAGAATACATAAAAAACAGGCAGTGTGGTCCTGGCATTGCATCAGACTGAGTGAAAAACGTGTTCTTGTTCAATAAGACACAAATACTTGTCTTTCCAGATTCTGTTTAATGCTGCCTGAAAATAACTCCCAGTTGACGTGTGCATACGCATGTATGTGTATCCAAAAGACTTGACTGTGTGAAACAAATATTCAGCCTAGCATTTTTTGTCAGGCACAATCTTGGTCAATCCTACTATACCCAGTGTAGTCTTTTTCATCCAGGATTAAATCCACAAGCTCAGATGGACATCAAATGGGCAATTAAACAAGCCTGTGATAATGTCTAAAACAGAGGCAGCATGTAAGAATGTACATAGATGTACATGATGAAAGATAGATGAAAGATGGCAGGAATAACAGTATCCTACATTGCATGCTGGGACACTACATATGTGGTAACATGACCTGGATTTGAAGCTGCATAATCTGTCAAAACACTGACACATGGCGTGCCATTTCTACACATGGACGCACAACATGAACACATACACGCATTAAACACTCAATCTGCTGTGACTGTCCTGAAAGCCACACACACCACCCGTTGACACTAACATACAGAACAAAGACACTCTTGTAAAACATTACCATGATTACTATAGTCTCTGCCCACAAAAAAACAAGGATTCAGGAGCTTCTTATACAGTGTTAGGGACATATTATATTTAATATATCTATATTAATTGAATGTGTTTTACTACAAAAAAAAAAAAAAGGTTCTACCATGTTTTCTGGACATGTACTACTGCAGCACTATGGCATTGTTTGATATACATGGGAAGTAACATAGTATTACCTGCAAACAAACTGTACTGTGGTGGTATCATGATACAGTGATGTTATCAGATGGTACTACTATGGTACTATACAATGAAATACAGTACTATACAATAAATAATACTATGAAATATACAATGGCTCTACAATTCATTTACCATAGTTTTTACATGGTAATACCATGGTATATGTTCTAAAAAAAACAATATGGTAAAAGCATGGTACATATCCAATAAAACTATGGTGAACCACAGTGAATTAGTGAACCATAATAAATGAATATGGGATCTCCTCTTAGAAGCATCCAGAACCCCTTCCATTCCATTTATTGAAGTACCACAGCATTACTGAGACCATAACTGTACCAATGTACACAGAAATTTTTGCAAAGCACAGTTAGAAGGAGACCCCATAATAATGCATTATGATTTCACTGTAATTACTAAGGGGATAAAAACTATGGTTACCATGGTAAATGCGTGTAAGAGCTGTGTGTGACTGCACACAAAAGATCTGCAAATATTGTTACTGAAAACTGTAGTTGTAGGAGACAGTAGCTATGTTTACATTCATGTGCATTCTGGGATATCGCATAAAAAAAAAAACACTGGATGGAAACGCCAAGATGCGCTCAAATTCTAAAAATGTGCACAAAAAACGCATGCGCTCAATTGAGTCGATGATAATCGTTGATGATCGTTTTATTCGATAAGAAAGCATGTCCATAAATTTCGATGTAAGTTTATTTACAGAGTAAATTCCTCTGAGCATCAAAAAAGACGTGTCTTTGCGACGGGACGGCATAACTTGACTAACTAGCGGACCGATCTCGTTGCACAGCATCTGAAATGCTGTTTTGATCATTCTATAATGCCTGAGAAAAGTCTGACGTCAAAGTGGTTCAGTAAAATTACCTCCCAGAACTGAGGAAAACCCATATTGTGTGTGTGTGTGTGTGTGTGTGTGTGTGTGTGTGTGTGTGTGTGTGTGTGTGTGTGTGTGTGTGTGTGTGTGTGTGTGTGTGTGTGTGTGTGTGTGTGTAACTGAGCTTGACCTTGGGTCACATCATATTCTCTTAGCAGCTCAAGTGCAGTCCCTCACACTCTCAAAGCAATGATGTCAGCTAAACGGATGGGGGGGAAAGCTCTGAAGTGTGTGTCTGGAGATACTCAACACCTCATTTATTGCCTCTGAGGAATGGAGGTGTGAGAAGGCAACCACAGTGGGGTCTGTTTCCCTTTTCCTGGGCTCATTTATAATAAAGACAAATAGAATGAGGTCAGTAAGGACTTCTGATCAGTATGACTTCAAGGAATAACAGATGTAAAACAAACACACACACACTCGCAGAGGTTAAGTGACCCTGTTACTGAGGCCAGACCACACACTTGTTTCTCTGGCTCAGTGAAGTTTGATCTGTCATCGGGACTATTGTGGCCTGCTCTGGACGCGCTCACTCTGGCCTGGCAGACACAAACAAAAACCAGCCAAAACAAATGGGAATGAGTTTTCTGCATGCTTGTTTGTTTCTGAGGAGCGTGTGTATGCATACATCTGCTGGTTTGATTCAGTGCAGTGAGATTCAAGTCAATGCGGGAAAACCTACTTTGACACAGGACTATTTTACAATGAGCTTTTATATTATAGAGCAACCCTCCTTCCTGCTTTCTAATCTTTGTGTTACTATTAAAGCGCTATACAAAATAAATGTGAATTACTGCAGAAACGTTATCTTAACTGATCCCGGGTTCATTGCCATAACTATTAATATCCGTTCATCCGTAGAGGTGTGTGATATATATCGTCTACGATAATATTGTGACTGTTGTTTTAATGATGTGCAATCATTATGGAGTATGCCCCTTATTTTACAAAGACACATCTAAAAAGCGCATGCATACACACATTATTATTATTATTATTATTATTATTATTATTATTATTATTATTATTACCATCTGATATTGATCACAGTACCAATAGAGTACTGTTTTTTTGTAAGGGACAAAAAACAATGGTATTACCACAGTACTTTTTTTTTCTTGGTACTGTGCAATAATAGTAACTTATATTTTTTAACCATTGTAACCATATTTTTTTATAAAAATTGCAAAATTACTTTAATCATTACATCACTCCACTCCAGCTCGTATTCTAATTTCAAGCTTTCAAAATGTCAGGCTTCAAAATGTTTCACATAAATATGGGGAGAATTTCAATGGCAGCATTGAATTTCAGTGCTAGCGTTCAACTAGGAAACTCAATAGCGTCGAGTCACACTGTGAGAAAATGAAAGGCAGCCACTCTATCTGCAGCTGCTTTCTGGAATAGTGTTGAACAGCTTGAGCTGTTTGGTGAAATTCAAGATATGCTTGTGAACAAATATCCTGAATGTACGCCAGCCGGCCAAAGGAAACCCATTCTGACAAGTGTGTTCATGCCTTACTCATTCATTCTCTCTGACAGGGTCTATAATTTGTAGCTTTAAGGGTAACTTTAGGGCTGTAACACAGTACTTCATATAACTCATACAGTCGTGTAAACCATGTACTCAGAAAAAACTGAAGAAAAGATGTGGGCTTGCTTTTGTTTGATGTGAACATGAATCATACTGTAGATGTTGCAAAGCTTCACTTCGATGAAACTGATGAAAATCACTCAGATGGTTCGCCAAAGTCCATTTGAGAGCTAAAGAATAGTAATATAATATAATATTTTAAAAAAGGTGCATTTACACTCCTAGTGATTTAATCACTGGAGTTCACATAAATCGCTGTAGTGTTGGTTGCTAGCTTTGCTAGAGGTCACTCTGTCGCTGCAAATCACTGCCAGTGTGAATGCACTTTATGTGTTTCACTATCCGAAGTAAGCTTCTAATAATCTTCGTTGAAAAATTGCAGATAAAAAATTGCAAGTAGTCTTGTAGATCATACCAAATATTCTTTAAATGTTTAACAATGACCATTTCAATCAATTCACACCTAGATTTTCTTCCAGAAACACTGAGAGGTCGGCGGTGTTCACAGACAGAAGCACTGCTGTGCCAGAGATCCCTCTTGAGATATTCCCCTCAGGCCCAGAGGAACAGGAGTCGTCTGAGATATTATATCTCTCCCAAGACAGAAGCAGAGCTCCTTCCTGAAAATGGATGTCTGGGGAGAATCAGCAGTGCTGAAGGCGCTGCGTTAAATGGAAATGCACAGCAAGGTCGTTTCTTTCTATTCATCTCTGTCCTCAGCGTCAGCTACTGAGCCGGCACTTCAGTGATATTTTGCAGAGGAACAGGGTTTACCTGCTTTCCATCACTACAGAGAAGACGGGTGGATGTCTCAAATTGGAATTCTGAGGAGAAAAGTGTCCCGCACTCCTGAGAAGCATCCATCACTGACGTTCTCGATGGAGCACAGGAAACAGATTGACTTTCTCCTTAACGACGATCAATCCCAAGGCTGTCCTACTCGCAGAGGGAACATTTACAGCAGGCAGTAAAGAAGGCCTTTGGGGCCCAATTGCATCCAGTAATTCTGCTAAGTGAACTATGTCTCCCCCCTCCTATTCTGTTATTAGACAGGCTAAGTTCATAAATACTGCAGTTAATCTGGAAGCCACAACCCTAGCCTGAGGAGGTAATATGAGAGGGACACAAGGCCACAAAGACGGGAAACCATCGCTGAGGCTGTTGAGTCACTGCTGGACACATTTGTACATAAATGAAATCACACTATTTCATGACGCCCTGTGAAAATCCAAAGATTTTACACTCTGAGAGGCCTGTAAGATGAGTCCAATTTGGAACATCTTACATAAAACTCTTTTATAAAACATTTTATAGCAGAACTAGACATTTGTGAAGAAAGCTACAGTTTGATGCAACTTTATAAACTGGCCGTTTCGTTTTCCATCAAAAATATGTCTGCATACACTATGGCCCTGTTTACACCTGGTGTTAAGATGCGTTTTGGTCGATCGGATCACAAGTGGGCAACGCTAAATACAGGTGTAAACGAGGTCTAAAACGTTTTGAGTTCGTCCACTTTTGAACACTTCCAGAGGTAGTCGAAAACGCATTCAACCACATTGCTTTCTCAGTGTAGACTCATGTGGTCCAATGCATTCGAACAGCCACAAATGACCATCTACAGTAAAAAAAAAAAAAAAAGATAGCAAAAGATGCTGTCATTTTGAACTTTCTAGTCATCAAAGAATACTGAAAAAAAAAAAAAAAATCACGGTTTCCACACAAATATTAAGCTGTTTTCAACATTGATAATAATAACAAATGTTTCTTGGACACCAAATCCCCATATTAGAATGATTTCTGAAGGATCGTGTGACTCTGAAGACTGGAGTAATGATGCTGAGAATTCAGCTTCACCATCACATGAATGAATTACATTTTGAAATACAATAGAAAACATTAGTAATAACATTTCACTATTAAATATTGCTTTTACTGTTTTCGATCAATATAACAAGGCCTTGGTGAGCATAAGACATAAAACTTCTTACCAATCTTACCAATTCCAAAAGAAATGAAGAGTAGTGTGCATTCAGCAAAAATACAGGGGTTTCATTTATCCACAGGATATATAGGGCGACATCCGATATAAGAAACAACGACCTGCCTGTGCAGTATTGCTAAAATAAAATAGAGAAACTCCTCTTTGTGTGCATCTATGGGGTTTCATGAGCCCAAGGCGGCTGCGGTATAGCTGCTGAAAGCCAAGAGCGGTCACAGCTACCTGTTCTATTTCCCAGCCATAACCTATTCTTCCCCACCCCTTCATTTGAGAAATCATACATCAAAATGTCTCCCACAGGCATAAGAGCTCATCGGGTGATCCTCCCTCATATATCTACCAGAAGGCCAGCACTCTTTATCAAGCCATCAAGGCCAGAGGTCAAGGACTTCATCCCCCACAATGCTTTTCACCTCGAGGCAGGCTGTCAAGAGGAGTCTGACACCGAGGCCAACTGCTTCTGCTCAGTGGCAGGCCAATGGGGAGAGGTCTAGGTCTCGGTGTCCATGGAAACACTGTTAGGTTTCTGCTTCTATAGCCGCCCTAAGATCTTTTCACAGTTTCTTCAAATGCATCACAGAGAGCTCAGGCAAAGGTGTGGGTCTCATACAGTATATTTAACTCCACAAAGATTCTAAACCAAAGACGTTGACAGATGGCCAATGCACGCACAGATAATGAAATTAGAGTAAATTAACCCTTAAGCACTGAAGCAGTCACATGAACCGCTGACGTTATGAACTGATAGATAAACATTGTAAATAATAAAGCAATATTCTGGTCTATTAAACAACGCTATGGAAAGTCCTAAAATGTCCTCCTCGTCGGACTAAATTGCTAAGGTCGTCAGAGCTGTGATACGATGGATAATGCACATAAAGGGTCGTTCACACTTACAGTGATTTCAGCACTTCTCTGTATTGATGCGGCGAGGCAGATTTTAACTGTATGCAAATGAGCAGTGACATGATGCGGTGGCTACCAATGGGAATGCTGAAATCATGGTTGAATTGAGAATTCTTGTAAAATTCCATTTCAATTTCTGAATTTGAATTGAGGTAGCAAACAGGACAAAGAATTGCAATTCAAATTAAATAAAAATACACCCCAAGAATGGTCAAATTGATCATGTAAAACCTATGCCATCATTATTGTTTGTATCGCTGTGTATCAAGTGCTGAGAAAGCCTCGAGAGCTAAAATTCATATTTGATAATACACGATTCGTTTCTAACATGCACCGTAAGCGGTAACCCAATCAAAACAGACTGGGCCATCTGACCAATCAGAGCAGCATATTCTGCGGCTTGCAGAAAGGAGGGGTTCAAGAGAGACCAAATCTTTTATTCAACTGTTTCAGACACTGAGAGAAAGGCATATGATGTGATTCTGCAATGAATATTATGAGAAAATGTTATGAGACCTTGAATGCATGTAAACCTATTGTTGGAAACCTCAAAACAAAACAAAGAACCTTTAAAATAGCAAAATAGGGGCAACAAAACAATAAATTGTTAAGTTTATAAGATTTAAAGGCTGTAAAGACATTGAACGATAGATTGCAAAACCCTGAATAGCAATGAATTCCCCTTTCCACTTCATGTGAAGTGATATATAGAGACATACTTAATATACAAAATATTTGTAACCTATGAGCGGGCGCGGATATTTTTTAACTTGTATGTACGAGGCTTGTGATGTCAGCTGTTTTAGTTTATTTTTTAATTCATCTACATTTCCCTATGCGCTAAAAGACAAAAAGCCTGCAAATAAAAACATTAAAAAAAGAAAGTTACAAGATTGATGTGCATAATACATTAACTCAGTGCCGTTAATAAACTAATAATGAGCTACAAATTGACACATAATTATACATTTAACTTTTTAATTAAGAGAGAGCGATGCTAGTCTATATCAAAATATGCAACTTTTTTTTTCCTTATCGGGGAGAGAGCAAGAAATACTGAGAGAAGAAAAAGAGAGAGGGAAGTGAAGCAGAAAGAGTGTGATGTTCCCTCTGACAGCGCAGCCGTGCTCGTTAAACCTTTTCTTTATCTCTTAACAATCGCTCTAATTATGTTCATTGAAGGGGGCCAATTAATCCTGCATTGTCAGACCCTGCGGCTAAGTGTTTCTCCCACATCCAGAGGAATCTGCAATTAACACAGCCAAATTTATTTAGTGACACTTCTCGGCTTTTGACTCCCTCCAATTATCCCTAATCAATGCTGCAGAGTGCCGGCGGGGGAGCAAGCAGGTCGCCCTCATTTGTTGAGAGAGGAATAAGTACGCTGAGCCCTCGGCCTCCGAAGGCCAGACGTGTCAGAGGAGCGATGACATGAGCCTGTCAGACGTTAAGCAAAGCCAAGCAAGAGAGAGAGAAAGGGAGGGAGCATTTCTACCTCTATTAGCGGTTTTACCAGCCTCAGCAGATCAGAACACATTGAACGATATGTCATAGGAAATCATAGGAAAAAAGAATTAATGATTTTAATGATCTATCCATCCATCCATCCATCCATTGTTGTCAAAAATATCGATATTTCAATGTCTCGATAATGAAATATCTGAAACAGTTGCAATATTTCTTTTCTGCAGTATTGATACACCGATACCAGCTGCGTGTTCTCATCCTCTATTCGAATTGACACACTCACTCACTCATTCGCTCCGGTTGAATAATGCTTGCATTGCGCATAATTTTAGTAATTTTCGCAGGTTTCGTGCTCACACCAAAAGCGTGTGCAACATTTTATATAAGTGGCGCTCTCATAAAGCCGCCTCTCAAACAGCTCGCGGGTACCAAATTGACTACTTTTAAACATACAATTATCGCTCGTGCTTATTGCCAGCATTTTGAGCCGGTTTTTGATGCGTCTTTGTGTTCATGCTCCGAGTGTACGTGCAAATTCACTCCTTGACAGTAGATGGCGCTTATTGAAAAACAGAAACACACTAGGTGGCGCTGCGCAACTTCACGCTTCTGATACTCGCTTGTCACACACAAGAAGAAAGCCAGTATTTACGTGCTTGCCAAAAGCATTCACACACTTTTTTTTTCATCTTGCCTCGTTGCATCTTCTTCTTCTTCGTCTACTTTCTTCGTCGTCATCTTCTATCAATGTGTGCTTGGCAAGACCGTATTGTGCTTGAGCGTCACCAAGTGCTGTAACTTCAGCAGCTCCAAGCATGTGAACAAAAGCACCAATCTAATTGGTCAGCCAGTTTTTAACGCGGCACGTCAACCAAAACAAACCAGGGGTGTTTATTTTTTTTTAAATTACGCTTTTATGCCTCGTGTTTTGCGCGTCGGTGTGCATACTCACATTGGCGCCCTTTGTTTAGTCACGAGGCGTCCGGGTGTGCACGAGGCTTTAGACCCACCTAAAAAACTTAAAGCCATGTTTATTTCATTTGTCTCTTTATTCTATTGTATTTATTTGTGCTATTGTTTGCAGTTTGTTTATTCTTATTTTATTACTGACTGTTTACTTTGGTCTTTTTTTGTAAATGTAGTTCAACAATTCAAATAAGGCCTCCCTGTGCTGTGTGTAAGCTATTACAACAAAATTACAAGTTATCAAAAAATTATTAGATAACAAACTATCTGTATGGTTGTGTATATGGCAGTATTCCCGTGGTATCAAAAAAGGTATTAAATATCAATATTTTTCAAGGTATTGCATCAAAGTTGGAAATTTGAGTATCGTGACAACACTACTGTCTGTCTGTCTGTCTGTCTGTCTGTCTGTCTGTCTGTCTGTCTGTCTGTCTGTGCAAAAACTCAAGGTAACTTTAAAGTCGGCATTAAATGGTTACAATAGTCTTTTCATAGTCATAAATGTTTGGCCTGTGATTCAGTTGAAATGATAGCCTGTGATTCAGTTAGTTTAATTTAATTATCAAAACGTTAAAGGTTTGTTTTACTTTTCTTAGTTTGTGCATGAACTAACAGAAAACACTGTTGGTGTTGCTAATAATTTCCACTCAGTTCTTTTCAAATTTGTGCTTGAAATTAACTTTGTTTTGTGAGGAAAGCTGTTGAAGAAAATTTAACAGAACCTAATTTTAAGTTCATGGAGAAGGTGGACATTCTGGTGGTGATTGTAAGAATGATAAATGTACGTTGTTGTCACATAGCACAGACCCTTTTGTGCTGGCCTAAAATGTTAGCCGAAACAAAAGGCATTTGGAACGTGCATTGATCACACGTTCCAAACACTCCTAAACATGTGCTACACACATGTACAGCAGAAAAGGGTCACCTTTAAACACGCCAACATCTGAACACTCAACTTAGCAGTGACAGACCCAAAGAGAGCCACAAAAAAAGACAAGAAATCTATTCAATCTTCTGGCATGCGCCGGTCACACACGCACACACAAGCAGACACAGGCTGATTAAAAACATGCAGCTCAACACACACACACATCCATCCATCCACTGAAGCTACGTCTACACCGATTAATATACATCTGAAAATGCATCTTTTTCTGAACATTTTGGACTTTTGTCCACAATGAGACAGTGTTGTTGTCCTGCAAAACTGAGCTTTTTAAAGACGCTCTCCTAAGTGGATACATTTTGAAACGCAGTAGTTTGGACTGTGAAAGCAGAAGTATTTGATGACGCACGTTTACGAATCACGAGGGCAATTGCTTTTTAGACCATAAATGGAATGGCGATTGAGTGCGACCTGAACACAAAAGTAAGTGGTGAGGTATTTTACTAATAAAATGATTGTGTCAGAAGAAAAGCTTGAGAACTTTATGATGTCTGGTCTTTCTTTATCATCTAAATGAGCTTTTAGTACGTTTTACGAATGCACGAACAAGGGGCCGTTCACATAGAACTATTTTTTGCATCCCACTGCTTTTCCATTGTTTTTCTATGTAAACATGCGCTAGACTGGCGGTTTTGACAGTTGCGCTCACGTCTGGTGTATTTTGTGGTGTATTTTGCAGTGTATTGCACATGAAACGGCATTAGAAAAATGCAGCACTCAAGTTAAAAGAAGTTAATCTTTAAAAAACAAAAAGTGTCTGTAGAACTTTATTTTTGCGTTTTTTTAACCGCAAAATCGTGTTCTGTATGAATGGCCCCTAAGATGATTTTAGCATTTTGTGATGGTTCAGTGTGAATCAGAAACTTTTGGAAAACGCTTTGAAATGCTAGTGTGAACAGAGCGTTCAAATGAAAACACCATTTTCAAATGTATCCGGATTAATGCAGGCATACCACATCCAACATTTCGCCTTTGCCTCAAATGAGGTCTTACCACATATTTAACACTTTAACCCGAATCTACATCCCTCCTCCCACTTCCACAAACCCCCTCTTCCCGTCTGGCAATCGTGCCGCCACACACGCCGCTTCTTGCTCTCTCGGTAATCAGCTTAGCTGCAGCCTGCTCGCTTGGCCGCCGTCGCTAGTTGGACAAAACCACAATGCGAAGCTCCCACCAGAGCCCGGGCCTAACCTTCCAGCATTCACAGTATGCCAAGGGCCTTCATGACCGCCTCGGTCCCATCTGGGGGGCTCTTTCCCCTGGGACAGAAGCAGTGATACGCCCCCCTCTGTCCGGTTAACCTCCAGGGAGCTCTGGAGCTATTGTTTGTGGGCTATCAGTCTGCGGCCCTTTTGTTCAGCAAATGACAGATGCCACATTGTTTGACATGTACACGACACACTTCGGATAAGGGTGGAGAGGAGGCTGGTGAGAGGGGAGGAGATAGAGGCTGGGAAGAAAAGAGAAGGGGAGGAGAGAGGAAAAGGGCAGGGGACAGTGCTTTGTGCCGCCGCGAGCTGTCAAAGCAGCCGTAATCCCTTTCAGCCCTTCTATTGTCCGTCAGGCTCATAAAAGTGACATCACACTTAGGTCCAGATGACAAACGGCAATGCGTAATGCGAATTCGAACAGCACAGCATTGTGTCTGCAACATCACGCTGCCAAGACACGCATGAGGTTATCCTTTATAAATCAGTGCAAAAATGCATAGAAATGTATTTGGGAAATATAGAATCTGCAGTTCAGCATGCACATAAGAGCTAATCGAGGTGAATTTGAACTAAGCTACCTGAATACGTCACCATTACCTCCACTGAATCTGCATTCCGTGCACATGTAACTAAAAGCATATTTAACATTTACCCAAAGTGCATTCAGATCTGTTTTGTAGGGGAAAATGTGAGCATGTTAATTAGTTGTAGTACTAGACTTCATAATATTAAGCACCTCATATGTATATGCATCTAGCAGGGGCTTTATATCTACAACACAAAAGGACACCACCATTTCCTGCTTCTGCAGAACACTGAGTCCTAACGTGAAGACACAGTGCCCCCAAGTGGGCTAACCCATAACAGACTGAAGGACTGCAAAGATCTTCATGTTGTATAGAGCTGCAACAGTACTCCCTTCCCCCACATTCCATGTGCACTTCCTGATCTATCCAGCAGGGAGCAGTGGTGTACAACACATACGCTGGCCAAAAGCACACACTAAGCTAAATATGGAAGTCTTGAAAAAGCAAAAGGCGCTGATGCTTTGGAATTTTTTTATGTTATGTAAGTGGCTGTAAGATACTGACCCCGGATCAGTCCATATGAGTAGGTTAAGCTTTGTGGAATGAGCTTCATCTGATTGGTTTAAAGTGATAATCATCTTAAATGCATCTGAAAGCAGCTTTACTGGGTCACACACACACACACACAAACTCAGAGGGAATATAAAACCTTAAGACAAACACACACAAAAGCTGGCTTGTTGCAACCCAGACTGTCAGAGTGGGTCTCGCAACCCTGTCTGTTTTCTTATTCCTAAGTGGGCCCTCTCAAAACAAACACAACCATGACAAAAGTGCAAAGGACAGAGACAGAGACAGAGAGAGAGAGAGAGAGAGAGAGAGAGAGAGAGAGAGAGAGAGAGAGAGAGAGAGAGAGAGAGAGAGAGAGAGAGAGAGAGAGAGAGAGATGAATCCCTTGATGAATATCAATATTTCATACAATTTTTGATACCACAGAGAAAATCTGTCAGATATTTTTATATTATCTACATTTTTTGTCCATCCATTGAAAGTCTGGGTAATCAATATTTTCAGGCTTCAAAAACTACACATCGTAACAGTAATCCATGTGAATCATGCAGTTTCAATCGAAACGGAGACACGAACGTTTTATGATGAACAGATTTTATTTGAGGCTTTTATTCACATACAACCGACTGTGCCTACATGAAATCTCTCAAAGATGGGTATTTTGTGTATATTTGACCATTTAAGCGCAATATAGCCACGAAAATAACTCAATTTGGCACTCACAAGCCGTTTAAGAGGCAGCTTTATGTGTGCACCTTTTTGGCTGTGAAAAGGTTTATGGCAAGTCAAAAGGTCCAAAAATAAGACTAATGACTTGTTGCAGGAAGTCACTATACTATTGCCAGTTTCCCACTGATAGACCGGTGGATCCGTATACTCACTCTCCTCACTCAGTGGGAGACTGACTTTCCTCACGAAATGAGGACTAATGACTTGTCGCGGGAAGTCACTATACTATTGCCAGTAGCTGCTGAGTTTCCCACTGATAGGCCGGTGGTGGATTTGTATATTCACTCTCCTCACTCAGCAGACGACTGCCTTTCCTCACGCACATTGACAGAATATAATAATTAAATCTCTACCTTTTTTACAGAGTGTGATGACGCAATAACTAACATGTGATTGTGATCTGTGATCGATTGCTTCCGTCTCCCTTGCTGCTGATCGACTGCTCCTGTCTGCCTTGCTGCTGGTTTGCGTCTGTATGCTCCGTATAGCTTTCTGTTTTGAATCTCTATTTACTATCATTCCTTTTTGTTTATATTGCTAAATATAACTTACTCATCAACATATTTTAGATAGTCTAATATTTCCTATCACATTAATCTGACATCACTAGCTTTTATCTAAATCGCTATCGCTAGCACAACATACTAGTATCTTGCTAGCCTGTTAACCTGCCATCCGTGCTTGACTTTTATTTATTTTTTATTCATGTGATAAATGCAGGGAGATAGTCAGGCTGATGGAGAAGATTTCAGAACTAGAGACACGCATCCAAACTTTTATCGAGGATAGTAAGAATGCAAGGGCTTTAGATGCGACTAGCTTAGTGAACTGCTATAAACACGAGGTTCGTTTAAAAGGAAAAGGGGGAGGTATTGCTGTAATTTATAGCAATATCTTCAGTATTACCCAGAAGTAAGCATTTACAGACATTCTAAACTCTATTGGAGTTAGACAACATGTGTCAGGACCTACTCATTGTCGTAATCATACTTTAGATCTAATATTATCACATGGAATCATTGTTGATGCCGTTGAAATTCTGCAGCAGAGCGATGACATCTCAGATCATTATTTAATCTCATGTATACTTAAATTAGCCAAGGATGCAAAACCGACTCTGTGTCATAAATATGGTAGAACTATCACTTCTGCCACTAAAGATTGCTGCCACTAAAGATCAGTTTCATCTGGTCAGCATCCCAGATAGCCTAGAAGAACTTGATGTTCTAACAGAAATGATGACACTCTCTTTTCCAGCACTTTAGACACAGTTGCTCCATTGCGCTTAAAGAAGATTAAAGGAAATAGTCCAACACTGTGGTACAACGAGCACACTCGGGGGCCCTTAAGAGAGCAGCCAGAAAAATGGAGCGTAGCTGGAAGAAAACAAAATTAGAAGCTTTTCGCATTTCATGGAAAGAGAGCACAATTGCATACAGAAAGGCCTTAAAAACTGCTAGATCTACTTATTATTAGAAGAAGAACACTTTTAGAAGAAAAACACAACCCTAGGTATTTATTCGAAACAGTGGCTAAATTAACAAAAAATAAAGCTTCAACACACTTTGTTTCCAAACAGCACAGCAGTAATGACTTTATGAACTTCTTTACTTACAAGATTGATAATATTAGAGAGAAAATTATAACTATGCAACCGTCTACTACAGTATTGCATCAGACAGTGCATTGTAGTCTCCCTGAGGAAAAATTTCATTCATTCATTGCTATAGGAGAGAAAGAATTTTCTAAACTCGTTAAATCATCTAAATCAACAACATGTATGTTAGATCCTATACCGACTAAGCTATTGAAAGAGATGCTTCCAGAGGTCATAGATCCTCTTCTCTTAATATCATTAATTCATCTTTGTCATTAGGATACGTAGCTAAAACTTTTAAGCTGGCTATGATCAAACTGCTTGTTAAAAAAAAACGTGCAAATGAAGAGATGTCTTATCGATCAGTTCAGTATGGAGTACCACAAGGCTCTGTACTAGAACCATTGTTGTTCACTCTGTACATGCTACCCTTGGGAGATATCATTAGGAAGCATGGCATTAGTTTTCACTGTTATGCTGATGATACTCAGCTCTATATTTCTTCACGCCCTGACGACACGCATCAATTCACAAAATGAAAGGAATGTATAGTTGATATAAAAAACTGGACGACTAGTAATTTCTTACTACTTAACTCTGAAAAAACAGAGATTCTAATTTTTGGACAAAAAAAAAAACTTCCTCACCTAATAACCTAGAATACTCTCTAACACTTGATGGCTGCTCTGTCAAACCTTCGTCGTCGGTTAGGAACCTGGGTGTGCTCTTTGATACCAATCTTTCATTTGAAAGTCACGTTTCTAGTATCTGTAAAACCGCATTCTTTCATCTTAAAAATATATCTAAATTACGTCATATGCTCTCAATGACAAATGCGGAAAAATTAGTTCATGCTTTCATGACATCAAGGCTAGATTATTGTAATGCTATTATTGGTGGTTGCCCTGCACGCTTAATAAACAAACTACAGCTGGTCCAAAACGCACCAGCTAGAGTTCTTACTAGAACCTGGAAGTATGACCATATTAGCCCGGTTCTATCAACACTGCATTGGCTCCCTATTAAACATCACATACATTTTTAAATATTGCTGATTACTTACAAAGCACTAAATGGTTTAGCTCCCCAGTACTTGAGCGAGCTCTTAACGCATTATAGTCCTTCACGTCTATTGCAATCTCAAAATTCCGGCCAGTTGATAATACCTAGAATATCAAAATCGACTGCTTGCGGTAGATCCTTCGCCTATTTAGCACCAAAACTCTGAAACAGTCTTCCTAACATTGTCCGGGAAGCACACTCTGTCAGTTCAAATCTAGACTAAAAACACATCTCTTTGACCTAGCATACACATAACATATTATAAACTTCTATAATTCAACGTTAGGCTGCATAGATTAGGTCAGCCGGAACCAGGAACACTCCCCATAAATTCTGATGTACTCGTTACATCATAAGAAGAATGGCGTCTATGCTAATATTAGTCTTTCTGTTTATCCCGAGGTTTACCGCATTCCGCCGGATCCAGGCCGTATCCAGATCTGATGAAGGACCTGCACCTGGACATGACGACAACGCAGTCCTGAAGTGTCAACTAGTCTCTACCCAGTGAAGGTCCCCCTTCTCCTTCCCTTTACCTCTGTACAGATAAAACAATGTCAAAATAGTTCCGGTTCACATGGCTAATCGGAAGCGATAAATAATTCTGCGAATGAGCGGGCCGGAGCGCGTTAAGGGTTTTCTGTTAGAACAGTGTTGTGTAAGCGACCCCCAAGTTAATAACTAATGATCTTTGCAACTGAAGTGAATCGATCGAAACAAACTTTAGCTGGACAATAACTTTATTCTAGAGCTGCTATAAAGCCAAAACAATCTGTTACTTTAATTTCCTATTATCACTGTAAAGCTGCTTTGAATCAGTCCATATTGTTAAAAGCGCTATTTAAATGAATGTGACTTGACATGTAAATCCAGCCAGTAGGGGGAGGCAAGTGAAAGTCTTAATGAGTGAGTCATTGGGCCCTATTTTAACGATCTAAGCGCATGGTCTAAAGCACAGGGCGCAAGTGCACTTGGGGCGTTTCCGAATCCACTTTTGCTAGTTTAACGACGGGAAAAATAGTTGGCGCGCCCGGCGTATGGTCTAAAAGGGTTGTCCCTATTCTCGAAATGAGTAAAGGGTGTGTTTATGGCGTAACGTGCAAAAAAACAATCAGTGTAATTTCACATTCCCTTTAAAAGCCAGTTGCGCACGCGCCATGGTATAGTGACTTCCCAAGACAATATTTTTGGACCTTTTGGCCCGCCATAGGGAATGAATAAAACTATATGCATACTCGTGCTGAAATTCAGGGGCTTGTAACAGCAACACTATTCAACCGGAGTGAGTGAGATGAATAGCGAGTGGGCATTGATATGGTTTCCTATGTAATGACGTTAGCCAATCACAACAGTGACGTTTACTGACCAACCTTAAAGTCCCCCTGAGGTGATAATCAAGCTTTTAAATGTTGTTTGTGTCTATGTGGTGTTTTTAACATGCTTTAAGACAAACCATGTACAAATGCACCATTGCGGAGTATTTTCTCCATAGACACCAAAGACTGTCTCAAAAACACGGTTTGAAATCGCTGGTGTTTCTGACGTCACAAACTACATTGTAACCAATAACGTCAACGTGTGATCGTTAACAAGTGGATCTCTGAGCTGGTGTGAGTGAGTGGAGGTGGGGATAATTTGCACAATTTCATAGAACAGCATATACTAAATGAGGCATGAGTGTTACATTCAAGCTATTTTAAACGGACAGTATGGAATTTTTCGCCACTAGGGGTCACTAACCTATTTACAATAACAAAGGCGTAGATTGATGACACAACATTTGCTAAGAATTATGGATCTTGTCGTCAACGTCAAGCCGACCGATCTAATAATGTTTATGGATGACTGAATACATTGATGCTTTTATCATGACTGTGATATAAAGCAGTTCGGGATTGCTAAGAGACAGCTATCAGCTCCACACGCGATGCGAGTCCCGCAGATATAAAATGAATATGGACATTTCATTCTACCGAACTACACGCAGAATTACTACTCACAGGTCAGTTTATTAGACAAATTAAACTTGGGAGGTAATGCAGCGCTGTTTCACTTGGTCTAACATTACACTAGCACACTAAACTGCATTTGAGTGTGTTGAAATGTATGTGTTAGTTTGTCTGTATGAGACTAGCAGTAAGCTAGATCAACATTAGAATAACATACAGATCATATTATAACATTTTATCATTGTTGAACTATATAACATTGATTAGTTTTATGTAAATGTGCTCACCTATTTAATAAAGTACATGTAGGAGAGGTCGAAGTCTCGGACGCGGAGCTCTCGTTTATATACTGTCTATGGGAGCTCTCGGCATCTCGAAAACACCGTGCTGATATTGATTCTCGTTTTAGTTCTCCTTTTTTATCCAAAGTCTGCTTGCCATGGTCCATAATGTTTGAACGAAACAACAACAACAGCGTGCAAATAGACATTGCGAACTACACATTTGTCCACGTCTGTCGCTTTGGTTACTATCAGACGGCTCTGGTTCATAGCTCTGGTTGCTATGGCAGCACAAGCGGAAACCAGGGACAACGCGGATATGACGCCATTGACGGCGACAAAACGGAAATAAAGAAACGGGACGTGTCTTCAAATTAAATTACAAATTTCTCCTGGTTTGAAAGTTGTTGGAAACAGTCGGGATAATGTAAGTACACAACTAAAAAAAATATATAACATAGATATAGTGATTTTTGCTATTTTTAAAGCAAAAAAGTTACATATTGTGCCTTTAAGGCATGAATAATTTTTTTCCAAGGAAAAACTTTTAAATATGTAATTTTGGTGATCAAAGATGAATTTTAAGGGATACAATTATTGACTACAGGGGGACTTTAAAGGACCTGCTCCCTAAAAATGGGTTACTTCAGATAGAGGGTCAGAATGAGGGTTGAAAATAATTGTTTTTCCATATTTTTTTTTTGTGTGCAAAAAACTTAACATTATAAGTGAACCTCAAGGAACATATTAAAATACTTAAAAAAATAATTAATAAATGTCACAACCCCTTTAAAGTAGGTGTTTAACCTCTGAAACAAACAGAAACATGTGGTCTCAGCTCAGCATAACCGACATACATCAAAACTGCTAAAGGAAACCAAAATGTAAAGCTGTCAGAACTAGAGTTCGCTCAAACATGCCAACTCTAACCTCTAGATTTACTACAGATAAAATAAAACAGACTTTTTCACACTTTGATCTTTGCATTTCTCAGTGCTTATTTTATTGTAGCACAACTAGAAGTCATTGTGTATAAGAATGAGCAATATCCACAACTTAAAATATGCAGACTTCTCCTTTCCAGACTCTATCCGTCATAGTTTCTGGCTGTTGAATAAAGGCCGGGCAGCTAATTCACAACCTTGCAAGTGCTGCGCTGGGCAAATCCCTATCGTCAGACATCTGAGCCTGGGGGAAATTACAGCTTGCTCTTTCAGTCTCTCAGCTGCTATTAGACAAAGTGAGCATTTGAAGAATACGTCACATTCTGTAGGGCATAAATTGTACAAGGGGCTGTGCAATATAGACCCAATTTCAGCTTTAAAGGCCAGAAATGCCTTGAGTAAGCAATCCATGAGAAATATCTAATCAACCTGGTTAAAAAATAAAAAAATAAAAAAATAATCTGTTCCGAAAATGGAAGCTGAACATTTCTGTGGGAGCATTCAAGGTTATTCTTGATTTTCTGTGCATACTCTGGTATGTGATGTTCTTTTAACTGTAACGTGCATTGAGTCATGGATCCTTAAAGCTCAAATGAAATAGGCCTGCTGTGTGTGTTTCTCTTTTTAGTTTTGAGAGGCCTCAATTTAGTGTTCATTTACAATTCTTTTAGCCTCAGATCACAGCAATCTGGAAATAAGGGATGTGTGCAACGAATTAACGTTTAAACGGAGACAGTCTGTATATGTGGAAATTAAAAGTATATAAAAAAAAAAAGACAAAAGATAACTCAACATCTATACCCAAAATCAATAAACTGAGGAAAAAAATGCCTGAGATTATCAAAATACTTTCATAGTCAAGACGTGCACATTGAATGAGACGGTTAAACACTTCAGTGTAAAAACCTGTGTCTTATTTGCCAACCACCTGCAATCCAATTTAACCAGTCTGTGCTGTATTTAAATTAAGTCACTGTTTCTTTACAGTGCAAACACAGATTACTTCTCATTCAGAAAACTAAACACTATTGTCTAGCACAATTCATGTTGTGTTAATACTACCAACAGAAAATAGATTAAATAAATAGAAATGAAAGGCATTATCAGCAGATCTGATACCAACAGATTAGCTTAAACCATTTATGGCCTACTTTTGATAAACAAACTCTTTTTTTTTTTTTTTTGCATGACCTTACGTGTTGCATAATGTACAACCAGTAGAATTAGTATAGTACTTGGAAAGCAATTTTGTATTCTGTCTTACTGCTCTGGTAAATATTTTCACTTTAGCTAGTTTATACTTAAAACAACATAAAATCTGCCAGTGCAGAAAGACAAAATATGCTTGAATTACAGATAAAATCTCTAAAAACAAGCCTTGATATCTTATGTAGTGATGCTTCTCAAGTAAATGCATCTTGCTTAATTGGCCTTTTAGATATTTTAACTTGGAGAGAGGAAAAAAAAACTCATTAAGAATAAGATGTTTTGCCATGAAAGTAAAACACTTCACTTTTTTTTTTTTTTTTTTTAATAACAAGGCCGGAGGGGAAAAAAATTAAAAAAAAAATTAGGGGAAACAAATCTAATTCATTGGCATTGCAGCTTAAGTGTGCAATTTCTGTGCCATTAGTTTCATCAAAACAGAACTGCAAGAATAACATCTGCAATTGGTTAGCCACAATAGCCAGTATATAGTCCTGCCTTTGGCTAAGCCAATTTTACCATGTCAGGCTGGTCGAGACCGTAAAGTCAGAGTGTTTCCATTTTTGAAGAAATCAACCAACAAATGGCTTATTTATAGTTGTCCATTCCTATTAAGCTGGAACAGGAGAGAAAAATGTCATATTACAGCTTTAAGAAGACTGAGTAAAGTTATACTCTATTAAATCTGATTTGCCCTTTAGCTGATGCTTTTGTAACTCAAGCAGAAGCTTCAAGTAATTACAGGAAGAATAGAGTAACCTGAGGTTAAGCTTCTAAAAGTACAATGGCAATACTTTGTAGCTCACTTGTAGTGACCTACATCCATTCGGTTAGCAGCCTAGATCCACAATCAACAGGTTACACCACCCCACAATAGAGCATATTATGAGTGAGAGACATTTGGCTAAGTTCTCTCCATTTCCTGTGATTTTCTCTGTGAGCAGTGTCCTGCTGTGGCTGATCTGCCCTGAAGGGTGATAACCTGAAGCAAGCCTCGTCGAGCACATCAGAGAGCATGACAGTTACTGGATCACCTAGGAGTTTTACTTCACACAATGGAGTATCAGCCATGAAAGCAGAAAGGAAGAGATACCCTCGAGTTGCATGAGCTCATCAGAAAAAACCAAGCAATCATGTGTTTGATGGGCTCTCTCTCGCTTTCCATCTCTCTGCTAGATTTAATACTGATGCTCCAGAAGACAATGACATCTGGCAACACACCAACAGACCAATTAGCACTACCAAACAAGTGTGCGTGTTGTATACACAATATAACAGTATTCACACACACATTGGGTTTCCATGTTTTACGGGGACTTTCCATAAACATTGATTTTTTTTACTGTACAAACTGTATATTCTATCCCCTAACCCTACCCATCACAAAAAATACACATAAAACATTGTTTAGTATGTTTTAAGCGATTTTAATTACGAGGTATCAGGAAATGTCCTCATGAACCACGTTTACGTTGTAATACCGGTGTAATACCCATGTCATTATACAAATTTGTGTCCTCAAATCACACACACAGAGACACACAAACACACACTATCTAAATGGGGACTTACAATAAACTTTACTATTTTTATAAAAGCTAAGTAAAGTTAACGTAAAAATCTAAAACATGTTTTTCATTTATAGGAAAAATTCTAATAGCTTATTAATGTATTAATTTACATAAATTACAAATCACACACACATACACACAATAACCCGAGTCTGATACTCTCTGCTGTCTGGAGTCCTTGAGAAGTGCAATACATGTTGAAAACTTCCCCCAAAATGGTAAAAAAAAAAAGTTCACCCAGTTTCCAATGACAGAACATTAGAACTATAGAACCATAACTAGAACAACTGATAGATCAACAGACAGATAGAACAATTAGAGAGATATTGTATGCTTTTTTTGTGACAGATTTATATATTAATAATAAAATTCCATTTGGTAAAACATTTTCATTGTCAATAGAGGCTGACTAGCAGAGGAAGTGGCCAGTCCCACTGTGGCAGAAACTTAATTTAGGTCCTGTGGGCTAGTGTGAAATACATGCAGCACTGCATGGAGATCTTAAAGAAAAAAAATGACTAGCTGAATCATTGAACACACTTCACTCACTCATTATGAGTTGCATGCGTGAAAAAAAAAAGTTAACGCTTAAATGCTTTGATGAATCTGCCTTTAAGTGTGATCACGAGCTGTTCAGAGGCAGAAATCAAGCCGAGCTGTGCATCAAAAGCCCCGACACGCTGATCAGAGACATGCTGTGTGTGTCTCTCTGCATCTCTCCAGCTAGCAAATATAAACACACACACACACACACACAGAACAGCGGCCCATGCGCATTCACAGTCTCTCCCCGTCCAGATGGCTGCTTTGTGGAGAGTCTTCCGCTCTGCAATTACAGCGATATGAAAGTGGTTTTCTTTTTTCCCCATTATTTCTGATCAGAGAGGGAAACGGAGATGCCAGCGGGTGTATGAGGGTCTGATAGACGCCCACGTGGGCTAGAACACACTGCATTTAAACACTGTGCCAGTGCGAGCGAACGCACAAAGGCCCGTGATCAGAAAGAGATCCCATCTGGAGAGAGGCTGCTTTATATTCATTGGGCTACAGTGATGGAGAAGTCTTCAGGGGAGGGTAATCAGATGCCTCTGGGAGGAGGTAAGTGACAGACACACGATGAACCGTGCTCTGTCTGTCCATTTCGCTTTAACTCTGGCCTGATAATATTCTATCTCTCCTGATGGTGTCAGAAAGCTGTCCTCTTAGAAAACTCAGTATGAGCGACAGAAGACAGACAGTAAAGAAGAAAAGAAGATCATGGATTGGAGTTAGGGCCTAACCATTAGTACCAGGGTTGTAGCAATCCTTATAACTACACTTTCCGAAAGTTTGTCACTGCCACTTCGAAAGACAGATAGAACAATAGCTAGACAGAACCATAGCTAGACAGACAGACAGAACAATAGCTAGACAGAAAGAATGATAGCTAGACAGAGAGACAGAACGATAGCTAGACAGAACCATAGCTAGACAGACAGAACCATAGCTAGACAGAACCATAGCTAGACAGACAGACAGACAGAACGATAGCTAGACAGACAGACAGAACGATAGCTAGACAGAACCACAGCTAGACAGATAGAACAATAGCTAGACAGACAGAACGATAGTTAGACAGAACCATAGCTAGACATATAGATAGAACGATAGCTAGACAGACAGACAGACAGAACGATAGCTAGACAGAACCATAGCTAGACAGCCAGACCGATAGAACAATAGCTAGACAGACAGAACGATAGCTAGACAGAACCATAGCTAGACAGTAGGGCTGGGTATCGATTCAGATGTTACAATTCGATTCGATTTCGATTCGCAAGCTCTCAAATCGATTCGATTTCGATTCTCGATTCGATTTTCGATTTCGATTCTCGATTCGATTTTTCGATTTCGATTCTGAATTAGATTTCGATTCGACTCAGTGAATATTTAATACAAATCCTATATTTATTAAAAAAAGAAAAAGAAAAGAAAAGTGAACATAAGTTTTCAAGTGTTTAATTAATAAAAAGAAATTAAGAGCCACAAACCTGTATATTAAACTCTTTTTATTTTAGGTACACTTGGGTACATTAAAACAGAACCCAACTCTATATTTCAAATGCATACAATGAATAGACAGGATTTTGATGCAAGATGAAAAATTTATGCTGAAAATTGGACAAGTCAGAACAGTCGCATGTCTTGATCAAACAGGTTAACAATCCTCACATAAACCCATATAAAAACATTGCATATAATTTTTATCTGTGCCCTTCCTGTCTAACAGCTAGACCATATACATAAATTGAATAAAGTTATTAAACAGTCTGTGCTGCATTAATTATAAATTATATATAGACTAATAAAAGTTTAAAAAGTTCTTTAGTCAAGAGCAGTGAGTGTTTTTCTCTGTTCCCTTTGTTATTTGATTAACTTTAACGACAGAGATAATTAGTGGCTACTGTGTACTGTCCCTTTAAGACCAGCCGCTGTTGACAGAGACGCGGATCTCACACGCGCCTCATTCTCTCACGAGTCACAACTCTTCACGTTCATCATAAGACTGCTCTTATGTTATGAAAATACTCAACAAAAAGACATTTTGGCATTATTGTGTGTTTTATTGTTCGTTCAAGCGCGAAAGATAACTCTATTCTGGGCTGTCTTGTGCGCACGCACGATATCATCGCAAGTTTTTCTGTGTCACAGTCTCGACATTCACAGGCAGCGAGATCTATTTTGTCTTGTCGCGTATGAATGGTTTAAAAGCATTTGCATGAATAAGAGCGGGATCATGCAACACTAGCCAAAGGATGACAAAAAAATTAACAGATGCTGCATTGCGTTAAAAGCCCAAATTTGTTTATTTGATACAAAATCGCAGCATTTTGCGTCATATAGCCTAATAATTGCGTATAGGCTTGACATCGCGATTGCGATATGATTAAACGTGCAGCACTAATTGAGGTTATTTTATGATTTAGATAAAACTAACATAAAATCTCACAGCATTAGCTATAAAATTGAGTTTGCAAGCCTATATGAACAGTGGAGGCAAACTAATTCTTGGGTAATAGATAAATAAAGATGGAAAAAAATCGATTCTTGGCGTTTGAGAATCGATCTTGAATCGACCACATTTTAAAAAACGATTAATCGAAAAATCGATTTTTTTGCCCAGCCCTACTAGACAGACAGACAGACAGAATGATAGCTAGACAGAACCACAGCTAGACAGACAGACAGAACCATAGCTAGACAGAACCACAGCTAGACAGAATGATAGCTAGACAGAACCATAGCTAGACAGATAGATAGAACGATAGCTAGTAGGGCTGGGACAATAAATTGATGCATTGTGAATCGAGAAATGATTCTGGATCGATTCCAATTTTTTCCGAATGCATTGTGATTCTCTCTTGAATAGATTCTGAGCTTATTTTTTAACAGCAGATGGCACTGCGTGCTTTGGAAACAGCCGTAATCTGCTGGCTTCCAGGTCCTTACACACACCACTTGAACCTTCTATAAAATAATCATTCATAAAGTTCAAAAAGGTTGAAGCGAATTACAAAGGTGTTTGCAGTAGGCTGTTTAGATTAATCTCACGTCATAAAAGCATTCTGAGGTGCAAGTATATTCTCAGACTCAACCGAACGCACGAGCGCTCTTCTTCGTGAGCATTTGAGCGTGTCGTTAAAAACTAGCCTAGAGCACCATCTGCTGTTGAAAACTAAGCTCAGAATCGATTCGAGAGAGAATCGCAATGCATTCGGAAAAAATTGGAATCGATCTACGAATCACGATGAATCGATTTATTGTCCCAGCCCTAATAGCTAGACAGACAGACAGAACCATAGCTAGACAGACAGATAGAACAATAGCTAGACAGACAGACAGAACGATAGCTAGACAGAACCATAGCTAGACAGACAGACAGAACCATAGCTAGATAGACAGACAGAACCATAGCTAGACAGACAGACAGACAGAACAATAGCTAGACAGAACCATAGCAAGACAGACAGAACGATAGCTAGACAGACAGGCAGACAGACAGACAGACAGAACGATAGCTAGACAGAACCATAGCTAGACAGACAGACAGAACCATAGCTAGACAGACAGACAGACAGACAGAACCATAGCAAGACAGACAGATAGAACGATAGCTAGACAGACAGACAGACAGAATGATAGCTAGACAGAACCATAGCTAGACAGACAGACAGAACAATAGCTAGACAGACAGACAGAACGATAGCTAGACAGACAGACAGAACGATAGCTAGACAGAACCATAGCTAGACAGACAGAACGATAGCTAGACAGAACCATAGCTAGACAGACAGACAGAACAATAGCTAGACAGAACGATAGCTAGACAGACAGAACAATAGCTAGACAGACAGAACAATAGCTAGACAGAACAATAGCTAGACAGATAGACAGAATGACAGACAGACAGACAGACAGACAGACAGACAGACAGACAGACAGACAGATAGATAGATAGATAGATAGATAGATAGATAGATAGATAGATAGATAGATAGATAGATAGATAGATAGATAGATAGATAGATAGATAGATACAGTGAGGAAAATAAGTATTTGAACACCCTGCTATTTTGCAAGTTCTCCCACTTGGAAATCATGGAGGGGTCTGAAATTGTCATCGTAGGTGCATGTCCACTGTGAGAGACATAATCTAAAAAAAAAAAATCCAGAAATCACAATGTATGATTTTTTAACTATTTATTTGTATGATACAGCTGCAAATAAGTATTTGTACACCTGTCTATCAGCTAGAATTCTGACCCTCAAAGACCTGTTAGTCTGCCTTTAAAATGTCCACCTCCACTCCATTTATTATCCTAAATTAGATGCACCTGTTTGAGGTCGTTAGCTGCATAAAGACACCTGTCCACCCCATACAATCAGTAAGAATCCAACTACTAACATGGCCAAGACCAAAGAGCTGTCCAAAGACACTAGAGACAAAACTGTACACCTCCACAAGGCTGGAAAGGGCTACGGGGAAATTGCCAAGCAGCTTGGTGAAAAAAGGTCCACTGTTGGAGCAATCATTAGAAAATGGAGGAAGCTAAACATGACTGTCAATCTCCCTCGGACTGTGGCTCCATGCAAGATCTCACCTCGTGGGGTCTCAATGATCCTAAGAAAGGTGAGAAATCAGCCCAGAACTACACGGGAGGAGCTGGTCAATGACCTGAAAAGAGCTGGGACCACCGTTTCCAAGGTTACTGTTGGTAATACACTAAGATGTCATGGTTTGAAATCATGCATGGCACGGAAGGTTCCCCTGCTTAAACCAGCACATGTCAAGGCCCGTCTTAAGTTTGCCAATGACCATTTGGATGATCCAGAGGAGTCATGGGAGAAAGTCATGTGGTCAGATGAGACCAAAATAGAACTTTTTGGTCATAATTCCACTAAACGTGTTTGGAGGAAGAATGATGAGTACCATCCCAAGAACACCAGCCCTACTGTGAAGCATGGGGGTGGTAGCATCATGCTTTGGGGGTGTTTTTCTGCACATGGGACAGGGCGACTGCACTGTATTAAGGAGAGGATGACCGGGGCCATGTATTGCGAGATTTTGGGGAACAACCTCCTTCCCTCAGTTAGAGCATTGAAGATGGGTCGAGGCTGGGTCTTCCAACATGACAATGACCCGAAGCACACAGCCAGGATAACCAAGGAGTGGCTCTGTAAGAAGCATATCAAGGTTCTGGCGTGGCCTAGCCAGTCTCCAGACCTAAACCCAATAGAGAATCTTTGGAGGGAGCTCAAACTCCGTGTTTCTCAGCGACAGCCCGGAAACCTGACTGATCTAGAGAAGATCTGTGTGGAGGAGTGGGCCAAAATCCCTCCTGCAGTGTGTGCAAACCTGGTGAAAAACTACAAGAAATGTTTGACCTCTGTAATTGCAAACAAAGGCTACTGTACCAAATATTAACATTGATTTTCTCAGGTGTTCAAATACTTATTTGCAGCTGTATCATACAAATAAATAGTTAAAAAATCATACATTGTGATTTCTGGATTTTTTTTTTTTAGATTATGTCTCTCACAGTGGACATGCACCTACGATGACAATTTCAGACCCCTCCATGATTTCTAAGTGGGAGAACTTGCAAAATAGCAGGGTGTTCAAATACTTATTTTCCTCACTGTAGATAGATAGATAGACAGAAGTATAGGTGGAATGGCAGAATGATTGATAGGACAACACTGAATGACAGAAGGATAGAAAGAGAGATAGACAGAGCAACAAACAGAAAGATTAAAGAATAATAGATTCATTCAGGTAACAAAACTGATGAGCCTTGGTACATATGTAGGCAACTTGAGTTCAAATCTGACATATTCCAATCCCATTCTCCCCACTTCAGCCTACCTCTTCCTGCACTGTCTGCACTATCACTATCAAGAAGAGCTACAAATAAGCCAAAACAAAGGAGGGAGAGAAAATGGATACAGGAAGCGAGAGAAGGTTATATTTGTTCTTCTTCGTCATTAACAGCATGCTGTGTGGCTTAACCACAGCTCTAGACCAGTAATCTGTCAGCCGCTGATGTACTGCTGTCACATTCATATGCACACACCTCAGTGAGCCCTTCCAGAAACAGCAGGCATTCAGTAATGACTGCAATGGCCACATTAATCCGGTCAACGCCGGTCAAAGCAGTCAACACTCAGGAACAGGTATAAGATCACACGGGGTTCACGCTCTATACAACCTGCAGAAAGAAATGACAGACTCACTCGTTTGCTCTTCTTGGAGTATGTGTTCTTCAGCAGACGATCTTTCACCCGCTCCTGGTCTCGCCCCACGCTGCTGGCCAGATTGCCGAAGCCATTTTCATCTATGTCAGGGGTCATGCTCTCCTCGGCCTCCTTCTGTCGTTTAACTACAATATCCTCCCATTTCTTCTTTTCCAGTTTAACTGAAACATTCTTATTCTGAAATGGGGAAAAGAAACAAGAGAAAAAGAGAGCTTATTCACTTGCTCTGCAGATGAGTGGTGTTAAGCTACTGATATCAGTTTGATTACTGCAAAACACATGCATATGAACAACAATGTCAAAAACCTTTTAAGAGGAGGAAGGGGAGAGAAAACATAAAAGGGAAGAAAGGAAAGCACTGTAAAGGAAAGGAGTGAAAATAAATGGAGTGCAAAGGAACAGAGCGTAGAGGGAAGGGAGGATTGAAAAGGAAAGGAGCGTAAAGGTGTGTAAAGGAGAGGAGCATTAAGGAATGGAAAGGAGCAGAAAGGAAAGCAGCAGAAAGGAAAGGAGCAGTAAGGAAAGGAGCAGAAAGGAGCAGAAAGGAAAGGAAAGGAAAGGAAAGGAAAGGAAAGGAAAGGAAAGGAAAGGAAAGGAAAAGGAAAGGAGCGGAAAGGAGCGTAAAGGAAAGGAAAGGAGCGGAAAGGAGCGGAGCGGAAAGGAAAGGAGCGGAAAGGAAAGGAGCGGAAAGGAAAGGAGCGGAAAGGAAAGGAGCGGAAAGGAAAGGAGCGGAAAGGAAAGGAAAGGAAAGGAAAGGAAAGGAAAGGAAAGGAAAGGAAAGGAAAGGAAAGGAAAGGAGCGGAAAGGAGCGGAAAGGAGCGGAAAGGAAAGGAAAGGAAAGGAAAGGAAAGGAAAGGAAAGGAAAGGAAAGGAAAGGAAAGGAAAGGAAAGGAAAGGAAAGGAAAGGAAAGGAAAGATAACAAGTAAGAGGAGAGAGAGTGGAAGAGTAAGAGCAGAGGAAGCGGGGGAAAAGGAAATGAAAAAGTAAAAAGGGGAGAAAGAGAATGGAAAGAAGTGGAAGAGGAAGTAGAAATGAAAGGGAATGGAGGGAAGAAGAACAGAAAAAGCCCTGCATGTTTCTTCATGACAATCATAAGGTGACTATTCCAGCGAGTCTCATATCACTCTCAATTATTGTGTGATTACAAGAAAAACTTGGCAAGAGAAAAAATGGCAAAAAACTGTGCTGCTTTGTAAACACAACCTTGCCTGTTTAAATGAACTGCAGCCACACACAGTTGGACAAACGCGTGTTTAATTCACAAAAATAAAGGCCTATTTGCACAGTCAAAAAGCACTTCAAGATTTCAAAACAAATGAATTCTATGATGAAATTAGGCATTATTGGAGTAAGATATGTGTATGTACTGTACACACTCCCAGTTGAAAATTCAGAATCAGACACGGTATGAATTTTCACAAAAGATAGTTTAGATAGGCCTACTTTTGTTTTGTTACATTGGACTTTTGGAGGCTACTACTGTGCATAACAATAGAAATTTAAATGATCTTCATTCACGTAATATATCCAAACCCAAACAAAGGGAATGAATGATTTACTTGTATAGATAACCAGAACATGCTGTAGCACATCTGTCCTCATCTCTGCCTCTGTATAGTGTAATATCCACCAGGACATGCAATTCAATCAGGTCTCTTTCATCAATGACCCATCCAACTCAGGACATCCAGAGGACATAAAGCATGACATGGGAATGCTTAGGACAGGGTGGTATGGCACTATATACTGTATAATGTTACAGTAGAAATGTGTCCACTGGTTTATATTGTGGTAAACAGGGCTGTTATTTACAAATAACTGATGCCATTGAACCAAAGCAGAGTATTGACTTATGAATAATCCTATTTTTGGTTTCCATCCATTAAAGTTCAAATAAATAAAAATAAAAAATAGTAAAAAAAGAATTCACTTGAATATCCAAAAATGAATGCATTAACACATGGTTACACAATGTCTAAAACCTTTTGTTCATATTATGAGGAAAAATAACTATCATAAGTGTTATGTAACAGTTTGGTTAGTCACACACTCAACGCTAATGGCCATGGGAAGGATTTTGTGCTGTCAGTTTTCTGGCATTGTAACAGCAAACTATAGTAGTTTTTCTCCTAAAAGCAGTTGAAATAATCACAATAATCAGCTTCATTTAAGAAACCCACCATGCTGTTTACACACTCATCTTTCACAAAGAAGGGACACAAAAAAAATCTTACAGCATCTGGTGAGATTTTAGTATTTAGAATCGCTGGCGAATGCCGGGTCATGTGGAGTAAATTAGACCAGAGCCTCAGAGAGCAAAACAAAACAAAAAACACTGAGATTTGGTGTGAGGGGGAAGGATGTTTATTCAATTCAAACTCATCTAACCCACCTGTATCAGGCCAAGAAGCATGTCCTAAAATCTGGCAACCCTGAATATCTGGCAACATAACCTCACCACTACAGGAAGTCTGTGGTCACTCGGCTGACCCTCACTATCCGCCGTTTCTCTTTGTCCACTACTGAATGCAGCGAAACATAAAAAACAACAAACAAATCCAATTTGAGTGTGTGAGAGATAAGGCAATTTACAAAGTTCATCTTTGTTACAAAGACTTGAAATGAGCAGGGATTTACACTACAAAGGAAACGAGTATGACATAAAAAAACTAAATAGAGGTCAGATATTTAAAAAGATCTAAGCTTGAGGAATAATAAAGAAGTTGCTCCAGAAGAATAGATATCAATAGTTCAGAGGAGTTAACCTGATCTGCCTTTTAGCAGCCACAGCAGGAGACGTCAAAGAGATTAAATATTGATCAAATGACACAGTGGCTTCCTCTGCATAAGAGAGAAGACAATGATAGACAGAATGTGTGTTCAGGTCTTTCAATAACAATTTTAGCTGATTCGAGAATTTGACGGTGGTGTCTTAAAAGGATAGTTTTGTGTCATCTTTATAGAGATGAATGCTGCTTATTTAGTTGATTTTACATATAATTAAATATATGCACCAAGGCTGCATTTATGTGATAAAAAACACAAAATTTTAATATATTATTACAATTTAAAAGAACTTTTCTATCGTAATATAATTTAAAATCTAGTTTATATATGTGATGGCAAAACTGAATTTTCAGCATCATTACTCCAGTCTTCAGTGTCACATGATCCTTCAGAAATCATTTTAAAATGCTGATTTGGTGCTCAAGAATCCCTTCTTAGTATCAATGGTGACAAGAGTTGTGCTGCTTTATAGTTTTGTGGAAACTGCAAAAATGACCAGAAAGAAAATGACAATATCCATTTCAGGATCTTGCTACACTGCCAAAAGACAACCAGGAGAAATTATACCACATTAATTGCTTTGACAAGAAAACAGTTGCTAAACGTGTGTAAGAGGCAGCTAGGTTGTACCTCATTTTACATGTACCTTGAGAAAAAGTAGCATAACAGTTATATTTTTTATAAAAAGAAAAAAATATATATTACTACGCATCTCATGTAATGCATCAAAAAGGTTGTTCTTCATTGTTTGCTTGTGCTGTGAACGTCACATCGTTGCAATTGCCCTAATTTTAAGTCAGAGCATGAAAACCAGCGTTCAGAAATGTTCAGCTTGAAGGAAAACCGTTCAAAGTATTTTTTGATACAAGCCATAAATCACATGACTGGTACTTTACAGTGCCTCAACTCTGCAATTTATTGGCTCTGCTGCCATACACGTCCTCAAGAAGCTGTCAAAACAACTACGAGAGCCCTCCATCACATCACTAAATTATTCCCAAAGAGTTCAGTGAAGTCTGAGCAGACATTTCAGCTAATGTGGCATAAAGACATCACAGCTGAATGTCTGTCGTGTCACACAAGACAACTTTGATTCTGTAAGTCAACATGGCTTCATCAGTGGAACACCTACACAAGCATCTCACACTTCCTGTGCTCGGCGTAAAGGAGAAACAGCATGTCAACTGCAATTCACATTTCAGCATTTCCACTAGTTTTCCTGCATGCAACCGTCAGCTACTGATCTTTGCCTTCTCAGCTCTCCGGGAGAAAAGATAGCGAGAGGTAGAGATGAATAGAGAATGGGTGTTGAGAAAAAAAAAGACACACTGTTATTTAAAATGGAGTGCAAGAATGTCTCAAAGTCCTCCACCTCCAGAATTCCTCCGGCTGTTCTGCACGGCAAACTTTACATACTGATTTCCTAAAGAAATTCTACAGTGTCATGTTTATACCCAGGATATATTTACAGTAAGTCTCAAGGAAATATGGTTCTATTTAAGCTTCTGGCTTGTTTTAAAGTTGACATTTGAAATTTGCCTTCTCCCATCCAGAGATATAAATGTGAACAACTCCCTAAACTTTAGGACATACCATGAATGATACCTCATTCACCAAAGCACAAATCCAATATATTTGTATGCATTTGTTTTCTTTCTCAATTGGTTACATTCACATAAGCCATAAGCAACTGTGTTTGACATCATTTTACGTGCATGTGACCGTTCAATCACAAAGAGACGCGAAAGAGAATGGAATATGGTGTTCGAATAGAGTTCTCTTTCGCATCTTCTTGCACTCAAATGGTTTAAAATCACGTTACTGTTTAAACTGACAGGACCTAAAACACATGCAAATAAAAAACTTTTGCTCTATGATGGTTAAACTATGCAAATTAATCCGAGAACCACGTGCGTTTTGAATCGATCAACTACAATCACTATACTTGACATTGCACATTCTGCGATGTGACTACCGCGAATGTGCATGTTGCGAAAACAACGCTAAAACTATATATATATATAGGATGGATGTATGTCGGATGGATGTATGTCGGATGGATGTATGTCGGATGGATGTATGTCGGATGGATGGATGGATGGATGGATGGATGGATGGATGGATGGATGGATGGATGGATGGATGGATGGATGGATGGATGGATGGATGGATGGATGGATGGATGGATGGAGGGATGGAGGGATGGAGGGATGGATGGAGGGATGGATGGATGGATGCTACAACTCAGTTAAATTTATCACTCACATTTTAGTTTCTAAATAATTTAGAACTTCCTTACTATACAATTTGAACAAAAACATTGTTAGACTAGTGCATCTCTACTGTAAGCCAAAATAAATGACCATTAACTTTCTTGACCCCATTAAAGATTGAACAGGATGTTCATTTACTCCTTCCGAGGAAAGACTCTGATCATCCAGCTAGTTTTATAGACCACACTTACACTAAACCATCTCCCTACAGCATCTTACAACTCATGCATCTGGCAGTAGCCTTTGTATGGTAATACCAATTTGCATTATTGAACCGCCAGAATGTAGTGAACTATTACGGTACCATAAATCATTGCTTTGCAACACATAATAAAATTACACTAAGTGGAAATGTGTTTTATGCCATTTAAGGTTTTTTTCTGCTAGATGTGCACTAACTGCCGTTGCTTTTGTGAAAGCGAATCACCCAGAATCAATTAGTCTGTGGAAATAATCCCACCCAAGCAGCCCACAAACTGAACTCAAGCCAATATACTGCTGCTGATGGCCAGAACTGAGAGAGAGAGAGAGAGAGAGAGAGAGAGAGAGAGAGAGAGAGAGAGAGAGAGAGAGAGAGAGAGAGAGAGAGAGAGAGAGAGAGAGAGAGAGAGAGAGAGAGAGAGAGAGAGAGAGAGAGAGAGAGAGAGATTTGTAACAGGACTTCAGAAATATTTATCCATGCTCGGAGGGCACCGAGGCTGTAGATTTATGTGTATATGGTGAGCTGTTTCTGCACACGCTCAGATCGTTGGGATAAATCACTACGTTAGCGAACAGAGTTAAATTGCATTGATTTAGCAGAGTGTTCGACACTGTGCTGGCAGTCTGTGCAAATGAATGGAGTTGTTAGCTCCTGCAGATGCACACACCCCGACAAACACATCTTTAATTAAGTCACATTGAAAGCACAATTTACAGTGACTTACACAGGCAAAATGTTTCTGAATGGTAGAAGTCTGACAGAGCAGCAACTGTGTATATGTGTGCTCAGCTAAATATACCTATGAGTGACATAAATAGGCTTTAGCTGCTAGAACCAAGTATGACATTTAAGTACAACACAGAAAAACTGAACTTTCAGACAGTTTGCATGTTTTTAAATTAGACATATTAAATAAGGCTGTCAACTGATTAAAAATGTAATAAATGTTATGCTAATTAATTATAGGTAAATCACATACAGTTATGACCAAAGTGATGTCCATTTATTTATTCAAACATAAAAAAATAAATAAAAAAAAATGCTAAAGATTTTGTAAGCATATTGCGTAGTTGTGCTTTGAGTCGATTGTTTTATTTGTGATAACGCCATGAAACATGCCAAATTGTACAGACATAATTTTTAGCCAGGCTGTCATACAAAGAAATTATGAACACATGGAACAACAAGAGAGAACCAATGAAATATTAATAACTGATTATGTTAAAATATAAAAAAAAAATAGATACAAAAAATATAAAAAATATTTTCCTCATATTTTGATGGCTTAATTGAACTTGTATGGTCATTAAAAACAAATACCCAGTCTGAACATCACTTTTGGCCACTACTGTATATCAATATTTGCTGAGAAAATGTCCATATGATGATACTTCAAAGAAATTCAGACAAAAACACTGACTAGACAACACAAAAAGTGACTTTAGAAGTCAAAATACTGAGTTTTATTTCCACTGAAAATCAATGTTGCGTGACTAAATTAATTTACATATTTAAATTGCACTTGATTAACATTTAACTGACAGCCCTAATATAAACTACTTCTTCTTCTTTTCAAATCATAAAGGGAGAGTTTTAAAATTAAATCAGGTGAAATGGATATCTTTCATTTAAACTCTTGAACCTTGAGCATTTTGTTAAGATGGTGTAACCAAAAAAAAAATAAAAAAATAAAATTAAAAAAGTGTGTATTTATTGAAAGACAAAACGAACAAGAATGATATTTTGGACTATGTGTCAAGAATTTAAAGAGCTCTTTTTAAAATGAACATTGTTTTTTGTGCCAAACATATGGATCAAAACAGCCGTGAGAAGTGAATGTTGTTCAGGTCTCTGAGGTTCTCTTCATTAGTAAATCAAGTTGCTCAGAGGACAGCACAGAGGAGTTCTGTCTGTTCTCTCTTTCCCTCTATCTGCACCTCTCTGTGTAAGTGACCAAGCAGGAGGCTGGCTGTTCCAAGTCATTAAAACGCATCCACAGACCCGAGAAGGCCCCGAGTTTTGGCTCATTACTTCGATTCCCCATGGAGCTCTGCAGGAGAATCTCCATCTAAAAACACTACCTCCATTCGGGCCCAGTGCCCTGACTCTCCCCGTCTCATCTGCAGATTTCACTGAATCATCTCCTCTGGTTACTGCCACGGCCCGTGCCTGACTCTCAGCCTCACAGTAGCTTTGATTTAACATCCGGCCCCTGAGAACTTAGTCAACTCCATCCACTATTGTGAAGTTTTAGATTTACCAACAATATGTAAAAAGTGTAGAATCTGAAATCAGATCAGATAATCCACTATAAGTCATGAACAAGAGAGGATGTAACCATTTTTTTTTTCCTGTTAAAATTACCGTAAAGCAATAAGTTAAATAAAGTTTCTTATTGCATTTTGATATTTGGAACATGAGCAATACATCAATATTGCATATGTTATGATTATTATTTACTAAATACAAACATTCTACTATAATAGTTGAACCAAGTGGACGGACGGACAGATAGAACAATAGATCGCTAGAACAATGGATGGACAGACAGACAGATGGATGGATGGACAGACGGATGGATGGACGGATGGATGGACAGACGGATGGATGGATAGATGGTAGGGTTGCGTGGTATACCAGTACTGGGAAAATGTGGGTATACATTTATTTCAAACGGTACGATGTCATGATTTTGTTCATTTGTTCTTGATACACTGTTGTTTCAAAGTTCACCGCTAGGTGGCAGTGTACTAACCAAACTGACACGAAACCGGCAAATGTGACGACAAAATGGATAAAGCAGGTGAATCTCACTCAGCACGACATTAATTAATAAAGAGGGCAGTACAAGTGAAATTTGGAATTACGTTGCTTAAAACTGATGAGAAAGGTGAACCAACAGACTTTCCCACACCAGTCTGCAAACATTGCAAAAAATCAAAGCTTTCCAAGCATCTGTCGCTTGCCCATCCTGACTTGTACTTAAGGCGAGACCCTACAGGTGAATAGGGTAACATTTTAAAATAATAGATATCACCATGAAACTTCCTCAGTTGATTACTTGCACAAGTATATAAAAAAAATGTATTACAAGTTTTTTAAATTTGTATGTTTAATTATGCAAATTAGGCATTATCTCATTAAATATGCACGAAATTTTGCATATATTTTCATCAGATAGATCTGAACACATGATAAAGCCAGGTGAAAAATTATTTTTTCATTTTGTTTACACACAAGATGAAAAAGAAAAAAAAAATTCTGGATATATGCTTTCATTACCTAGGCAATCAAAATATACTGTCCATATTTTTTTTATTAAAATGTCACATAAATCAGGCCAGGAATGATTTCTTAACAAATCCCTCAGAAAATATCTTCAGAATACTGCTAAGTGTATTTGGTGTACACAGGTGCTACATAGGCTGAGATGTTTGTACTGGAGAATGACAAAAAACTCATTTTGAGAAAACGGCATTTAAAGATTTAAATAGCTCTAAATGAGATTTCGTCATTAGCTTTAAATCCCCCTTTGGACATTCACGATTGGTTACTGATAAGAAAGGAAATGCCCATATTTGGTTAGTTACATAGCGTTGTGCAGGAGACTCGGAGCTTTACAACGATACCGGTCATGACAGACTTCAGTAAATAGATGGAACTCAGTATGTCGCGTTGGAATGCTAACTTCTTGGTAAATTCGGGAGAAACTTACTGCCGCAAGTAAATAAAATGTAATAAAATAAACATCTTAATGTATATTTTCAAAGTTGTTTTTTTTTATTTATTTTTTTGAGTAAACTAGCCCAAAACCTCAAATCTGACCACTGCATGAAAAATCAATGTTTTTGCCTGCCGTGTCTCACCTTAAGAGATCGACAGGTGAGTGCATCACTCAAAAGATCTAATTTAGACATTTACTTTCAATCAATATGGAAGCTTGTTTCCGCCACTGAATAATAAAAAAAAAAAAGGTAATTGTTATTTTACAATAAGTCTGACTTTTTTTCTCAGAATTGTGTGATATAAACTCGCAATTGCGAGTTATAAAGTTAGAATTGTGAGATGTTAACTATTCTGACTTTTACTCGCAATTCTGACTTTATAACTCATTATTGCGAGTTTATATCATGCAATGGAAACAAGCTCATATGGATCAATGCACATATATAAGACAGAAGCAATGTAATTTGCAGCCAGAAGCCATTTGCTCATTTGAAGAGACAGAGAGAGGGGAAACGCGGTACTGCTGATTCACTCACGCTGTTTGTGAAATTACTTCTCATGAAAAGTTTTAGAATTACTAATTTTGGATGGGTGGATGTTTTTCTTCTCCAAAAGAAATGTGCATTTGTGAAAACAAATGTTTTCATAAAGACAAATTCATTCATTTAGTCCTACTCATATAATAGAATCACTTCAGACAATCCTATCAAACACTGATGAAACATGAAGATTCCCAAACTAGCAATTGAATACGTGTAATAAACTCCACTCATCTTTTTAATAAACGGCAAGGTGTCATTTACTGCAATTGAACCAGATGGAACATTTACTACTCGCAGCTGATGGCTCCGGTAGGACAGGCCTTGTTACCATCACATCTGAAACACTCGATTGATTTTTAGTTTCAGATAGTTCTTTCCTGTGTATTTATATATTTACTGAATAACCAGATATACAGCAAAACATGCTAAAGAGAAGCACACTTCCAAGTATTTTGAAAATCATAGTTGAACCAAGAACCATGTGGGCTGTCCTGAATTGTTTTCTTATCTGACGCATGCAACCTCTACTAATGACTGTTGCTTTAAGAGGAGAGGAATCAGAGCACTGGGCAAATTTAGCCCATGCTTGGCTTGGGTTGAACAACCCAGTGTGGCGTCCTCCAGTGACTCGATAACTGTTTCCTGCTGCACTGCGCTTGCTTCCTGCTGTGAGGTTCTTGAAAGTGAGGACTGACTGAGCTCAGAAGAAAATGACAGTTGACACTGCAAAACAATCTGGCCCAAAAAAAAAAAAAAAAAAAAAAAAAGGTCAGATTTTAGGGCTATTACTGTCAAAACTGACTAAGCCTTATATAACTGCACTCATCCTTAGTAAAAACCAATTATCTGGTGTTGGAGTTCATCAGGCATCATTCCTCAGGTGATGCTTGTCATGCAATCAAAGCTGTAAACTATACAGGGGGGAACCCTGTCAGTTAGTTCATTACTCTAATATTAAGGACATCATATTAGTAGGACATCATATCATTGCATTCGAATTCAATGACTGGACATACATTTTATGGTCCTACACCTTTCACAGAAGTATATATACACACATATATACACACACACACACACATTTAGACCAGTTAACTTAGTGATTGCTATCAGGATGTGAAGAGACTTTCAACTAGCAAAATAACAACAAAAAATTTCTGAAACAAATCATCTACCCTACCTTTTAACTAAAGGTTAAAATTAACAACAAAGTCCAATTATTAAATTCAATTGCTATTCATTTAAATTTATATATACACACTGTAATAACACTCAAAAACTTGTTTTGATATTTAATAATATAATTAAATCTCTATAATTAAAATATAAACATTTAAACAGTAGCCGTTTTGTTTACAGATTTATTCAAATGCTTAATGAAGACATCACTTACAGGTAAAGTAAAAATATAATGAATATGTAATTTATTTAGCAAAACGCTCCGAGTTATTTTTCTCTAGCTATGAACATTGAATGGTTTCCTGAGGTAAATGTACAGTTGTTGACGTCTTTCTGCAATTAAAACACTGATTGAGAGTGATTACATGAGAAATTATACTTTCAGTAAGATGTACAGTTTCTTTCAAAATACTTTCTGATGTTCATTCATGTTTACATGTTACTAGTAATAAAGAGGTAGACATAATCAGCTCAAGTGCGCTTGAACTGAGGTGGCAACGGCGGTGTCATGCCACATTAAAGAGCATTAAACCGTATTTATTGTTTGAATTTCAAAAATATTCAATTTGACGTGCAAAAGCATTGGTGCCTTTCCAGTTTGTTGACTAGTGTCATATTCTGGAAGGTCTGAGAACATATTTGACTAATTAAGCCTGGTGATTACAAATCTCTGACTCATACTCTAGATCTCTAAGGGTGTTTTGCTGAAACTTGATGTCCATGGGCTCATCTAACAAGCTATGTGAAATTCATCATCCTTCAACATATCAGACCTATAAAAAGATATTAAAATGTATGTTTCAGCTTATACTGTATACAATACAGTACTGCAAAGGTTGAGCAAACATCTTATTGGTTAGATAACACATATTCCATGGATCAATCCCCTTGGAACTTGGTTCACCACAAAAAAATAAACTGTCAGCTCTCAAATCCAGTTGGTTTAAATGGCATAAATCCATACAGTACTAAATGTTCCTTTTTGGGTAAACATTGCACTACATCAGTGTTCAATCCTGCTCTTGAAGGGCCAAAGGCCTTTAGGTTCTCTCAACATTTATCCTTGCTCTTGGGCAAAATGGTGGTACTTCATGCATCACCCCTAAAATCTAACCACAGGACATACCATACCATACCTTATATTTGAGAGAGAGGCCATTCAGCCTATATAATAATAATAAATAAAAAAACAACAACAAAAAAAAAACACATCTTATCTGATGTGTAACATCATTAAATTTACAGTTTTGAATTTGTCTTTCTTCGACAATGACATTTAGTTGTTTCAGCTAATGATGACTCCCACTTTAAATTAAGCCTGACAGAAACATGGTTAAATAAGTGCAACGAACCCTTCAGTTGAGTGGCACATTCATTGTGAGCTTGTGTGTGTGACTCCCTGAGAGAAGAGCTACTTAAGGCAAATCTTCACCTCAGGAAACTTCAACCATCTATATCCCTCTCTTATCTTCCATAGCTTTCTCTAGGGAAATACCACCTTTGACCTCTTCTCTCTCTGTGCCTGTGTACAATTTATTCATACAGGAACTCAACTCTTAAGGGAGAACAACAAAAATCCCATTCTGAGCCGACCAACCTCCAAACTAAATGGCTTCTCTCATCCAACAGTCAAAATGAAATTGTCCTCCAAAAAGCTCTAACACATTTAATTTGGTCGGTATTCCCAAGTCGGAAAATTCTGATCAACGATGATGTCATGGCGCAGTGGTTCTCCAACAGCGTACAGTTGCACCCCGGGGTGCAGTGAAAACAGTTCCACGCAGCCTCCATTTCCTCACGCTGCAAAAGCCAAGACAGCCTGCCATTTATCGTTATTACATCTGAATGTATGCCAAAGTCGATCTCATAAAGAAAGGGCTGTTTCATTCTTAAATTATGAATCTTGGATGATCACTTGCTGGGCTGCCATGGTGTAACATCCAGCGCCTGTCAGAAGCGGGCGTTTAGTGTGTATCTAGGAGGGTAACCTGCTGATGCTCCTGACTTCATCTAGATACACACCACAAAACTCACTCTGAAGTCTCCAGAAATCTAGCAGTTTGAATAAACCTAGGAAATCTACTCAAACAGTTTGAGAAACCAAATGTTGCTCTATGGCTGTGTGTTACTCTGGCAGAAAAAAACATTGTATTTGACTCAAAAGAAAATCCCATTTGTAATAATTAAACAAGCAGGGATGCACCTAAATAAAAAAAATTCTGCCTTGATACTGATAAGCTGATAATTATACTCAGGTTATGGCCAATAACAAATAAATGGGCAATTTCAAAATTCTACACTATTTTATCTAAATACATACAAAATAAAACAAATGTAAACTAAAACCACCTGGTGTAAATGCTAAGTATCACAACATTGTAATGTACCGTATGAAAAATGGATATTCATTTTGATATTTCTTAAAGATTACATTTAATAGAGTTATTAAATGTAATGTTGTTTTAAAAATTACTTTGAGTGTTAGCAAAGGTAAGTGTTAAGATGGCAAAGGTAATCTAAATGCAAATCTAAATTCAGTATTAGCAGTATTTATTATTAATAGTATTATTAATAGTAGCCGATAACCAATATAATGCCAATATATTGTGTATCCCTATCAATTAGTTTTTTTTAAGGGTTAAGGGTTAATTTAAGGGTTTTTTTTTAGTCATTTCATTTAGAGAAATAGGCAAAGAAGCTAAATAACTATTACCAAAACTCTAATATTAGCTGATGATCAACATGATGCTAAATGCCGATATATTAGTGATCAGCTGGCCAATATAATGCAGATATTTACAAAATACAATTCAATGATGAGATGAGACTTATACAAACTTGCTGAAATTGTATTTCTACACAACACAATTCACTAATTAAAAAAAAAGAATGTTCACTAATTTGTAACTGTCAAAACGGGAGAAAAACTTCTGGTTATTACTAAACCAAATCCATGCATATGTAGAACATACCATTTCACACTGATGTGTAAATGACTACTATAGCAACCCTACTAGATGCTGACTGAAATGAACAAACAGATCTGAGTTCTTAACTTTCAAAATGAACAATCAGTCTTCAAGATTGAATCACAATTTAAATTTGGCCCAGTGTGAACACCACTTTGAAAAATGGGTCCCAAACCTCTGAACGCTGCTGTGCATTTTGGGAGAAGAAATAAAATGTTAAACACCTGTTTGGTTGCACACCTCTAAAAGGTGAACACAATAAATAAATCAAATCCAGTTATAATTCTGGTCTTTTAGCCTGAGAAAATGCTGGAAATTGGATAATGGATGCTTTGTTAACAACTCTGAAATTGCATGTCAGTACATGCAAATAGCTGAAACGACAGCTCACCACAAGCTGAAAAGACCAGCACACCTGATGAGTGTTTTCTATTCACACAAAGCAGCCAATTATGAATAAGTCTAAGTGTCACAGCAGAAAATGAGTGAGCCTCTCTACATGAGAAGGGGCCTTTGTTTAATTGTATGCAGGAGAGACTAGGCGAGTGAGAGAGATACGAGAGCGAGCGAGACGTGAAAGAGAGATGAGAGAGATGTAAGGTTAAGGGCTATCTATTATGTATGACAGAAAGCTCTTGGCAATGCGCCTATGTAGGAGGACCTGTGGAGATTCAGTCACAGCAAGAAGAGCAGGCCAGAGACCAAATCCCTTCAGCACAAGAGATCATCAGAACCTGTGCTCACTATTACATCTGACTAACACCATGGCAGGAGAGCACATTACATTATAAATCAATGGCATACAAGTGTAACATAGAGAGCAGAATGGTTCATGGCCGATTTGATACAGACTTTGGATTGGGACAGGATTGTTTTTTGACTGACCAGTGGCAGTTTTTGGGAAAACATTCTGAAAACTAAAGGTTAAATTTTAAATCAAACAGCTGCAAAAGCCTAACACCACCTAGCAGTGACACAGTGACGACCAGCAATTCATGGTTCACAGCTGATGTAAACTAAAGGTTATTGGCTAATTGGCCAATTAAAAGGATGAACCATTCAGTATGTTCAGCCCCAACTTCCTGTTTCAATAGGAAATATGAAAACGCATGAAAAATAAACTGTGCCATTTCATGGAGCTTATAAACATGAAAAAGATAAATAAAATAAAAATTAAAAAATAAAATAATTTTTATATATATATATATATATATATATATATATATATATATATATATATATATATATATATATATATATATATATATATATATATAGTATAGTATAGTATTTATTGTTAGGTAGTAACTGATTACATGTAATCTGGATTACGTAATCAGATTACAAAAATAAGTACTTGTAATGAGAGTATATTACATTTTTAAAATATTCTTAATCAGACTACAATTGCTTTTTTTACTGATTACATGATTACATGCTATTCTCGCAATGGCAGTAAATTATTCACAATTCATTGATTCTCCCAGCTACTTTATCTTTTAAACATTGTTGAGTGTTTCTCAACATTGCAACACTGGTAAATAAATGGACTGCATTTATATAGCGCTTTCAACAGACCCCTTACATATTGCCTCTCATTCACCCATTCATTCACTCATTCATACACCGACGGCGGCGTCAGCCATGCAAGGCGCCATCCAGCTCGTCGGGAGCAGCTGGGGTTAGGTGTCTTGCTCACGGACACCTCGACACTTGGTCAGGTGGAACTGGGGATGGAAACACCAACCTTCCGGTTTGTAGACAACCTACATGAACCACTGAGCCACTGCCGCTGCACATCTAATCAACTCCTGACGAACATAAACCTATTTTAAAATTTTAGATGAATTACATTAATACTAAAATAATAACGATAATAACAATAACGATAAAAACAATAATGAGATTTACTGTGAATATTTACTGATAGTCCTAACTAGTGGTCGACCGATATATCGCCAAGTTTTTCTGATTGGCCGATGTGTTGGAAGCGGGACTTTTATTTTGACAGCGCTCCAGACTTTTATTTTGAAGGGCGGTGCTGAGAACACCAGCGCCAGAAGAGAACGGCAACGGCAGCCAGTGTTGCCAACTTAGCGCCTTTGTCGCTATTTTTAGCGACTTTTCAGGCGACATTTTTTCAAAAAAGCAACTAGTGACAAATCTAGCTACTTTTTGGACAAACCTCAGTAACCTCCAAATGTTGCCAGCACAGTCCTGCGAGCGCGAGGTTTGCGTTCTCCTTGCCGTCACACACCTCTCTTTGCGTCTACCCTGTTCAGTGAATGGCTGAGAGAGGAGCAGCAGCACGGAACAGACGTGAATGACTTACTATCTTTTGTTTTATATTTAAAGAATTTAGTTTGACCATTTTATTTTATTACTTGTGCTTATCACTTGTAATACTCACTATCACAGTACTTTAGTTCATCCAGTTCCCGAACTCTCTCAATTCAGATAATTTTACACATATAAAAAAATAGTCATTCAACAGCTACTCGTTCTATTGTCTGACAAAAAATATAGTAAATGAGAACAGCTTTATTGGACATTCGGCCATATTATATTATATTATAGTATAGTATAGTATGTTATATTAAAATACAGTATGTGAGCATGATTTTAACGAGAAAAAACATTAGGCAGGCAGAACGCAAATACGCCGCGATGACGTCATGAATATGCTAATTGACGTATGACGTCATCTAGCGACATTTAGCGACTTTTAGGGGAGGAGTTAGCTACTTTCCTGTGAAAATAGTTGGCAACACTGACGGCAGCTCCTCAGATCAAACAAACAGCGCTCACTCATATTCTCTGTCTTCATTAATTTACGATCTCTGTCAGTCATATCCAATACTTTTTAGACAGAACTGGTAAACAAAGAAAGTAAATGGTATGAGAAGTAAGTAAAGTAAAGCGTTTGCTTTTATATTATTTGTAACAGAAAAGGCAAACAATCAGGCTAAAATACTTTCTCATTTGCCGTCAACATTCAGCAAATGCGCATCTACGTCATTTAAACAAATCTCTGAATATCTAATAAACATTTAATTTCACAAACCTTGCAGATTTAATTGAATCCAGCTGTGATATCTTGTGAAGTGTGCATTACTGTCTGCGAGTGACGGTCGGTCCGTGCAAAGTGAGTGAATGCGAACAGAAGATCAGCTTCACAGGAGACGCGATCGAAAAACTTTAAATCCTTCATTTTAAAATATGCTGATATATAACCAGTTGCCAACTGTGTCATATTCATATTGTTTTCACTGTGCTGTATGTAAAATTAGCGTTACCTTGTCTTTATTTGAAAAAATATGATTACCAGCACGAAAGTGCCCTGTTATAGTGTTTACCTTCTTTTTATTCACATATTCATATATTTCTAAACAATTACTTTAGAATTTTAATTACTTTACGGCATCGGCAATCAAAAAAACAATATCGGTCGACCACTAGTCATAACACTATGTTTTCTCAACGTTCACTCAAAAAATTTTTACTGAAGTTCACACAAGTTTCAACTTAAAACAAGAAAGGTTGAGCAATATAACTTAAACAGCACAGTTGATGAAACACAGCCAGCAGACATGCATCCTCATCAGAGGAAATGTTCGACTGTTCAAGGCTAACACAAATTTAAACAAGCTTTGCAAGGTCTGGCTTTTTTCAAGAGCTATTAAGGTAGGGGTGTGTGTGTGTGTGTGTGTGTGTGTGTGTGTGTGTGTGTGTGTGTGTGTGTGTGTGTGTGTGTGTGTGTGTGTGTGTGTGTGTGTGTGTGTGTGTGTGTGTGTGTGTGTGTGTGTGTTTAATAAGAAGCAATCCATTCACTTCCAGCAGGAAGACGTTTACACAGCTCCTACATTTTGTGAGGAAGAAGAAAAACTGATTAGCTTCATAGCAACACACACGCACACTTCCAGCTACTGGCAAGAGTAAAAATGTACTACAAACTCTCTTGTGTGACATTGTGTATATGGGTAGGATGAATCTGACAACATAATAAACCATCTGATAGAATCGTTTTTCACAGATGCTTCATTTACCCAGCAAGCACATCACCCTTCTGCTCTTCCCTGCCTGACAAAAGGCCCAAAGCACATTTGCAGGAATGAAGTAGTCTCTGAATTCTATTTGTATGTGAAATATTGTTTAAAGTCGGAGCCATGGCAATGTGCTTCATACATGATGACTTGTGATGGTCATGTGAAGTTCAAATCTGGCCTGCATTGCATCCCAACCCCAAGCTCTGTCTCTCTGCAGTAATTTTATGACACTTCTTATTACACTGGTTAGATTGATAAGAAATATTGCCTGAAAATGCTGTAAAAGCGTTTACAGTAAAGGCTGTAAAGTTTACGTCATTGGCATGATGACATTTTATGTCTTTGACAATCTTTGTAGTCCCATTTAGCCACTTGTTAGCAACCACCTTTTTCAAGACATATAAAACAAATTAAAAATAAACACTAAAATGCGACTGACTTCAGGATGATGGCATTGGAAAGTTCAAAACAGCGGCCGCGACCATTGGCGACCAGATGGGGCGTGTCTGGCGACGCAACAAAGTTGAGATCTGTTCAACTTTTATGCAAATGAAGAGCGACTTCCGGGAGCGACAACCAATAGGAGTGAAGTCAGTGGCGCGCACGTGATCCGTCACTCTTCAGTGCCGAGTCCGACCGAGGCAAGTTGAATGAGCAGCTAATTTTAGCAGTCAGAAACGGTCCTATAATTTATGATAGGTCTCTGTGTACATTCAGTGGTACTCGTCATGCTGACTCCGAGACTGAATGGTTTCGTGAACCCAGATAGACCGGCATTTGCCCGTTTGCTGCAGTTAAATAGCCGCGATGGCAAAGAGCACTCGCTGTTTTTCGTTCATCTTTAATATTACACATTTTATGTACTAATTTCATTTATATTTAGACTTTTCCTTACAAAACGTTTGTTTGTAGCAGCAAAAAAACGGATTTGTTGTCTACAACACGGAGTAACATCCGTGAATGTCACTCACAAACATTACTAGGCAACCAGTAATGGGAACGCCCACTAGCAACCTCACCGCAAGCCACTGGCGACATGCAGCGACAATGTCGCTTGTAGTGTGAACGCAGCTTGAGTCGGCGAAATAAATCTGTGGTTGGACACACCTAAAGGACTACAGCCGACTGTCAGCTAGCATGCGCATTCTGAGCAGATATACATCATTATATTCGTCATTCAAAACAGGAAAGTGAAACTAATACTGCAGGTATACAACCCATAAACAAAGCAGCACTTTCTCGTGCACAGATTCTGAACAGCCAATCAAAGTTCTCTCACACACTGACGGCCCAACGCCAAAAAACGGCAACAAAAATCTGACGCCATCCGAACACAAACAATGCAAACAAATGCAAGCCAAACGCAACTGAGGTAAAGGAGTAAAAAACTAAGTTTTTAAAATGGCCCAATTAAGTGACTCAAACATTACAAACTGTGAAGTTTTAAAACCCAACCAAACCAACCCAAACTCACACCTTTTTTCATTCCCTGAGTAGACCCAGATTCTCAGAATTCAGAAGTGAGGAACAAAGTGTATGTGCACCTGAAAGACAACCCTCCCCAAAAGAACTGACTTGAAACTAGCACAAAACCATTTGTTGGGTTCTGTTAGGTAGAAAAAGCCTCTCTACTCGACTTTCCCTGTTTCTGTCTTCCTGAATCACCTTGATGATCACTCCCAATAATCAAAAGAAAGTTCTTCAGGGACCCACTTAACCACAGGCTACCACTGGTAATTAGCTCCAGCCGGCAGGAGGGGGAAGAGCTGTGCCACCTGCAGGAGAACATGCACTCTGGAAAAGAAGGTCAAGAAACGAGGGGGATTTCAAAGACCATGTGTGAGCCTGACCCTTAAAACTTGGTTGTTTGATTAACACTGTGCCCCTGCTCTTCATTTATAAGGCATGTGTGCGTGGTTGAATACCGAAGTATAGATTCAAGCTTAATAATGAGGCTGGATTGCTTAAATAATCATTTAATTGTCAAACTCTGCAGTCCATTAATCTAAGAGCTTAGTAATTAAGTGGATTAATTGGCTGAATTTGGCATAATGAGACTGCTGATCAGTGTATTGACTGACTGAACTGGTTTAGTTATACTCCTGTTCATTGTTTTAGTGATGACAGTTATGTAAGATCTCAAAGCCTATTGTACATTGATGCGAGTTGGTTGCTTGGTAATCTCCAAATAATAAACAAAACATCCTTTTGAATTCTTATTAATGATGTCTAAACTGATTTATGGGGCATTTGTAAATCGCTTTAAATGGGCCTCTATTGTGCTTTTACATTTTCAACATTCCTTAGTGTAATGTTGCTGTTTGAGCATGAAAAAGGTAAAGTTACAAAGCACAGCCACTCCAAAGGGTGTTATTCTCTAAGCACCGTTTCTGAACACCCTGAAATGCCTCGATTGTAGTTTTCTTCGCAGAACGCATATGTCCTCATTTAAATAATTTCCACACAAAACATGCAAACAGCCTGGTTGAGTTGTGTTAGTAGTGTGTTGAACCTCATGGTTATGGTAAGGGGAATGGCATTTCCGAAACACGCTCAAAGCGGTTGAACAATCACAACACAGTGGTCCAGCCGACCAATCAGAGCGCACTGCACTTTTCGGAAGGAGGGGCTTCATAGAGACTGGAACTAATCAGAGCATTTCTGACAGACTGGGAAGACCGGTGCTGCAAAAATGTAAAGTATCTGAAAAAATATGTTTTTTAAACATTCAAGCATGAAAACCTATTCTAGTAAACCCCAAAATCAAGACTCTGAAAAGGGGCATAATAGGTCCCTTTATTATCTAAGCTTATGTGAAACCGAACAACATGCAAAATAACATGTATAAAATGAAACCAGTCCTCCTGTTTGTACTACTTATCCGTCTGACAGTATTTTTACTCAATATTTCCCTTAAAGTTATTTCTGCATTACAGACTCATCCATCAAAAACAGACTGAGAAAAAGTGACAGTGAGAGAGAGGAAAAAAAAGAAAAACAGCAATATAGTATTGGCACTAAACACAGTGCATCCTGCCAGCAACCACAGCTGCTAAACGGATGGATGGAAACAAATACACTTCAAATCAACACAGCACGCAATAAAACAAACATCTACATCAGCAGCCAAACTTTTAGCATTATTAAAACAGCTTTAAATGTAATAATAGAATCACTGATCATTTTTAAATTATTACAAGAGCACAAAGTCTAAAAGTATTGAGGGCACAGGCGTCTGCCCTAGATCTCAAAACTTTATCTCGGTAACACTTTAGTTTAGGGTCCAATTCTCACTATTAACTAGCTACTTATTAGCATGCATATTATTAGGATATTGGCTGTTTATTAGTACTTATAAAGCACATATTAATGCTTTATTCTGCATGACCATATTCTATATCACTTAATACCCAATACCTAAACTTAACAACTACCTTTACTAACTAACTATTAAGCAGCAGTAATGAGCTTATTGAGTTTGAGGCAAAAGTCGTAGTTAATAGTTAGTTAAGAATTTTACCCTTTCTTTTTATAAATTTTATTCAGCATGCATTAAATTGCTCAAAAGTGACTGTAAAGAAGACTTGCTTTATTACAACAGCAAAAAATCTATTTCAAATCAGTGACATTCTTTTGAAAAACTCTGTTCTGTTACAGATGCCACAAAAATATTAAGCATAATTTTCAACAATGATAAGAAGAAATGTTTCTTGAGCACCAAATCATCATATTAGAATGATTTCTGAAGGATATTGTATCACAGTTGCTGAAAACTGAGCTTTGTCATCACAGGAATAAATTACATTTTAGAAATATTTTCCTACAGAAAACAGTTATTTTAAATTGAAATAATAGTTAATAATATTTTTTTTTTTTTTGTTATCAAATAAACACAGCCTTGGTGAGCATGAGAGACTTCTTTCAAAAACATTAAGAAAATCATACTGACACCAAACTTTTAAAGGGTAGTGTACATACATTTAATTTATAATGAACAAACATAAAATAAGTATCTCTTTATTTATAGATTAAACTTGTCGTAATCAGAAAAAAAAAATTATAAAGAATTGAAAAACTTTTTTTTTTTTTTTACTTTTTAACTTAACTTCACTACTATTATTGTTAAATGACTTGTGATCTTCTTCATTTGTTGCTTTGGATAAGAGCATCTGCAAAGGGGTCATTGCAAATGAAAAGAAAGTAAAGAGGGGGAAAAAGCACTGCTACTCCATAAATCAGATCAGTGTGCAGCCGGTGATTTGTGTTTACCCGTGTGTGTCCCCAACAAAAATGAACATCAATATCAGCAGCAGCGTTCCCCGTGCCATGAACGGAACATGACAAGCCACACAGGAAATTGCTTTCATTATTAATTCAGCATCTTGTATAAAAACTGTCCTCTACCCTGCACATAAGGTGATCACTGGGGATGGAGCGAGTACATTAATCAACTCCTTAATGAATAAAACATGAGCCGTAATGCTTTAAACGATTCCAAATCGCCTTTTCATATCATCCAATAGTGATCTGAGGACCAGGTTAATGACAGAGGAAATTATATCATAAGCAGCTCTAATATTCACAAAGTTAAGGAGCCCTAAAAATGACTTGTGACTTTCTCAACAGAGAAATATTTAACAAGTAATTAGATGACACACATTCTGCAACTAATACAAAAGCATACAATGTAACAGAACAGGCACACTATCTATTTACAGGATTTACATTCAAGTCATATCACGTTGTATGGACAAGCATCATGCATACCAGCTATACATGACTTATATATGACAATATGACATATTGCAATATGCAATTTATTAAGGTAATATGTTTTTGGGGCTTTATCGTATAGTTTGAACATCTCATTACTACGGTTTTCTGTACAGGTACCATGGAAATATCATGTTTTTTATATCATAATATAAGCACCATACGTCATATTACCCTTACAAAAAAAAATACTGTGGCAGTACTATGGTACAGTAGTGGTAACAGATGAAAATGAAAATGGACCATAGTGCTAAATTTCCATTGTATTTATTTAGTACTTCCAAGAATACCATGGTAGTACCATGTTACAAGTCCCAGAATATGATATTTAGCATGATGTGTCTAAAAACAACATGGTAAGGTTCAAACAACATGCAATACCCAAAAAACATGGTATTACATTGACCCAGTATACATAGGAGTATTTTTGGTATAAAATGCACAAATAGTTTCAAGCAATCAAAAAATGAACTGCAAACGTAACAAACGTGTTCAGAATGAGGTCAAGAAAGTGAGGCATCATTTCCAACAGCGCTATAATTACCCTGCCGTCCTCGAATCACACACACTCATCTCAGCAGCATCCAAAAGACACAGCATTCGGGTTCATCTAATTCAATTACATCCATGTCAGGCAGAGGCTCCTGTAAGATTCTGGTTGTCGTGGTGACTGAGATGGTACTTAAACATGATTAATTAGTTGCTTCTCCTCCAATTACCAGGCAGGAAGTCTCCTCGTCGACGAGCTGTCATGGAGGGAGATTGAGCGAGAGAAAAACATACGCAGTCAAGTTGTTTTTCCTCTGGTTTTTTCACCCCCCATTTCTCGTTTTCTCACTATTCTCTTCTGTTAAAGAATGGATGTGACTGCCAGAACCACCACTGACACTGTCGGTTTTCAATCCATCACTCAAAACCTCAAAACTAAAAAAGATCAGCTCTCTACGACTCCATACTCCCAAAACTTTCACAGTTTGACAATCTCAGCATTATAGTTTTTTTAACTAACTGTCTTAAAATAAGTTACTCAATATTAACTGCTTGTTTATTGAACTGTATACAAGTGATATCACAAATCGTAAATAAATTATTTAAAAAATACATTTAAAAGAATTTAAAAAAAGATATTATAAAAAAGATACAACTAAAAAAAAAGACTGAAAAAGTTTTAAAAAGTATATAAAATTAATTAAATATAAAAAAGTCAAAAATCTTCAGAAAATTTGGACTAAACTGCTCGATTCATTCTTTTTGAAGTTGCATACTGTCATTGGTAGTTGCGTAAACTGTCAACTGAGGGACCGAAATCTCTTAATTTGTGAAGGATGAACGAAAGTTTGGACATGAGGGTGAGTAAATGATGACCGAATTTTAATTTTTGGGTGAACTAACCCTTTAATCATGTGTACATTGTCAGCACAGAAAGATAAAAAAAATAGGTTTATGAAAGAACCATATGTTGCTTACCCAGCATTGACATTATTGCCTATTTTGAGTTGTTTTCTAAGTATTTACCAGAGTGCTGAGTTATTATTCTCCTGACAGTAACTAGAGATGGCTAGGGCGCTGCAGCTGTCATCTGCTGTAGGTGGAGTGTGTGTTTGGCAGCACTGGTTACTCATTCTCATGAGCTGCACTTATATTGACTTATGGATCTCCAAATCAAATCAGTACAACCATACAGAATTTACAAGAGCTTTCCAGAAACTCCTTTTCCCCTGAAGATTGGAATCAAAAGCAGATAAAAACCAAGAAGTATGAAGCACAGCGTAGCATTCAGGATGGAGGGGTCTAATAATATCTCTTCCATCAGTATCTGGCTTGTTTACTCTTTCCATAACAACACTTTTCCAACAAACAACATGTGCGCGCACACCTTCACCTAACTTCCTCTCAATTAAAGAGCTAAATGGCAGGTTATTTACTACTTCACCTCTATCAATAGCTTGCAAAACAAACAAAACAAATAATTTACAGTAATATAGATAGAATGGAAGCCAAACAGAAAAGTTGCTAGCAACGCAAAGGAAAATAAGTTTAAATTATGCGACTATTTTGTGATGAACATATACATCAACCAGTAGAAAAGAATCGCTTACCAACCCTCTCTGTGCAAAAATATATTTCATTTATTTAATATATTTAGAACCCTCAGTGATTTGATTCTGGAACAGGGCCTGCGTCTGAACATGAAACAAAACATGAAATGCCATTAACCAGGTAAAATGTATCCACCTACTGTTGAAAAGTAGTCTCTTCTCAAAATGGATGATAGCTCAAGAAACAAACATTTTAACTTAAAAATTATGAGCTTCACAACTGTTGAAATTGGATGGGATTCAATCAGCAGTAGGGGGCGTGTCCACTCATGATGGGGGCGGAGAGAGAGTGAGCAAGAGAGAGATTTGAAGAAAGACTGTGGAGAGAGAGAGATGGCTGAGAGACATTACAAAAGAGAAAAGAGGAATATTACTGTAAAAAGAAGGGTTATGATCAGGTAAGAGCTTTAGGACCCGCGTTAATATTAGAAAAGTTTTCCAGTGCTGGAGAGACCTTAGCGGGAAGGCCTGAAAACAGACTCTGAGTTTGTGTTGTTTCTGCTCCATACGTGAGTAACATTGGTTTTGCAATGTTTCACAGAAGCAAGATGTAATGTTAGCTATAGTAACAGAACATCTTTGAGTGTCACTGTTCGTCTTGAGCTGATGTGCTACTGGCGACTAACAACCAACTCTTGCTTGTATATACTCTTGTGTGCTGTATGTTCATTTTGTGTTCTTCCTTGTTCATTCGTTCGTCGTCTTCGCTTTATGGGAGGGATGTGTTTGTTTGGGTTCATTTCAAACATCAACAGTGTTTCTCAGAAATTGCTTACTACACCTTTAACCTCGTCAGATGGGCGAATGAAAATGGTTTTGTGTTAACCAACTGCATACTGCTGTTCCTTTAATTCCAGCACAGAGCTTTGTTGTTCCTCTCATCTCCGTGTTTGTGCACTTTCAGTGGTACGCTCCAGCTAAATGGATAGTAATATCCTGACTGAAGCTGGCCTTCACCTCCCAGAGCCTGCAATATTTATGACATGAGAGAGTTATCCACTGCCAGGGACGCAATAACTTCAGGAAAATACGACAGGGTGAGAGTGTGCGGTTATGTGTGGTAAGGGTCTCAGAAAGCTTTACTGCAGAAATTAGGGTCAGCATCATAAGGATCTTGGACTCTGTAAACCTGTTTCAAGTTGAGGGTTAACACAGGATAAATATGACACAGGAGTGCAATAATGGAGGAAGAGAACGTCCACGGGATGTAGTGGCTGCTGCACTCATATCCCTCCAAACATCATGCCGTCTTTTCTGAGCGCTCTCAAACTGGTGCTAGTCTCTGTCTCAATGGGTGTGCAATGACCCATTGAAATGAAACCAATGTCACAAGTTGGCTAAAAACGAGAGAAGAAAAAGACCCCAATGCAACAAACCATTTGGTTCTCATTGTGTATACACACATACATATATTATATTATATTATATTATATTATATTATATTATATTATATTATATTATATTATATTATATTATATTCAAATTAAAAATTTTAAATTTAAAATCTTAAAAACATTAAATAAATAAAATTTAAATGAATAATTTACATACAACATGCAAAATAAATAAAATTAAATAAATACAATGTAAATAGCTTAAATAAACATGAATTAATGAATGTTAATAAATCACTTAAAATATTCATTTATTCAAATATATAATTCAAATATTCAAAATATTCAATATTCATGCAAGTAAATATCATGCAATTTCATGTAAATTAAATTTTTTAAAATAATTATTCTTAAAACGTTCATTTAAATAAATACATAAAATGCTACGAGAACCAAAAATTATTGTTAAAGTATGATATATAGATTGAGAATTGTAAGCATTGCACTACTATAAAGTACTCTATGGAAGCTTGCTTCGGCCATGAAATTTAAAAAAAAGGTAATTGCGACTTTTTATATCACAATTCTGACTTTTTTTTACATCTCGCAATTCTTACTTTTCTTTCTCAGAATTGCAAATAATCTCACAATTCTGAAAAAAAGTCGCAAGTTTATATTTCGCAACTCTGAGAAAAAAGTCAGAATTGTGCTAAAAAGTTGTGAATATCTTTTCAATTTTTTTTATTCCGTGGCGGAAACAAGCTTCCATACTATTCTGTTCTATTGTCAAGAGACTTGAGGGAAATGACCGCTACATAGACAGCAATCACACAGAAACCCCCACGTTTGTTTTTTTCCTGAATGACCTACTGAACATATAATGCCTGGAGCTGCACATTTCAGTCATACTTCTCTTGAACTGTCTAAAGCTGTAAAATACAACCCTGATTCCACTGGCAGTGCTTCAGCAATCTAGAACGCAGAGTGCCGTGTAACCTATAGGCAATAGACCTCAGGGCTAATTCCTGTCATTACTGAGTATCGACAGCACGCTGCATCACAAACAGAAACCATGCCAGCTCCTGAGAGAGCGAGAGAGGGAAATGAATGAATAAGGATTTATAGCCGCCATCATTCTGCTGCAACTATGTTTCCTGTTCTGTTCAGCGAGCGGAAAGGAAGGCTGGTAGTAGCTTCCTGTGTGTGGGGTGCTGGATTCCAGGAAATGATTAGGTGGGGGCTAAATAAGCCCGTTTCTGCCCTGGCAATGATCAACAAGGGCTAATAAAACCCTCCTCCCTTCTGTCTCTGTGTCTATCCCTCTTCCTTTACATTTTATTCCCTCTCCAGCTCTCCAACAGTGAATATTTCCCGCACGTAAAGCACTGCCATGTTGAAAAAAAAAACGAATAACAGCCTTTTTCACCAGCATATGTTGCATTTAGGATGTTGGTTCCCAGCATGGGTGGATGGTGTCCCCATTAGGCTTCTTAACTAGCTAAATTGTCAAGTTTTGATTAACCATGTCTGATCAACAGTCACCCCAAAAAAAATGTAGCATAGCACAGTTTCTGATTTGTCATTGATGCAAATCTCCCGCTCAACCACATCTCAAAGTTGCTCTATTGAGGGTTGAGACCTGGTGACTGTGGAGGCCATGAGTATAGTGAACTCATTGTTTGAGATGATTTGAGCTTTATGACATGGCACGTTATCCTGCTGGAAATAGCCATCAGAAAATGGGTACACTATGGTCATAAAGGGATGGACATGGTCAGCAACAATTCTCAGGTAGGCTGTGGCATTTCAACGATGCTCATTTGGTACTAAGGGGCCCAAAGTGGCCTAAAATATCCCCCACATCATTACACCACCAGCAGCCTGAACCGTTGATACAAGGCAGGATGGATCCATGCTTTCGTGTTGTTTACACCAATTTCTGACCCTACTATCTGAATTTTGCAGCAGAAATCAAGACTTAAAAGATCAGGCAACATTTTTCCAATCTTCAACGGTCCAATTTTGGTGAAATCTGCTGTAGTCCAGCTGCTTCAAAGTTCAACGTGTTGAGCGTTCAGAGATGCTCTTCTGCATTCTTCAGTTGTAACAAGTGGTTATTTGAGCCTTTCGATCAGCTTGAACCAGTCTGGCCATTCTCCTCCGACATGAACAAGGCATTTTCACCCATATGGCAAAAAAAACGTATCACAGTTTGCATAAAAATATTAAGCAGCACTACTGTTTTCCACCTAGATAATAAGAGATGTTTCTTGAGCAGCAAATCAGCATATTAGGCGGCGCTCACATATCGCGCATAAAAACGCGTCGAAAACGCTAGGCGCGCCGCGTTCTCCTTTTTCCAAAGCGCTCGAGGTGGTTGCGCTTCGGAGGCGTCTGTCGTTGCTAAGCTTGGTTCTTGTCACGTGACCTGCGGTGCGCTTGCGGCATTCTGAAAAGTTGAGATGTTTTTATCTCGATGCGGCGCGGACGCGCTTGGAAAAAACGAGCGCGTCGCACCGCGACTGCGTCGCTTCCATTATGAGCGCGCATACCGCGCGGCTACATTTGAAATAACGAACTTGCGCGCGCACAAGACGCGATATGTGAGCAGGCCCTTAGACTGCTTTCTGAAAGATCATGTGACACTGAAGACTGGAGTAATGGCTGCTTAAAAACCTTGCATCACATTCCTTGCATCACAGGAATGAATTACATATTAAAAAATTTTATAATAGAAAACGTCACAACATAACTGTTTTACTATATTATGCAGCCTTGGTATACACATACATATATTTCCCTGTGATTTAAGAGAGTTTGTGTTTGCTGGTTTATTGCTTCTGCCTTATTCATCCCTTTTAAAGTGATCCCTGTTAGCATCGACATGCTAGCTTACATGGAGAGAGAGAGAGAGAGAGAGAGAGAGAGAGAGAGAGAGAGAGAGAGAGAGAGAGAGAGAGAGCTTGAAACTTAAGATGGTAGTAACAGTATTGTGGGTTGTGGTTATGTCTTGAGTTTATTTTTAAAAGTTCTTTGTCTTTAACAGTTTTTCCTTGGGAAGCGAATTCACAACATTTCTGTTGTTAGAGCTACAGTCTACAAATTCAAAATCAATACAATACAATACAATACAATACAATACAATACAATACAATACAATACAATTTAGCCTTGTTGTATAATATAATTCTTGCTTAAATTGTGTGTGTAACTATATCTATTAGCCATCATTTCCAGTGGCAGTTTCAGTCATGTTTTCTAACCCTATGACTACAAAAACTACAAAAAGTAATGCTATAAGTACTCTGATATATACTACATTATCATCATCAAAAATGTTACTTAAACCACATAATTTACTCAGTACTCCAAAGTACGTCAAATAATACTAACACGCTGTCATGCTACAGTACATTTCTAAAAGAAAGCACCATATCCAAGTAAATGCCTTAAAGTTGGCTGTCAAAAGCACAGTCCTGTGTCACTTTTGTTACTATTTTCCAAGTAACCACTGCAATTGGGTTAATTATATTATGTCAACCGTCAGCAACTTCTTTAAAGTCACGATCAAACGCAAGTAGCGACACATCTTTTGTTCCGTATTGTAACATACATGGGTAAAATGGATTAATCGAAAAAGAAAAAATGTAGGGTGGTGACTAGGGCTGTCACTTTTGTGAAAAAATCCTGTTCGATTTTTGAAACATAAGTGTTCATTGAATCGATTGTAAAATCGATTTTCCACGTTTCCATTCTAAACGCCAAATATGGGCAAATCCACGGACAACTAACAGACATTAGGACGAACGTAAAGAGGGTGCTTGAGACGTGCACAAGTCAGCAAATATTCCTGATGATTTATTGGCGTGAAGTTTCGTGCACAATGACAAACAGGAGTGCAACACTCTCGAAAAACAATAAGCAGAGTGGACTGCCATAAATAACATCAATGAAAAACATTACTGCAGTCTTCAACATGGCTGTTTACACGATTAGAAATGTCAAACAAATTTCGCCTACGTAGGCGATTGTACCCCGTATCCCGAATCTGTATCTGTATGCATGAGACTGTCTGAATACCGGCAGAATTCACATTTTTGTAGTAAAAAGAGACACATTAAGCAGAAGTATAATTTGCTGTTGTGTGTTTGTCAGAGCCTGCAGTTGCTGTGTGACGCGCGTTCGCTGCGGGCGTATCGTGTCGAGCTGGACGCGCTCCGAGAAAAGACCGTTAAAATCGATTCCCTATTTTCGTTTTCGAAACTTGCGTTGGTTGGTCCGATCGATTGTGCAATCGATTTTCGAACGTAAAGTGACAGCCCTAGTGGTGACCGAGGTGAATGTGATCTTGCAGTCGACTGTAAGAAAAGTGCAGTGTTTAGGCGGACTAAATGATTGGAGACATGTACGTCACCAAAGAGAAGGATGACATTGTCAGGATGTCACCGGAAAATTGAGTTATTACTTTAATAAAAAAATAAAAAAATATAATATGATATGAGAACAAAAACAAACAAGAGGCCACCTGACTGACATGTAAAGCAACCTTTGTAACAGACATACACTATATATCTTCAGTCAGTTCAATGAGTTATTGAGACTTTGAATGATAAAATTATGTGCGATCAATGAATGTATTATATATCAATACTCCCAGTTTCTGGTAATAATAATAATAATAATAATAATAAAATAAGCAGCTTTGTCATAATTATATGAGGAACCAGTCAAAAAGGTTGAGAATCACTATCTTAAAATATCTATTCAGATTAATCTGGTTGTCAAAATGTGTTGAAAACTCCTACCTGTACATCTATAATTTCCTGTCAACCTCTCCATTACAACGGTCTGTTTTTTCAAGTGCTAATCTGTCTCTTTCTCGGTCTTTGTCTCTTGCTCCTCCACAGGCACTATCTGCTTTATGATCTGTATAGATGGCTGACGGATCAGACTTTATCTCCTCCTCCTCATGTACTAACCAGACCCCAGAGGGCAAACTACTAATGAAACAGTCAAGTTCAAATAAAGTGAAGAATGTCAAGGCATTGCTCGCCAGTAATTACTAAATGTCTGTGTGTGAGCACAAGCGCTTAAACAAGTCACAACCTGTTGCACTCATGTAATTAAAACCGTGAGATTGAGAGCACTTGCTGTTTGAGCTTCACCAACACACATACAGCAGCGGTGCGGCTAAACCACAAAAGGTTTAACACCACGGTAAACACAAGATGAAATGTCTCTGCTGTCTGAAAACACGCTCGGACAACATGGTATCCTAGAATTCCTCTAAACGCACACAGCAGGAGAAATACTACAGCTCCAGCTGGGCTTTCAGTTCTATGAAAACAATTATGAAAATGAACCAGGAACTTAAAAGGAAAAATGTTGCTCTTGAATGAGTTTGTTTGCTTAGTCAAACTCAGTGGGGTGTTGCTGTGGTGTTTCCCTCCCACGGCTTTATTCATTCTCACTATGATTCACCCATTTCTGTATGAAATGCTTCTCTCATGGTTTGCAAAAATAAAGTGAATAAAGTCATGAGTCATTAGTCTTACTGTGCTAGAAGGACGCTTTGGGACATACAAAGACAGAACGTATAAATGGGTACTGATTCATTACCATACATATACCGTGGTATTTACAAGGACTCCAAATACCTTGTAAATACACTGGCAACTTCATTTTAGTACAATGGTACAAATATTTCGGTTGCACTTTATTTTACAGTCCTATTCCGCATGTACATACTATGTACTTATTATAGCAATTGCAATTACTGTGTTATAACTAGGTACTAACCCTGAACCTATCCCTAAACCTATAACCAATGTAGTTACCTTATATAACCAGTACTTTCTTGGGTAACTACACTTTAAGTACACATACTGTAAAATAATATGTTAGTATAACCAATATTTCATAGTTTTACCATGTGGAATCGTCATCGTTTCATGATAACACTGTAGTACTTTAAAGGTTTGCCATGGTTAATGTCCATTTAAAAAAGTATTAATTTAAGTAAAAAAGCAAAACTCTCATAAAGTTATAATATATGATGGTACAAAAAAGTTGTACTTCAATAAATGGCATGATATTGAATGATTGCCATATTCATATAAATTCTAACATAAAATAAAAAAAGAATGAAAAAAAATAAAAAATGTTATGGTACAGGTCAAAAAAAACGTGGAATTATGGAATATGTCAACAAATGCTTTAGAAAAGAAAGCAAACCCTGGCACTTAATCCACAAAAAACAACACTTATCTGTTCCGTCTCCGTTTCTCTCACACTTTTCTTTCTCATTTCTGTTCACAGCCCTTTATGAGACTCAACAAACAAATCATTCTTCATTCAGAGCGGACTGGATCGGACGTGTCTCTGACAATCTCTGACTGAGGTCTGTGTTATATAATGATGACTGCAGTGCAGATCACACCTGGGCAATTATGTGATTCACATGAATAAAACAAAAGAAATACATTTACACTTTTGTCCCTCTCTCCATAAAAAGAGAAGGATGTGAACAAGTGTTGTGACACAATTGATTTAATTCATTAAGCAAGTTCACCAAATGTGGTCATCAACAACTTAACCATTTATTTAACACCATCATGTTCACCAACAAGAGCACTAAACTACCATATGGTGACATGACAGTGTGCATCATCAACAGTACATAAAGCTTACGGTAGATGGTAACACTGACAGAATGAGTATAATGTAATATTAGGGTGACCACCCGTCCCGCTTTGCGTTGTACCGCACAGCATTTTCACCCCTTGTCCCGCACGTCGCATATTGAGAAAATGTCCCACATTTTCATCAGTCTATTGGTTTTTAATTATCATATTAACAAAACGTGCATGTGTTCTTTTGCCTTTTTAAGAAAGCATTTTATTTATTCTTTTTGCAGCTTAGTTTTTCACCTATATTTAACAGCGCTTCGTCAGAAGTAGGCTACAAATACAACAGCCGTTTTTTTTTTTTTTTTTTTTCAAAATGTGGACCGGTGATTCATTCCATGTGTTCCCTGTCAGAAAACAAATGGATAATTCGGTCAATTAAAATTTTAGCCTAATTTAACAGAATTTATCAACTTATTGTGTGCTGTGGTTGTTTTAATTCACATCCTTTCAAAATTATGACTTTTTGGTTTAATATATTCTTAATATATAAGACTGTCAATGATCTAATTTCATGTTGTTTTATATTTTATTTGTTCATTGTTTATTTTGTTGGATTTTAGTTGGACTAGGTAAGAACCTTTTCAAAAATAGTTATCTGCATGATGCCTGCTGCCTTTGGGCTCAGTGATGTTGAATTTAAATGACATGTAAATAAAGACATGTTATGTTACATTGTGATGTAATGGTGTTTTCTGGAAGGGATTAAAGAACAAAAAACTTGTATCAGCTGAAAGGCAGAATGCAAATGTTTGTATTAAGTTAGATAGACATTGTAGAACAGTTTCAGGTTATGTTTTAGTGTTGGTAACATGTCCCACATTGTCCCACACAAACCCACATTTGGTTTGTTTGATGGTGGTCACCCTAGGTAATATAGAAAAGTATTTTTTTTTAAGAAAAATATGACTTTGAATGAAGTCCCTTATGCTCACCATGGCTGCATTTATTTAATCAAAACAACAGTAATATTGTGAAATAATAATACAATTTAAAATAACTGTTTTCTATTTTAATATTTAAAAATGTAATAATTCATGTGATTACAAAGATGAATTTTCTTACTATCAATGTTGAAAACAGTTGTGCTGCATTTCGTTAAAAGATTGCAATCTCAATTCAAACACCCACGCAATCTCATTATTAAATTACACGATTCACCGGAGTCTAAAACATTTGACAAAATCATCAGTTGTCATACACAGGTATGAAACCACTTAAAACATATTTTCAACCACGCAGTATCATTATTTCTGAATTATAAATATAGGACTATTGGGAAAAATGTGTATAGTTCTGTTACGAACTGCTCTGAGACACGAGGGTAGAGGATCCAAAAGCAGCTTTTATTAAAGGGGTTATCCAGAATCGTAATCCAACAAGCAGAGGATCAAGCACAGGAAGACAGTCCAAACAAACAAAACAAACAAACAAAACAGGCAGGGGTCAGAGGCACAAGAGTAATCCACGGGACAGGCAAGAAATCCAAAAAACCAAGAGACAAGAAAACCAGGGAAAACGCTCAGAAGTGCAGTGCAACAACATACAAAACTTCGCAGTGAGTGATGGGGTGAACCAGGCTATATGGGGTGAACTAAACAAGATAATGAGTTACAGGTGAATGTGATAATGAGTGCTGATGAGTCCAGGCAGAGAATGATGGGAGATGTAGTCTGTGAGTGAACAAGATGGAGTGCCCTCTGGTGGCTTTCAAGGGCACTCCAGCTGGTGACCGTTACAAAAACACTGATGTCTACATAAGCGATCAAACTAGAGTAAATCACCTTTAGAAAGTAATATGACGCTTCAAATAATGATTGTATCAATTACATGGTTATGCTACCAGGTGGCGGCAACTGACTTAAAACAATTCAAATGTAGAAAAAAGAATGTGTCATTGAATCACTCAAGAGATTCATTCAAGAAACTCTGATTCATCCAGTAACATAACAAGTGATGTATTTATGAGTGAGTCATTGAATCATTCACTTAAACCTATTTTTAAAGTAATTCATTCAGATTAAACATTTTAAATAGACTGCAGCAATTAACATTTTGTCTGAACCTCATTATGTTACTTTTAGTTGTCTGTTCAGAATCGTGAATCTCTGATTGAAAAAACAAAACAAAAACAATCATGATTCTCAATTTATCCAGTATCATGCAGCTCTAAGCACTTGTATGCAATAAATGGTGATAGATAATTGTGAAAAGTAAATATAACTGATAGTTTACAGTATGATCCCAAAGCGCTGTGCTCGTCAAAGATTGCAGTTATGACCACAAGAGAAATAGCAATGCTTTCGTAACAACTTAAATGCCATCAACTTTAATGAAATATCTGTTTCAGATATAAACTGATGTGCTTGTTCCCCCTCAGAGTAAGCAGAGAAAGAAAATATCTCCAAGGAGAAAATCCAAGCGGATGAAAATACTGGAGATGATGAAAGAGACAAATTACTGCACACCTCTCTCTCAAACACACACACACAAACAAAGTCCCTGAGTTCTCCAGCTCGCTCTCACACACGCTGCTATCTATACAAGTCCCTGTTGGGATTTTGAGACATGCACTGTTTCAAAAATCAATAAGCACATCTTGAACGGCAAGAGAAAATATCAAACTTAAAACAAACAGAAAAAGTGCTGTGTCCTCTCTAGAGAGCTGACTGAAACCATCTTATTACAAAAGACACAAGAACAGACACATTCATTCTCTCTCTGCAACATAAAAGTAAATACATCCAAGTCAACACAGAATTTAAAATGTCAGGCCAAACATCAGATAACTGCGCCACAATTGGGAAAAATTCATGTAATTATTTTTGACACTTCTCATTTTTACAGCAGTGACTGTATTCTACTCCACGATAGCACACTTTTTGAAGACAAATGTGCCCATGCTTAGTTTTTTTGGTGGGTTGGACTCTGCACAGTGTTTACACTGTAGACAGTGATAAGCTTTCATAAATCCGCCATCACATTTCAATCACATCACTATAACTATACTGTGCCCCACATCTCTAAATCAACTCCCCCAAAAAGTGCTCCAGAACAACCGATCGACATTATTTACACAGACGACAGTACCAAAGCCAGTACGCTTCAGCCTGACAGTAAACAAATTCTCGCTTACACACAAACCGACAGCAAAAGATGGCCTTATCTGTGACAGCCCACCTGTACATGCTCACTCTTCCTCATCCTCCTCCCTGCTCGCTTCCCTTCTAAAAGTGGGTGACTGGAATATTAGCATGAAATTGTTGGGTAGAAGCGACAGCTTCTTTTAAACCCCCCACTTACAGCTCTCGCTGAAAGGGCCCGTGACAACCAGCTCTTACAGAGTGAAAGAGAGAAAGACAGTAGTGTGGGGGAAAGAGAACTGGGAAAGGTCTGAAATGTTTTTCCAACACCAAAGCTTATTGTATGCACTTACAGAAAAAAAGCTTGTATCATTGAGCAAAGAGAAGATGTGAATACATCATACTAAATTCTACCAATCAGTAAAGATGAAAGACGAAAGCTGTAGTAAAATACATAGCGATAAGCCGTTAGACAGCATGAGCACAGTGATATTACCAGTTGAGGGTTGCTGGTTGATAAACTCACTGTAACATATAGCTCAAGACCCATACTGCCTTTGTAAAACAGTGGCAATAGCAATATAGAGCTCTGCAATAAAATAGTGCAGATAACAATAAAAACAACACAAGTTAAAATGAAAAAAGTTTTATTGTCAACTAAAACTACAATTAATTTTAATTAATTGAAATAAAGCTAAAATAAAATAAATATTACATGAAAAACGTAACCTTAAAATTTGAAATTGGAAGCAAACTGCAATAAAATATGTTCCGGTTAAAGTAGCAAATTTACGAAAGCCTAAAAGAAATAGAAATATATTACAATAGCACATAACTAAATTACTACAATTTCTAAAAACATAAAATAAAAGCCAATTACAAAATATAACAATAGCAAAATAGTATATAAATAATACTAAAATAAAAATATTCAAGCAGTTTAAAACCCATCTAATTGTATGACAATTAAAAATTGAATCCAAAATTTCCATGTGTGCATAAATCTTCTATTTTATTCAAAACAGCTTTGAATGTGGCTCATCCAATCTGCTGTATACTATGATCCTAAGTATATTCCTCTGAACAAGCAGATAGGCAAGACTTGAAAAGATAACTCTAGAGTTCATCACGGGGGCAAAAGGAGGATCAGGAATGTAATCAGAACCAAAGCACCACTCTTGGCCACTGATATAACAGCACAGTGAAATTCAGTCAATGCCCTGTACTGCAAACAGCTCGATCTATCTGGTCTTGGAGGAGATGAACTGAAACCACTGTGTTTTATTAGACCTGATCTGTAGAGGTTGCAGGGGTGGTTTACCTACAGGCCCAGGGCTCATAACTCCTGCCAGCACAGAGGCTTCTGCTAAAATGTTCCGCGTATCTCTAGAGACTGATTGGGGTTTGCTCCCACAGCTTGTAAAGTTTTATTAGAATTTCGATATAAATCCACAGATGGTCTCACCGAATAGACCATGGAGCATTTACTGTCTTCTCAGTAAACACCTCTAACAATAAAGAACCTGTAATTTCTAAGTAAATCGATTCAACAAGAGAAAGTGAAACCTTTGAGGCATAAACTACTGCTGAATCTATAGGTCAATGAAAATAGGTCATTAAAATGGTTGCATTTGGAGGTCAGTCTCTTTACTCTAGCCTAGAGACAAAGAGAGAGGCCAGAACCAGGTAGCAAGAGACAGAGACAGAAATAGAGACATGAAAAGGAATAAAAACAGACAATTGAAAGAAAGAAAAAAAAAGAGAGGAAGAAAAGGAATGATTGACAGCTGGCATCTGGCTGAAGGATGTTTCACTGAAGCAGCTGGAGTCTCGACGAAGCTGAAATCAACATCATCTATTCTACAACCTTATAAATAAAGCTTCTTCAATGGTTCTTTGGGGAAGCTTATGAACATTTATTGTGGAAAATATCATAAGGGTTATTACCATTAACTAAAACTAAAAATATATATATATGAAATCAAAATTGATGCTCAAGGAAGGGAAGGAAGTAGGTAGGTAAGGTAATGGAAGGGGAAGAAAGGAAGGAAGGAAGGGAGTGTATGATTCATCATTCCCTTTACCATTCTAAATTGGAAATAATGTACTTCGGAAAAACATTGACAACATTGACAAGTCTTGTTTTTCATTTTCGCGTCGACTAGAATCTTTGAGATGTGCTCTGGCATTCTATGGCATCAAGCTGAAAAACGTTTTTGTTAAGCTCTAATTGGAACCTTTATTTTAGTGTCTAAAAAGTGTAAATAAAACATCAGCTTTTCTGGACCAATGCTGGCATGTTTGTTGTTGTAAACTTTGTCCAGACAGTATCTATCCCCACCAAAATGTTAAAGGAAAATCACTCTCAACTGTTTCCCCTCACACCCTTAAAGGCAACCATCACAGCTTTAGCGTCATGCTAACTCCTTCACAATAGGCTTTAGAGGGACTGTGCAAATCGCAGTGGCTTAGGAGTGCTCCCGAACAATGGCTTCTTGTGTGTGTCGTGAATTCCTACTGCTAGCAGATGGCCAAACTTCTCCCTTTTTTATTCTGACAGAACTGTGGGGCTGTGTGTGGGTGCGATAAAGAGAGATGGTCTGTGGTGAACTTGTGTTGAAGAATTAAACCCACCATTACCGTTTCAGCCAAGAGGCTAAGATTCTCTACCCTAGATTATAAATGTTAAGACTGCACAAAGATCACAGTGTTAGCCGGTTCTATATAGCAGTTATCACAGCAGGCGCTCAAGTCTCAGAACTAAATGAAACAGTGAAAGGTTGAAAAAAGGTCTACAAATGAATACATAACTGACAAAGTTAGCCAACTCTGAGTCAGCAGATAGAAAATCAACTTAAACTACTATTAAAGGTGCTCTAAGCGATGTCACGTGTTTTTTAGGCCAAACATTTTTTTGTCACATACAGCAAACATCTCCTCACTATCCGCTAGCTGCCTGTCCCCTGAACACACTGTAAAAAAAAAAAAAAACGTGGTCTCTGTAGACAGCCCAGGCTCCATAAACGGCAAGGAAAACAAACTGGCCCAGCCTGGACCACGAAACATAACAAACAGTGATCCAGCCAATAACCGACAATAATGATTTGGGGGTTGGGGGTGGGGGGTTAGTGCGCGTGCACATGAAAGGGGGTGTGAGGAGTGGAGGAGAGAGAAGCATGAAGAGAGAAGTTAGCTAGAGGAGAGATGCCCTAGACAACGACAACGACAACAACTAACGTTAAAAATTTATATTCTTGAGAATTTTGATATGGCCGACACACAACCAAAGAGACGACGTTCCGATGAACAAATAACAAAGAATAGGGAAAAGGAGAAGGAACGTGCGAAGTGCCGAATTTACATCGGAAAAGCGTTCAAAAGGTGGCGGAAGAAGGGCTACCAATCCGACATTCAGGTGGCTCTGTTTTTGCTGGACAGGTGTGTAAATCCAGTTTGTTTTTTCTAAATGGTTCATGACTGTTTCAGGAAGCACGGAGGTGGGGGGGTGCACGGGATGAGGAGGATGGAGGGTCGAGCTAGCCTCCGTTTTGTTTGACAATACTTTGAACGTCAACAAGAAGTGACGTCACCCAACATCGCTTAGAGCACATTTAAGGGTTTGGGGGTAATTTTTTTTTTTTTTATATTGATCAAAAGTTACACATTTTTAAAGTGAAATTCTATTCTAAATGAAAATATATTTTCCTTAAAAAAACACACATCTGTTTTCAACATTGATAATAATAAGAAATGTTTCTTGAGCACCAAATTAGCATATTAGAATGATTTCTGAAGGATCATGTGACACTGAAGACTGGAGTAACGTCACTGAAAATGCAGCTTTGCCAGAGGAATAATTTAACTTAAAATATATTAAAATAGAAAGAAAATAATTCCCTAAATTGTATTAATATTTGTATATTATTACGGTTTTTACTGTATTGATCAAATAAATGAAGCATCGGTGAGCATAACATACTTCTTAAAAATAATTCATCTTACCAACCTCAAACTTTTGAATTGTAGCATGTATGAATAGATTTATAGTCATGTTTAAGAAAATATGGTACAAAATTGGATGTCATCAAATTAATTTTTGTCATTGTCATCAGACGGACGGATGGATGGCAGGCATCCATACATACATACATACATACATACATACATACATACATGGATAAATATTTTTGCTTTTCTTTTTTTAAATCAGTGCAGTACAGTCATGTGGCAGCAAGTATGCTACGAGGATCCTAGATGATTTCAATTATGAAAAAGACTGTCTTCTGCACATCGTATAACAGTATATCATTTTGCGAGACGGTATTTTGCATGTCATGCCGCATGACATGCACACACAGATATATATGTGTGAGAGAGAAAGACAGAGAGCTGGGCTGGATCTTTCAGTGCTCTGCTCAACAGATGTGAGGCTGTAGGCCAAACCCAGAGCGCTCTGAATCTCCAAGGACAGGACTCGCTCAAATATACAATTTCATCCTCTCTCTATATTTCAGCTTTACAGGGCTGCTCTTGACGAGTGATACCGGACAACTCCTCGCCTGATAAATCTGATAACAAATGAATGAAGTTCCTTCCAGAATTGAGGATTTACAGTTCTGGTCAAAACACTCCACAGCTGCTATACTAAACCTGCAGCTTTGCTAGGCTTTTGAATGCTGTTTTAATACACTTAAGACCGTTTTATAAAGCTTAGCCAAGTGTGTGTGCGTGCACAGGCGTCGTGTTTACAGTGCTTCCCTCAAGGGGAGATTCAAATAGTGAGCGTTAACATGCTTGTGCGCACATGTGCATTAAGTGTCTCTAAGCGTAAGGTAAATCAGCGTTTACAAACAGCTCGCTGTGGGCCACTGCGTTCCGCATTATCTTACCTTTGGGGAGGACTGTTGTTGGTGATGCAATGACCCTTGAAATGCGGAAAAAGAAAAACGCACACACATCTAGAGTCCAATTTAAATTCCACCGACAGATGGAGATCAGTTAGATTAATCAAACAAAAAACCAACAGATTAATTAATTACCAAAATAATCATTAGTTATAGCCCTAAATTATTCACATACGCAATTATGTTCATCATACAATTTTGAGGTAGCCGCATCAGGTCACCTAGCCTTCAGGGACGGCATGCGACGATCCGCAGCGATTTCTCTCGCCCCTTTCCTTCAAGGACTAATACAAGATAAGTGTTACAAAAATGCATTATTCAAGGATGCCGGTTGTCGCCAGCTTGTGTTTTCTTTTAGTTCAGGGTAAGTACTATGTGCGTGCATGTGTGAGTGTTTGCCATATACTTCTCTTCTTTGACTGTTATAGTGAAATAATCTTTATCATCTCTCTCTCTTGCATGTAATAAATTGCTTATGGTTTAGAATCAAGCGCCTCATTCGCAGTTCATCTAACAACAGACCAGCAGAGAAGGAAATCAAAACCCACATCACACCACAACTACAGCTGCGAAACATCTTAAAAGCGTGACAATAAACAGAGAGAGAGAGAGAGAGAAAGTGTTGAATACTCAAACGTGTGCAAAATCTAATCAAGATTAGAATAAAAAAAAACGTAGAAGGTGCGATTAAATCTCTGAAGGTCACCCAGTACTGCTGGTTGCTAGTTGGTGTTCCTACTCAACGGTATCAAGAGGATCGGGAGAGCATGAGTAGTTTCTCTGCTTAATTCGCCAACGGTTTGTTGCTCATGATGCCTCAAAGCACCAACTCTTATAAAGCATTCAAGTCTCTTAAAGGTCTCAAGTCTCCACCAAAAGAAATGGCTCTATCATCATTTACTCGCTCTCACGTCATTCCAAACCTGTGTGAAAGAAAAAAAAAAAAAGAAACTGTCCATAACATAAAAAGTAAATTGTGTCTAATTTTAGTTTTTTCCTTAAAAATATCTTCTTTTGTGTTCTGTACAAAGAAGTTAGTAATATGGGTTTGGAACTACATGAGGCTGAACCCGTAAGACTTTCGCTCACCTTTGAAACACAAATGAGATATTTTAAATGAAATCTGAGTTCAGTCCATGCAACTACCACTTTGTCACTTCAAAAAGTTCATAAAGAGAATGTAAAAGTAATCCATATGAATAGAGCGATTTAGTCCAAATTTTCTGAAAAGACTTGATCGCTTTATATGATGAACAGATTGAATTTAGGTGGGGGTGCCTTGGTGAGGGTGAGAGAGAGAGAGAGAGAGATGAATGAATGTTAATGTGTCTCTGCCCTTGGCATCTGGAAGTTCAATTACACTGAAAGTCAAGCAACTGACAGCGAGCACACAGAAGCACTGATATTTAGAAAGAAAACAACACTGTCTCAATAATAAAGTCAAAGAGAAGGACAGACGAGGAGAGAGAGAAATAGAGACATATGACATTCAACCTGTCAAAACTGCTTCTGGATGTCAAGTCTGGCAACTACTTCAAACATAGGGCTCTCTTTGCAAAAAGCTCACACTAGCAAAAACCATCATAAGGAGGATTGAAAAATGGATATTTAAAGAAATGCACATTCAGTCCATCACAGGCAGCATTAGGCCAGTCAGTATTATTCCAGCAGAAGCAAATCTTAAATCGGCACACTTAACGGCTGACTTAATAGAGACTCCTGTTATTACACGTCTTGAGGCCATTTCAGCTGTCAATCATCTCAAGTGATGATTATGAGGTCACATGTTCGGTTTTAAGTGTTTCCACAGTAGCCACTAACTGCTCTGTGCACAGTACAAAACAGGGCATCTTTGTGAAATGTTTAGACAATTAGTTTAATGTGACAACTTTTGCAAAGGCTTGTGTTGTATTAGAGATTTTGAAGCATATTTTGTGCAGCAAATCCAAATGTTTTCTGAGATTAAGGAGTGATGTTAGTTTAAAGACAACATGAAATTCAATAACCTAAAAAAGAAGTAACAGATTGAATTTTGCACAGTTTATTAGTGTATGTTAAATAAAAAAAAAAAGGTTTGATTTAATAATTCCTTGCAACTTTTCTACTTCAGATATTCACAATGATATATTCTACTTGGCTTTTGGAGTTAAATTTCCATTTTTTTTAATACTAATAGTAATTAATACTAGATAATAATGCAAGATAATACTAATAATACAAGAATGCGTTAAATTGATCAAATATATTTCTATGTCAAATAAATAGTGTTCTTTCGACTTTCTTTTCATCAAAGAATCCTAAAAAAACAACAAGCAGCACCACTGTTTACATACTGATAATAAGAAATGTTTCTTGAGCACCAAATCACCATTTTAGAGTGATTTCCAAAGGATCATGTGACACTGAAGACAAGATGAAAATTTGCCTTTGCAACCACAGGAATAAATTTCATTCTAAAATATATTAAAATAAATATTTCACAATATTACTGTTATACGGTATATTTGATCAAATAAAAACAGCCTAAGAAGAATTATTTTTTTTTATTTTTTTTCACATTACAGAAGTTAAATGCATTTCCAATGTTGTCTTTAAAGGTCTGAACTTGCAACCCAAAGGTCAAAGGTCAAATTAATGACCCTTAACCTTACTGCTCAAAGACTGAATTGTCCCTGTAGCGTTACAAGTTGCTCTGCATAAGAAAGCATCTGCTAAATGACAAATCAGTTCCATTCCCATTCTCTCAACAGTGTATACAATGAACCAATTACTTTATTAAGTCAAGCATAAAACAACATTAAATAGTGTAGCCTCAATATAAACATGCTAATAGAGCGGCTACTACCCTCAAGGACAGAAACACGCAGCTTCGGTGTCTACGAGAGTAGAGGAATGCTGGGTTCGGCAGAGGCCTGTCATGCTTTGGCATTGCTCCGTTTCTCTGGGGAAAAGAGAAAAAGTACTATGACCTCACAGTTGTCAAAACAACAATATATCAATATTCATTAGAGATTTCTGCAGTGGATGCAGCAACTAAAAAACATGCAACTCACTGTTATCAAGCTGTGCACGTAATGCAAAACACTATGGAGAAATAAAGCAGGAAAAACAGCAGAACAAAAAGCCTCTATAGCGTACAAGTCTAGAATGCCTTCTAGGCATTAAACAGATTTGAATCTACTGATGCACAGATTTCCTTCCTGCCATTTTTCCTTTGCTCGCAAGGAGCTGTAAAACAACACTAAATGCTATTTAGAGATCCGTCCTTGTCATTTTCTCGGCAGTGCCCTGCAGAATCTCTCAGACGTCCTTTGCTTTGGGGCTTGTTGGTTTGTTTTCTTTCACGTCCTTTTTATCTTTGTCATTCACAAACATGCATTACAAGGGTGAATACACAAGCACACAGTCATGCCAGTGTTCTTCTGAATACTGATGGGGTTCTGCTGAAGAGAAGAACTGACTAAAATTCAGTACAGGAGGAGAGGCGTGCGTCCTGGGAAAGGTCATCCATCGCTTGACTGGGACCGCAGATGACCTAGTCTAGAGGGCTGCATCAGCAAGCACGACATGAGTGTGTCTATGTGTGTGTCTATGTGTGTGTGTGTGTTCTGCCTCAGCTGCAGAGTTCAACTTAATACAACTAAAAGTACTTTCTCCTATCGCAGCTTATCATGCAGAGACTGTCTAGTCATGCGTTTACTGCATAGACTGTAAAAAAAGATAGATGACGTGTCTCTGCTTCCTTCCACTGTAGAAAAATGAAGCCAAAATATCGCAGATATGGTCGTTGCCAATTACCTCACTCAGAGCCGCGATATCAAGAGTCCTGCCCATACTCCCGCAGACGTTACAACTGGTTTTTATATTTAAATTTGTTAGAAATAAAAACACTTGAACATACGAAATACCTAAAATGACAGAAACCATCTTTTGGAAAAAATTATTTGAAGTGCAATTGGATTTTTAAAGTTTGGCTCGCAACTTATTCGATTACATAGAAAGGGCGAGGTTTATGATCTATGTTGCAGCCAGCCACCAGGGGGTGATCAAAATGCTTTGGCTTCAATTTTCAGGATGTGTGTGGCACACTTGATTGGTTGATTTACCCAAAAAGTGTAAACACTGGTGGTAGGGTTGTGCAATTAATCAAAATAAAGCCAAAATCGCGATATGGCTTAGTGCGATTAATCAAATCGCAAAGGTAGCTCCACACAAACTAATCTCTTCATCTGCTCTGAGTTTGGTTTGCTTATAATGTGCATTTGGTAATGCAACATGCACCAACCATCTTCCCATACTTGTAATGAGAAGTGCTTAAACCGGCTGTTGTCCACCAAATTGAAGGTTTAAGGGCCTTCTGCCAAAATAAATGTTTTATGGCTAAGCATATGAAAATTAAGAAATTATTTTTTTTTTTAACCTGGCTCTGCCCTCCTACGTACTTCCGCTCAATTTTCAATTTCCTTCAGTACTCCATCTGGATTTGCGGTATATTCGTGGGTTTTCTCCAGCCAAATTTTTACTGGTCCAATCAGCGAACAGAGGGAGTGGCTGAGAACGATGACGGTGAGGTTGTGCACTAGTTTGAGTTGTAGGGGTTACGTCACGACCAAACCGCAAGTATCCACCTTCAAGGAAGTTAACACTTGTCAATGGAGAGTGGCCAGACTCTCTGTACAAATGAAATGTACTAGAGTCTGGTAGGACCAGGCTATATTTTTTTTTTCAGTTTAACATCAAAATTGCAATAGTAATATTAATTTATTATTACTATTTCGTCATACAAATCTTGTTTTGGCCAAATTGCACAGCCCTACAAACAAGCAAAATAAAATAAAAAGTACTTCCAAAATATTAATAAATAAAAAAACTTTGTTTCACCATCCCAAGTGGCCAAACCCAGCAAGATCAACCAATGAGTGTGAGTTTTTGGCAGGACTACCTGATTGGCAATGGAAGACAGTGGAAGTTATTATTAAACCTGTTTGAAAACAGTCTTTTTTTTCTTTTTTTATGACACTATACCAGCATAGAAATTGCACAATTCATACTTTAATTACAGCTAACAATATATCAAATATTTACAACTTATTCACAACATAGCAAGATATAATTATTGATAAACTGGTGATAAAATGAAGCAACATCATGAATATCAGAGAGGGTTTGAGATGCTAAAATTGATGTTTTCTGAATATATCTGATACTCAGTTTACTCAGAGTTCAGTAAAAACGGCCGCTTTAACCCCAGAGGACCACCAAACAACTTTAGTTTGCACTCAACACAAGTTATAAATTTAAAATAATCTCGACAGTTCCTGTGCAGAGCCAATGTCTGTAAACCGTAGAAGAGAAATCAATATACTATGATGAATAAAGCAGTGAGAGAAGAAAAAACAAAAAAACACACAAAATAAATCACAATATTTCACAAAATAATCACAAAATTCACTAATGCTCCAAAAATGCAGCCCTAGGGAAAGCAAAAGAAAACGAGAGAATTTTAGCTGCATGAAAACTTCATAACATCCCATAAGAATGGGTGAATGCCAAATACATATGCATCAAATCTTGACAAACAATACAGAATGCAGAGTCATTCCATCTCACTCTTATGTCATTCTGAACCGGTATGACTTTTTTGTGGAAATCAAAAAGAGAAATGTTCAAGAACACTGTTAGAGAGTACTGGTAGGATCTTTTTTAATAAATCAGTGGATTCAATTCAGAAAAGCAGTCTAATGATTTGTTTACAAAGACAGATCCAGCTTCAGCAGCTCACTAGAGGAGAAGATAACTATTAGTCAATTAATTATCATATGACTTCAAAGATTTGGAATATATGTTTGTAATGATATAAGATGTGAGTAAACAGTTTTTTGGCGAACTGTTCCTTTAAACATCTCTGCTGCCTTGTTCCTTGTTCTGTACCACACAGCACTTTGCCTTTTGAAATAAATCTGTGTCAAGTTTGGCGTCTTGTCAGGTTTTCAGTTGCACTGGGTTTGTTTGTGTGTGTGTGTGTGTGTGTGTGTGTATCTGTGCGAGTATGTGGGTAGCGGTGAGCACTGCTGTTTTTAGCAGTCTGCTAACAACTGATTATGTTTAACAAGATGTTTTAAAAGCCATCACATACATAAACACACATACTTGAGGTGCTTAGAGAGAGCGAGAGAGACAGATGGAAATAGACAGACAGCAACAGGAAGAGAAAGTACAGCAGGCGACGGAGCGTAAAACTCTGCTGCCATTGCTTTCTGATTATTGCAGAACTATTTGAGATTTCCATTTGGATACCTTGAGAATGTGCAAGTGCATCGTGTTACCAAAGCTTTTGAGATAATTTCTGTTTTAGTCAAGTCCTTGACATATTATCAATTCAATTTAAAGGAACAGAAAAATTCTGTCATGTTCACTACCGTTCAAACGTTTGGCGTCGGTCGGATTTTTTATGTTTCTGAAAGAAGTATCTTATGCTCACCAAGGCTCATACAGTAAAATTGTGAAATATTTGTATAATTTAAAATAAAATGTTTTGTATTTTTACATATTTTAAATTGTAATTTATTCCTGTGATAGAATCCTGAGCTGAATTTTCAGCATCATTACACCAGATCTTTCAGAAATCATTCTAATGTGTTGATTTGATGCTCAAGAAATATTTCTTCTTATTATCAATATTGAAAACAATTGTGCTACATAATATTTTTGAGGATGCTGCAAGGCTAAGGGATAGTGTACAGTCAAAAGATTGTTATGCAAATTATATTATCCTGCTTATTATACACACACAAACATGCATATACACTCCGCTTACTACTTGCCACATAAGTAAATAATTTAACACAAAATATAAATTTGACATTCTATTACCTCAAGATGACTCGCAGTACCCGCTTGAGCGGTCTGTTATCAGTTTTAACAGTTGCTGTCATGCAATAACAGACTACCAGATGGCGCAATTGAAGAATAAGAATTGAATACCGTAGAGAGCCGTGTATAAATCTAAATGAATTATGCATGGTTCTGTACTAATACATGGACAAGTTTGTAAAAGGACTGCCAGTGCCAGGTAAACTTAAAGCTGACAATGAATCTACTTCAAATGTCACAACTACCGAAAACAGTAAACACACGAGCTGCACGATACAACAAAACTAAATGGAACCCATTATAATCAGTGATGCTGTTTACACTGGATGCAGCGAGACACGACACAACAAATCCCAGAAAGTAAACTGATGCCCCGTTCTATTTCTGACGTACTCCAGCGGTCGTGCAACTTCTGACACAAAGGACAAATGGATTTGCAATGTTCACTTTGTCACATCTAGTAGACTGGGGCCTCGAGACGGCCGTCACATCCAGTTGTAGACAAAAGAAGAAAAAAAAATTATGATGCATACCCAGTCCTTGGATTTACAAGTACAGTGGTGAGTAGAGAAGAGAGACCACAATGTGTTGTGTGCCTTAAAATATTAACATCTGACAGTATGAAGCTGAACATGTTAAGACTCCACTAACATTACAAACACAAAGAGAAGCTCGTTGAAATTGAGAAGTTGTAGTACAGTATTAATTACAGTGATTCAAAGAAATCCTCGAGGATTTTGCAAGCAAGGTCATGTTTGAGAGTGTCTTTATGTGGGTGCGTGTAGATGGGGGAAAAACTGTGGCAGAAAAAGTTTTGGCCACTGCTCCAACACCTCTGCCTTGGGAAACTTGATACACGTGAAATTTATTCCAGGTGTCTTAACCGAAAGAACTGTCCAGAGAATTCAGCAGCCAAGTGAATAGACGTGTAAACTTTAAGAATGCCCGCAATGTGGTCAGCACTCTGAATCACGAGCTAAAGAACCGTATTTCTGCCAGCAGCACTCTAGAAAATTTCTAGGAAGATTTCGAAGGACCATACACCACAAAGGCATTTTAAAGCTGCGTGTGAAGTGTGTACGTGTACCACACCCACGTGTCAGCAGGGTTTGGAGAGATTATTGCAGGGCTGGTGCCAACCACCCCATCTCCCCTTCCCCATGAGATGCAGACCAACAAATAAATAGGTGTTGTGTAGTACAACATACAGCTAGGGGTGAGAATCACAGTGATTTCCGAGACTAAACAGACATGCTTTGCGCTTTTCCAAAAAGCTTCAGGTCAGGAAATCACACAATTAGCAATTACTTTGACCAAAGCTTTGTTATATCTCTCTCTGGCTCTGTGAAGCGTTAAGGCAGTGGCGTTGAGACAGAAAAACTATTGTGCTTTCTGCACTAAACAATGGCTCTTATTTAGCCTGTGGGGTCCAAATGTGTGTTAGCTCATTTACTTAATGTCTGCCAAAAATTCCTGATATGGATCCCATTACAAAACCAATAAACAGCCAGACAGTGTGCCAGTTCTGGAAGAGCACGCGGAGGCGTACAGAATAATCCTGCCCAAGGCACCCTGCTTGTCTCACATGGGCTGCAGGAGCCCAGCGTCTTTGAAAAGTGAAGTGAAAAGCTCTTAAGACCAAACCGAGGTGGTCCTTCTGCATCCTCTAGGAAAAAGAAACTGCCAAATCAAAAAGTATCAGCCAGTTACAATAACAAAAGAATCCAACAATAATTTAATCGTTCAACCTCCACTTCACTAAAAATGTGTTAAAGAGTTATAACAAAACATGTAAGAAAAAAAGAAAAAAAAGAAGTGAAAAACAACTGTTTAGGATGCATTAAATTAATCAAAACGGCAGTATCCTGAGAACAAAGTCAGCATATTAGATGTCTGAAGAGTCATGTGACACTGAAGACTGTAATAATTATTTTAAATTGTAATAAAATTTCACAATATTACTGTTTTCATTGTATTTTTATCAAAAGAAATGCAGCCTTGGTGTGCATAAGAGACTGAATGTAAATGAGTGCCTTTAAAAAAACCTAACAAACTATATATTGTCCAACTTAAGGAGCAAAGCTTTTCATGTCCAAAAATTGTTTTTTCTTGATCGTTTGAAAGACTATGAAAAGATGCTTTACCTTTCAAAAACACTATTGGAGACAAAACTGCAAAAACAGCTTTTTGAAATCAGGATGGTTGTTATGACAATGTTCTTACACATTTCATATTAAAAACCTTTAATGAGCTATAATTACTAAGCTTTTAAATTACAGTAGCAAAAAAAAAAGGCCCGTTTAATGTGATAAAGGGCAGTTAGCATGGGCCATTTAACCATTCCTGTTAAATGCTTTAACTACATTGGTGGTTCCCAAACTGGGGTATACGTACCCCTGGGGGTATGTGAGGTGACAGAGGGGGTAGGTGAACAAAATGCTGAGTCTTGCCGTTCATTTAATTCTACCCCACCTTAAAATAACATTAAAATGGAGGATGTCTTTCTAACAAACAAAATGCTGCTTCTAGTGTAAAAACAGGAAAATGGTAGCACCGTAAAAGGTCAAATACATGATATCCAATCAAATTACCAAATTATCTTTTGTGGTCAAAACTGTCTACATTCACACAAGCAGCGTGCATATGATAGGTTGCATGCAGAGTTATGCTGTCTTAGCAAATTGCACCACATTACTGCCGTTCTCAACAATGCACAACATTACTGCCATTCTCAACAATGCACAAAGTCAGGTTGCAGCACTAGCTAGCATGAAAAAAATAAATATAGACAGACTGTGCATAGAGATCGATTTAAGATTCAAACTCTTTGATACAAAAAATACCCTATGTGTAAATGCATCTATGCAGCTTGTTCTACTGCAGACCAAAGATGGCTTTTGTTGATACTGATTTCATTTGGTTGAAACTGATTTAGTTTAATTTATTGCTTTATTTATTATATTCATAATTAAATTAATTTGACATAAAACATGACACATACAGGGTTAGAAAACTTTGCCTTTATAAAAGATGCACCTGAAAATCCCTTTAAAGCACCAAATATTGTCCCTTAATTGAAAACATGTGACTGCAGTCTAAGTGGAAGAGAGGGAGTACGCAGAAGGATATTATTGTTAAATGCCTCAGGGTGCACCACTCTAAAAGTTTGGGAACAATGAACTACACCTGAAAGCACTGAGAAGAATGGGAAGGCTAGCAGATAGCTTTCACTAAGTATTACAGACCTCACTAGGTAAAAGGATCAGGGAGAGGACACAAAATGCATCATATAAATATAAATGCAAGAAACATTGATGCAAGAAATATTAGCAATAAAAGTGAACCTCGAGGAAACAATGCAAAAAAAAAAAAAAAAAAAAAAGTGTTATACGATCACCCTATGCAAAGCAGAATTCATGATATTGCATTCATGAAGTGTGGAAAAGCCGCATCCATCACTGTTGTCATCTGATGTCTCGTCACTAGGGTCAAATATGACAAAAAGAGACAATTTTCCAGTAACAATACAGTGGACTGAAACTGACGGCAGTCAAACACAACTGTGTCCCTCCCTGCAGACTAGGGTGTTTTTCTTTGATTTCCAGTGCAGTGTCACTCATGTGCTGTGGCAGTGTGTGTGTGTGTGTGTGTGTGTGTGTGTGTGTGTGTGTGTGTGTGTGTGTGTGTGTGTGTGTGTGTGTGTGTGTGTGTGTGTGTGTGTGTGTGTGTGTCAGTGTGCTATTTCCAGCCTCAATACAGCCAGACAGTGAGGGCCTCTCTGTTGCTCAGTCGAAAACCTACAACATCAACATAACAGCTGCTCCCCAACTAAAACCATTTCACCACAAGAAAAACATGCTGTATTGCATCTAATGGCATTTATATGGAAAAAACACATTGCTGTAGACACCCTACATAGTATTTCCAAGACAACAATTCAAACTAGATAATACAAAAACTAAAGCCAGTAAGGAGCGACCCAACAAACAACCAAAATTGTTTATCATACAACAACAGCGATCAAAATGTCCTTAAAAGTCAAACATTGAAATGAACTGATATTACCATGAACTCTATTAGCCCACCAATATGCAGAATTATTAACATGACAGACTGGTATGGTTAAACAACAGCAGAAGTGTGACTTATAGTTTACAAGTTCATGCTTTCAGCAGCCAATAATACACCACACACATCACATTGTGGTCAAACCATGTTTATGCTCTTTGTAAGTGAACACATATTTAGTAGTCTGAGTCAAACAATGAGGGGCATCACATGGTTTGTTTCCATTTGTCTAATTAGGCTAGTTCTACTAAGTGAAAGGCAATCTGTTCCAAAATAGAAGGCTGAGCAGTGTCTTTCGTTAGAGATTTTTCTAAATCGTTTATAACGTGGCATGTTTATTCACGTAGCACAGTAGGCCTACTATTTAAAGTTATTAATACTTTGGAGTGACAAAGAAACGTGCATGAATGAGAAAATAAAGAGCGGGATGTGCATGGTGTTAATAAGAGTTATACTGTGAATAAGATTTTGTCATTTTGCACAGTATCATTATTTCTGTGTTACAATAATTCAAGTCATCACAGAAGTACTGGGATAAAAGTTGAAAGTTCTGATATGAACACTGATGTCTACGGTAGCGACAATAGATGCTTCAAATAAAGATGGTATAAATTACATTTTGTCAATCTCTAGTAAATTACTTTTGTTAAATTAGTTGTCTATTCAGAATTGTAGGAGACTTGGGATCTATATTAAAAAAAAAAAAAAAAAAAGTGATTCTCAATTCAGAATCATGCAGCTCTTTAGTTTGATTGGATGTAAGCCTATGTCCTTAGATAAAAAAAATATAGATATATATATAGATAGCCCTTTAGAAATAATCCAGTTAATAAAAAGATCAGCCCATTTATTTTTCTATACAAACTAGTCATGATTGTATATAATATTTAATTATTTGGATCAACATTATTCTTTGGTGCTTACAACATAAGAGTTGAGAACCACTGTTATAGAACACGCTGTTCTAAAATGTTCATTTCACACCAGTGAAATTGTTGGCAACTGTTCTATAACATAGTATTTCCAAGGCATTAGCCCCCCATCCAGAACTTGCCTCCAGACAATAACGCCATTTCTACAATAGAATCGACCAGCACTGAGTCATGCTGTGACAGCTTGAGGTTGTCTACTCTGGAAGTGTTGACGCTGCACGTCAATGTTCACTAACCACAGATCATCTGTACGCTCGAGGCTACACTTCAGCAACAGTAAAATGGAAGAATAGCTAGGACTTAGAATTAGATTCAATGAAAATCCACAGCTAGAAAAATACACCACAAACTGAAAAAAAAAGAAAAAAAAAAGAACTACACTTATATATTATTAAAAAAAACACCACTTTCAAAAGTTCATGGTGCATTTTTTATATACACATACCATTCAAAAGTTTGGACTCAGTAAGATTTTGAAAGAAATGAATAATTTTATTCAGCAAGAATGCATACATTTATCAAAAGATAAAAGACATTTATAATATTTAAAAAAAGACTTCTACCTCAAATAAAGAATGTTCTTTTCAACTTGCTATTCATCAAAGAATCCAGAAAATCAAGTTTCCACATAACTATTAAGCAGCACAACCAGCTTAGCCATCACAGGAATACGTTATGTTAAATGTAATAAATAAGAAAAGTCATTTTAAATTGTAATAACATTTCACATTATTGCTGTTTTTTTACTATTTTTGATCAAATAAATGCAGCCTTGGTGAGCATGAGACATTTCAAAAACACACACACACAAAAAAAGTTAATATATTTAACATATAAAATATATAATACAGGTAACACTTTATTTTGATGGTCCATTCTACTACCTATATGTAACTTTGCAACCACAACTAACTCTCATTAGCGCATTAGTAGACTGTCTGCTTAATATCTACAAACGCTTTATTGTGATGGTTCCCCAACAGACATTCTACTGATTATAAGTAACTTTCCAACTACGTCAACTTATTCTACTTACACGAACCCTAACCTAACAGTCTATTTTTATTTAGTCTATTGACATTTTTAACAATGTCAATACTCTAATATGTGTTAGTTGACATGTAGTTGCAAAGTTACTTATAGGTAGTAGAATGTCTAAAGTAGACCAACAAAATAAAATGCAACCATAATAAATCATGGAAAAAATATCTGTAGCCTTTATAAACAAGTTAGACGAATATTATAGGTGATGGAAATAAAATTATGTGGTCATGTTTTATCAATGTCAATTTTCTTGAAAGCTGTGGCACTGCTATTATTACTTATTTCTAATTCTGTACAAGCATACCAAGTGTATCTAATCAGAATCTAAAGTCTTCCACTTAACCGTTTAAAAGTCATGAAATCACGAGGGACAAGTACGGCGGAGAGCTCCAATGAAAAGCAGCTTTGGCTCGCTGGCTGTTTTTGGCTCATGCTAGAGGAAATATGATTATGCAGAAGGGGAACGGTTTCATCAGCACCTGGAGCGGTGCATGAGAGGGGAGGTTAGGGCCGAAAATAGGGGGGGATTTATGAAGTGAGCACATACTTTAGCCCTGGCAGGAAGTCATTAAGCTGTAAGCTAGAATACAGAGAGAAGAGCTGGCATCTACGGCACTGCTGTACAGACTCTACATTTAAACTACTGTAGCGTTTTTTTGTTTTTGGTTTTTTTTTTTAAGTGCCCCATAATGCTTTTTTGTAGTGTGTAATATGGCTCTTTGTGAATATAAAAGGTCAGCAAAGTTTTAAAGATCAAAGTGCACAATAAATGGAGAACGAACCGATTCTAAACTGCTTGAAACGAGTTGTTAGTAATTCCAGCCGTACTTCCTCCTCGAACCTACGTAGGTTTGTAACAGATTTGCATAATGCCAGCCTATGGTGTACTTTGATCCGCCCTCAAACACTGTAGTTGTAGCTGAGGCCTGGTAGAGTTTAATGCATGTTGACATGTTGAGCATACGCTGTTTTCTGCGCTGAGAAAGCAAATCCACTTTGCATGTACTTCCAAAAATTGACAACACTGGCTCGAGTTGATACAGTAAAACCGACGCCATTATTACTGTTCGTATCACTGTGTATAAAAGTGCTAAAGAAGCCTCCAAAACTGAACTTCAGATATGGTAACGGCTAAGGGTTTAACGACTTCAGATTTGTTTAACTCAACATTTACGTGACTAAACTTGAGTCAACGTCAACGAGTCGCTGATGACGTCATGAATGAACAAATAAAAGCTCGGGTATACTTCATTTTCCACTTTTTGCTCCATCTCGCACACAGTTGAGTGTGCAAGCCTTTCAGTATATTCATTTGGCTGAGAGAGCGGAAAGACGCATTCAGTGTGCGTGCTATCTATCTAGTGGATTATGTTTTCAATCGCTCAAATCACTCGCACATGCTCTGTTGTGCAGACGTCTGCGGACTCTCCTTATGGCGAAAATTAAGTCAGGCGGACTGTATGCAGACGGCCAAAGCATGCTTTGGGCTTAAGCCTGAACCTCAAGCTGAGATTCGAATGCGGGCTGCTTATGTTGCGCCCTCTATAGGCCATGATCAGCGACTAGTCAGCGTAAAACTTAAAGTCGACTGGTCTGTGCAACCCCTACTAATGGCCACTTCGTTTCCGACACGCACTATAACCGGTAGACCAATCACAACAGACTGGGCCATCTGACCAATCAGAGCAGAGCAGGCTTTCAGAAAGGAGGGGTTTTAGAGACCGAATACTTTATCAAACCATTTCAGACACTGTGATGACGCACTGTACATAAGAAAATGTAAGTATTTTTGACTTTGGATGCATTTAAATCTATTGTAGGAGACCTCCAAAACAAAATTAAGAAGCTTTAAAATAGCATAATAGGGGCAGTTTAAACAGTACATGCTCTAATAATCAACATTTAGCCAAACAATCAAGATGACCCCTCTTGAATTAGCAGCAAATGGCTGTGGTGAAAGGGCAGCGCGGTCGCTCAACTTCCGTTTAATTATGCAGATGCTGACTAACACTAACACATGTTACTCTGAACAGACAAAGAAAGGGCATCATCCCATGCAAATGAGCTGTATACATAAATTGACCAGCCTGTCCACTTAGATTTGGAGCATATCTTTTTAATAAATCATCATATCTAGGGAATAACGTTTTTCAATGGGTCTGATGACCTTTCCTGCTGAGGCTCGACCAATCAAGATCCAGGTTAAATCTAAAGGTTATGCAGGCATAAGAGCCTTTCATTTCACACCAATCAACAAACCGCAAATGTACTAAAACATACAAAGGGAGGCAAATCGAGAGAGGAGGAGTGTGTGAGAGAGGAAGACAGGCCTCTGAGAACCTCTCCCATCTCCATATCTTATTTCAATGTGGGAATAGCACTCTCAGCAATTATTGTTAGTATCAGTCAGACCATAAAGGCTTTTCCCCATGGAGCCGAGGCAGCTATCTCACGTTCAGAGCAGGAGCTTGTCGACAATTGTTACGCTAATTGCTTTCACAGCAAGCGTCATTTATAAAGAAAACATGCTCTAAGACACACACGGAGACTCAACGTATGAGTGTACACACACGTACTCTCTCATTACTACTGTGCCAACTAAGAAGCAATAATGTGCATGTACGACTAGGGTCGGACAATATATCAAATTGCCAATATAACCATGATGATTTTGCTGGCAATATTAAATAAAGCAACACTGTGAATATGACAATGGTTTTATTAGACCATTTATTTTCAGTCTTTCCATTATTTAAAACTATTGAACAATTTGTTTGTACTGAAAACAGTTACACTTTATTTTAAGATGACAGTTACATTGTACTTACTCAAATAAGTACTGAGTAATTTTAATGAACTACATGTACCTCTGTCCATCATGGCCTCCTAATCATCCCCATATATACTGATTGGCTTCATCACTGTCTCCTCTCCACCAGTAAGCTGGTGTGTAGTGGAAGTTCTGGCGCAATATGGCTGCCGTCGCATCATCCAGGTGATGCTGCACATTGGTGGTGGTTGAGGAGATTCCCCCTTCCATGTAAAGCGCTTTTGAGTACCCAGAAAAAGCGCTATATAAATGTAACGAATTATTAAAATGTAACAAATTACTTACCACAGAGTTATGGTTAGGGTTTGGTTTAAGGTTAGTTACCTGCAATTATGCATAATTTACTGTGATTATAGTAAGCACATGAAGTAACGTATAACAACGTCACCTTAAAATAAAGTGTTACTCTGAAAACTGTTCCCTCTGCGGCATTTTTCAGATTTAAAAATATTTTTGTAAAACTATAGGTAGGTAAATATCACTGCTCTTTACTGATTCTTGTTAACAGTTTACCGATATGGATTTTTTTTTTTTTATGGCCAATGCCAATATCTTAGAGATCAGGGTGGCCGATGGACGATATAAAGTCGATATATGATATCATTATTTAATTTACAGTAAATAACACATGGTGCACATGCTCATTTTAGAAATATTTAATAAATTAGTAATATATAATTTGAACGATGAAAAACTTGATGAAAAAATAAACTTTTGAATTAAACACATTAATACTTTAGATAGCAACACCACTTAAGCAATTGGCAAAAAAGATGCTGATCATTTAAAATGCCAAATATCGGCCTTACCGACATATTGGTTGACTACTATTGTTGTATTGGTGTAGAAAAATAAGTAGGCTAAATACAGCAATCCATGATAGCCTATATACTCTGTCTGAAATAATAATAACATAAAAATGTCCCTTTTAAGCTATTCAGAGTTACTTCAGAGTCAATACACAAATATGTTGAATCTTATTAAAAGAAAAAATATTTTGTGGCCTTATGTGCCGTCCAAGTTACCAATTTTATACACAAATATTACATGATTTCATACTTACTGTCAACAGATTAAAATACTACATATTTTGTGGTAACGTAACAAAAAAGCCAATGAAATAAAGCAGCTAAAAAGTCATCACTTTGGTTAGATTTAGGCCTTGTTAGAAATCTAGTCGACAAATCTAGAGGTATGATGATTTGAAACTTGTTTGGAGAAATGATTCATCAACGCCCAGAAACAGACAGAAAACCACAACCACAACTCATAACCAAAAGCCCTGAAAACATAAGTCAGAACAGGCTCCAACAAGTCAGAAACAAGTTTATAGCAAACACTCACATGGTGTCAAAGGGAACTACCTGAGTCAAAAAAAAAAAAGAATTCACTCATATGCTCATAAATCACTGCGGAAAAAAAATATATCCTCAAATGTGCAAGTGTTTAACAGTAATAGTTTTCACTGAATGAGAAACCTTGGCTATAAGGTCTGCCTGTTTAAAAAGAAAACACTATATTACTTAATGAGCCACTTATGACTCTTCTCAATTTCTTTCCCATTATTTTTATAGCAATTTTCAGAGAAGCACTAACGCTAGTCTGTCGTTTTCTTCCCTGAACAGCTTTCTCAGCCAGCGGGTGCTTCATGGAGAAAAAAAGAAAAAACCTAAATTGCTGGAAAATAGTACAAGTGGAAAATAAGCTGAATCAAACTCGGCCTTGAAAATGTTTATTGCTTACTGTTTACAGTCTTTCACAGAACATTGTGTTGTCTAGCATGGATGTCAAACAAATACTAATGATACACTACATGACCTCAATGCAGTCTTTTAAAGAGCATCGTAGGTCATAGTTTTCATTAGCATTCACTTTTCTCCACCTCTTCATGTTTAGAACAGTTATAAATAGCTTATAGGCTCCTTTAGAGCAGCTAATGTGCAAGTGTGGACACCAGCTGGTGGAACAATTTTCTTTTATATGTCAAATTTAAGTAGGCAATACAAAAACATAATGCTATCTATATCTAACAACATAAGAACAAAAGTTCTTCATCATCATTCTCATTCCCTTGAAGTAAAAACACCATGGATATGTCACATTCAGTGCAATACTTTATTAAAAAATTCCTGAGCTTCCAATATAAGCATTGCCTTCATTTTAACTGTTAAACTTTTCTTTTTTCATCTTTTCATCCTATAGTGAGGTCAAAACAATGGGTAAACTAATAGTTACATGCAGAGATCCAATAGAATGAAGCAGAAATGCAACTGAAACACCTAATGTTCACATAGCAAAATCATTCAACTAAAATTCCAACTTGTAACATTAAACCCAGAGAAATATATAATATAACTATAAGGATCCTGTATCCAGCACAACCATACACGCACACAAGCCTCTTCGTTCTCATGAGGGGGAAATAACTGCAGCTTTCTTATCAATTAAGTACTTCATTACACCGAAGGACTTAAGGAGCTGGGAGGCATTATGTAATTTTGCTAAAACACATCTCAAAGCTTCTACCACACTGCATCATATCCCACAGCTGACATTTAAATCATCCCTGAAAATTCATACACACGCAGGTAAGCTGATTCAGAAGCAAATCATTAAGCAGTAAACAAATGCATCTGATGGATTTCTTTTCCTTTGCCAGATGGAGAGCTCTAGTCACTTAACAGTTCATCAGACATTCAAAATATGAGGAAAAGTTCAAAGAGAGAAGCGTTTATCTGCAGTGGCCTGAATTACACTGCATGTGGGTGGATTCGATCCTCAAAATGATCATGTCAACTAGAACATCTTAATACTTACACAAAGTGATGTGCTGTTCATCCTACAAACAACACATATGAACCAAACTGTACACGTTTATGAAAATGTAAGCAAGCCAATAGTAATCATGGTAGGGAATGCCTATTTATCAGGGTCATATGCCTGAACTGTGAACACCTCTACAAAGTAGAGAAATTACCACTCAATTAGCACGTTAATGTTTAAATTAACACAAACCGGCTTTTTTATTTAACCGCAACACATTCAATAAATCACTTGATCCCGAGAGGCACTATGACAACTGTTTTCATAGTCAATGTAGAAGTATATCTATGTTTGTTTATGTGACTGAGCCCTGTTTTACACTTCACTGGTCATGTTAGGCCACTGTCATTTGTCATGAATGTACTCACACTTGCTAGCCAATAACCAATCACTTCAGCTATACAACTCTCCGTCAACTCAAGGCTGTTTGCACAACTGTGTGTGCTCCCTTGCCTTATCTTCTCTATCAGTACAAAAAGATCAAACACGCCACTTGATGAATCAATGATCATGTCTGGGAACACACACTCACGTGCAAAGACTACACACTAAATAAATACAGCCCACATTGAGTCTGATGGTTTGTTTACAGCACTTCATTTGCGGAAACCTTGAGACATAATGATGCTTTTTAATCTACATATGGGAAAATGATGTGGTCAGGGTCTATTAGGCTTTCAAACAAATCTAGTGAAATGGAAATTATATAAAAACAAGTAGAATAGACCTATGATTAATAACTTGTTTACAATTTCTGAATGAAAAATGTCAACTGTCTGAACACTGTAAAAAGTCACATTAAAAGACTGTTGGCATAATCCGAATAATCACTGGAGCTATTTTGCTTTTAAATACTATTTTAGTCCCTGTGTCAAGGTCATTACGTTAAAGAAAAATATAGATCACATATTTTGCACAGGCCAAATACACATTTTGATATGAGCACATTGAGTTGTGAATGGGTACTCAAGGTGCAAATGATTTTACAACTTGGAATAACAACAAAAAACTTGGAACATCTAAACTGTCATCTCGAACAACAACATTTTGTCACAGCAACAGTACAGTAATGACAGGAACTGCATGTCAACAAGTGTCATTTATAAGAGACATTTACAGCTACATAAAAAGCCCCCAAACCATAAAAACCACAACTTCCCGATATGTCATGAATCATTTCAGCAGCCTGACAAACTCAAGTCGATATTGTTTCTCTTGTTATTCAAACAGGAGCTTCAAAATGATTCATTGTATTCCTCGAAGTGGCCTGCCAAACACTCCTGACACACTTCTGCAAGAGTGACAGCGAGCAAAATCAAAAGCCGTGACCTCTATTACGTCACTATCACTGTGTTCTGTCATCATAAACGCTCACTGGCAAACGGAACTTCTGGAATGCGACACTGTGACAACAACACCAAACACCTGTTTAACACCCTCAGAAGCGGTTATGCCATCACAGCCGTTCACAATCGTATAATGGAACACACACAAAAACTTGAACCGTCGCAGCGGCCATAGACGGTCAGACGTGTTCAGAATATTTAAACTGGTTCTTACCTCGAGACGGTCCAAACTGACGAAACTGGCAATAGCAAATCCATCAATAATATCCTCCTCCTGAGAACTGGACTCGCGTCTCTTCCTCCGGGGGGGTCGCGGGGTTCTGCTCGAGGATGTCGAGCGTGGCGGAGCGTTTTTACCGGGACTTCGCTCCCGTTCGGAACCAGACGAGGGGCTTCGATTGCGGGTTTCCCCGGCGCGTGCCTCCCGTTTCCGTCCCCTCTCGCGCTGCGAACGGGATCTGCGACTCTGCTTCACTTTCCCTTCCATTTTAAAAACGGTGCGATGTCCTCCCCCCTCCCCCCCGTAAAAAAAACAAAAAAGAAAAAAAATGACACTTGATCACGTAAAAACCAGTCGATTCCACACAATCAATACAACACATCCATGTATACTGAAGCCTGTAAACAATTTACAGTATGACCTTGGATGTTAAGCTCCGTAATGTGATAAACAAACAAATGTGATCCATGCAGGTTAAGGCGTGTAGCCTAATCCAAACCACGGCGTCACAGTATCGAAACGCCTCGCTTCATTTAAACAGGTGCAAAATGGCTGTTTAATTACAGTAGCGTGAATTCCACGCGCACGGCAACTTTGTTGCAATGGTATACAACAACATCAGTGTGTGTAGATACTGCAGACCGCGCGCTGGATTCATGACGCTGGCCCTGCTTTAATCTTCACCCGATTCATGACCCACTGTGCCAGAAACCAAACAAACAGGCATCCGCGTGTTTGTCAAACAATTTAAAAATAGGAACTTATTGTATCGCCAAGTTTCAGCGTGAAGAGACGCCACGAAACCATCCGAGACAACACGGTCCGCGTCGGGCTGAAACGCTGTTATATCCCCCAAAGATCCTTCTTCAGCACACAATCCACCAAAAACAAATCATATCCAACCAGGAAAAGAGTTGGTTATCCAGCAGAGAGTAAGTTGAACGCGTCCATTCCTGAACGCTGCCCGCGCGCGCTGCTGCGGCTGAAGGGAAAGACGTCGGCGTGTTTGTCGGAATACGTGAAGCTTCGCTAAGTGGCTTTAAAGAGACAGCGGATGATTCACATCTCCTCTTCTCTCTGTTCTTGCTCGTCAGAAATCGCACTGCGAAGTGTAAATGCTCGGAGTCTAGCAAACTGACGTACTTCCGCCACTTCTGCGATTGCCAGAGGAAGTGAGCTGGTTTATTATATTACTCCGATGAACTTATTTTTTCGTGGCATGTCATTTGCAGGGTGTTTGTCGTCTGTCAGCGGGTGGAGAGACGCGCAGTTAGCGAGCTGTCAGCGGACAAATGCGCATCAGTGCAGAGCAGACTGCTTCAAAAGCCCACACCGAGTGTAGCCTAAACACTCACTCTCCCTTATTATAGCACAGAGAGCTTGTGAAGTAGCCTGTCCACTGTTGGAGTGTAAAAACCTTCCACCTAGTTGCATGAGGCATTAAAAGGAAATTATTATTATTTTTAAAAAGACATATCTATGTATCTAGCCTATCTATCTATCTATCTGTCCGTCTGTCTATCTGCCTGTCTGTCTGTCTGTCTGTCTGTCTGTCTGTCTGTCTGTCTGTCTATCCATCCGTCCATCCGTCCATCTATCCGCCTGTCTATCTATCTGTCTGTCAGTCAGTCTATCTATTTATATCTATCTATCTATCCGTCTGTCTCTATCTATCCGTCCGTCTCTGTCTGTCTATCTATCTATTTATCTGTCTATCTATCCGTCTGTCTATCTATCTATCTATCTATCTATCTATCTATCTATCTATCTATCTATCTATCTATCTATCTATCTATCTGTCTATCTGTCTATCCGCCCGTCTATCTGTCAGTCTATCTATTTCTGTCTGGCTATCTATCTGTCTAACTATCTATCTATCCGTCTGTCTGTCTGTCTATCTATCTGTCCGTCTGTCTGTCTGTCTGTCTGTCTGTCTGTCTATCTATCTATCTATCTATCTATCTATCTATCTATCTATCTATCTATCTATCTATCTATCCATCCGTCTATCCGCCTGTCAGTCTGTCAGTCTATCTCTCTCTCTCTTTCTATCTATATATCTATCCATCTGTCTTTCTATCTGTCTGTCTGTCTGTCTGTCTGTCTGTCTGTCTGTCTATCTATCTATTCATCCATCTGTCAGTCTGTCTATCTATCTATCTATCTCTACCAGCAGTTCAATACTTCTAACATCATAATTCATGTTCAATATTTGCTTTAGTGTTTGCACAACTGAGGCATTTTATGTGCAATCATGTCATTAAACTATTTTAAAACCGGTAAGTTCTGATTAACTGTGAGTATGTACACAACTCATTCATCACTTTGACATGCCCAGTTTAGATATGTGGACACAAAGCTCAAGGGAGGAAACTCACGAGACTCTTCAAGCCACACTCACCACACTCAGTCCTTAGGGAAGGCATTACTATAACAGCAGGAGATAACGGAGGTCTTTGGACTCACTAAAGTGCCCACAATCACACATCACTCATTTATTCAGGGGAATCCATTCTTTTCGGTTCAATTGTTGTATATGACACAAATAAATAAAAACAAAAATAAGGCCTCCCCAATTAATTATTTACACTTAAATGGCAGGTGGCTCATTAATAAGTCAGATGGGTTAACCATGCATATTACTGAAATGTAAATACTAACATATAATGTACTTATGTAAATAGCATACATGTTGTCACAGAATAAGTGCACTTAAAATAATCAGTACAATTCTGTGCCATTTACTGTCATCACAATTAGTGCCGATTGTTCATTCTCAAGCACTTCTTTTAAACCTGCATTTAAGTGCACATGATGTCATGCAGCCCCAGAAACATAAACTTGGCAACAGGTCAAAGTGTGTTTTTATTTCACATCTGCAGTCTGGGTCTTAGCTCATTTTTCCATATAATAATTCAACGTTCTGTCTGCAGTTATAGGCTCTTAGACACCGTGAGGTTGCCTTAAGGCAGCAAGCGAGCATCTGTCCTTTAGAGAACACACACACACACACACACACACACACACACACACACACACACACACAGTCTCAAGATCATCCAAGTCTTCGAGACTTATAAATGATTTATTTTACACCCCACTCTTGCGATAATGTGCACTGCTATCAGAACTACATCGCTGTGGGCTTGTCGAGTCTCATGACAATCAAATAAATCTATCTATCTATCTATACATCCATCCATCCATCCATCCATCCATCCATCCATCCATCCATACTATACATAGACAGAAAGAATGATTTATGGAAATAAAGAACAGATCCATACATCCATCCTTCCACCCATGCATGCATCCTTTCTTTCTTTCTTTCTTTCTTTCTTTCTTTCTTTCTTTCTTTCTTTCTTTCTTTCTTTCTTTCTTTCTTTCTTTCTTTCTATCCATTGTTCTTCCTATCTATATATACATCTATCTTTCTATCTGTCCATCTATCTATCAATCTATCCATCCATCCATAGAGAGAAAGAACAAAAAAATGAAAGAACAGATCCATCCATTTTCTTTCTTTCTTTCTTTCTTTCTTTCTTTCTTTCTTTCTTTCTTTCTTTCTTTCTTTCTTTCTTTCTTTCTATCCATTGTTCTTCCTATCTATCTATACATCTATCTTTCTATCTGTCCATCTATCTATCAATCTATCCATCCATCCATAGAGAGAGAAAGAACGAAAAAATGAAAGAACAGATCCATCCATTTTCTTTCTTTCTTTCTTTCTTTCTTTCTTTCTTTCTTTCTTTCTTTCTTTCTTTCTTTCTTTCTTTCTTTCTTTCTTTCTTTCCTTCTTTCCTTCCTTCCTTCCTTCCTTCCTTCCTTCCTTCCATTCATCCATCCATCCATGCCAAGGAATTCAAGTAATCCCCTCAGCCATGTAACTATGTTCAAAATGTCTTGGTTACACTTGCAAAAGGTCAAACTCTGCTGGACTGAATGGGTGAATTGGAAATGAAGAGTGTCAAGCAGGGTTAGAAGGAGATTAGTGGGTGTCTAAGATATATCATTATCACTGAGGAAATATAAACTGAATGTGAGATTGACTCCTTTTAAAGAAAGATAGTGGAAATTATTGGAAGAGGTTTGAAGCAGAGTTTAATTTAACAGAATGCAAATGAGTCATTCACTGAACTGAAATGTGAAAAGGTATACAGTAAATGTCAATGTAAATGCCATTTAAAATGTGAATACAGCTTTCTTTCTTTTTCTCTTTCTTTCTTTCTTTCTTTCTTTCTTTCTTTCTTTCTCTCTTTCTTTCTTTCTTTCTTTCTTTCTTTCTTTCTTTCTTTCTTTCTTTCTTTCTTTCTTTCACACCTTTCATTGCTTTACTCACAAACTGCATTGTTGTTTTGACTAATCTTTTCTCAAGAAAGGCACATAGTCGGGATCAGTCAAAGGCTTAGCTCAACATTTTTGAAGAAATTCAAAAATGAATTCTATTGATTTTTCGCCTCCCAGCACCTTCAAGCTAAACTAACATCCCGACAGACTGTGTTATGTCAGTTCAGCTTTTCTTTAAAGATATCTGCACAAATCAATAAGGCTTTGACTGAGAATATACAGTAGATCCCTGCGAGAAGTGTGGACAAATTCAACAAACCTGGGCTTTTGATTGATTCTGTGGAACATCCTGATGCTTATCCTCTTAACAGACTGTGCGGTGCTTTCTCTGATAACCATTTGTATTTTCCTTGATAACAATCTGGCAAGTCAGAGCCTGAAATCGGAGTCGGCACAAATGTGATGACTAAACGCTGCGAGCATTTCATCTGTGATGATCTCTAAGGAGAATGTCAAAACATGATGCCCATCCTTTTTCCCTGGACGGCCCCTGTAATTGCTTCTAAAGAAAACAGTGGAACTAACAGTAGCAACATTTTCTCACACATTTCACAGTTCAAGCAAAGAGACAAAAACACATATAAACACACTTGAGGTGATACAAAGACAGACACTGTATGTACTGAGTAGAAAGTGTGAAGAGAGAAACATAGCCAGACAGAAATTCAGAGCCAAGCTAAGGAGACTGTAACTGAACCCAAGTGGCCCTCCTCACTAGATTGGGTAAATAAATTATATCTGGCGTTTTATAAATTTCATGACATTTCCAAACACTTGCCATGTGCGTGTGTGAGCAAAAGTATGTTGTTTCCAAATATTAAAGCGGCTATGTAAATTAATGTGAAAATCAGCTCAGTGAAGAAATATTTGGAAGAGCTTGTCTTATCAAAATGTAAATATCAGTGGGAGAAGAAATAGAGAACAGGTTAGCTGCATGACTGACTGAATCTGATTAAAGGAATAGTTCACTTAAAAATAAAAATTCTGTTATCATTTACTCACCCTCAAGTTGTTCCAAACCTGTATGAACTTCTTTCTTCTGCCGAACACAAAAGAAGATATTTTGAAGAATGTCGGTAACCAAACAGTTGATTGACTCCATTGACTTCCATTGTATTTTTTCTTTTCCTACTATGGAAGTCAAAGAGGTCCATCAACTGTTTGGTTACCGACATTCTTCAAAATATCTTCCTTTGTATTCAGCAGAAGAAAGAAATTCATACAGGTTTGAAACAACTTGAGGGTGAGTAAACAATGACAGAATTTTCATATTTAAGTGAACTAATCCTTTAAGCTCCTTAGAATAAAACTCTTGTAACTAGTGGTCAAACAGTGTGTTTTGATACTGGAAAATGACAAATCAGCACCAAAATGCAGTTAAAAAAGGTCTAATGTCTAACTGACACCGTATTACAACTAAATGGTTTGATGCTAGAGTGACAGCTGACGTGCAACACAAGAGCGTCATGCACTTCATTCACATACAGTCAGAATGGAACTTCTTAAGCCAGCAAATTGCTGGAGATTATTTGCTTTTGCTGGCATTCTGACACTGGATCCTGTTCGTGCATGACTTCTAAGCAGAATAATGCTGTTAAACGTATAGAAAGCCTTTATGTCGGAGCGGTGGCACAGAGGGTGGTGCTTTGGTCCTACCGTTTGAAGAGCTGCTTGTAGGGAACCTAGTTTGAATCTGGCCTAGGTCATTTCGCAGTCCTGTTCTCCCCCTCCTCCACCTGTTATTTCCTGTCAGTTCCTGTAATATAAAGGCAATTAACATGAAAAAGAGCACGTATGTGTGAAAGCATGTGAGACATCTGAGAACTGACTTCATATATCTAAAAATGTATGCACTCTAAAAATACATCCACTCATGTCAACAATATATCAAAAAGCTTCATACATTTTTAGATGTATGAAGTCAGTTCTCCTGTTTTAACAGAGTATCTTTTTTTCAGCAAAGATGCATTAAATTGTATCTTCATATTTATAGTATTACTAAAGATTTATTTTTTTAAATAAATGCTGTTCTTTTGAACTTTCTATTCATCCAAACAGGAAAAAAATCCTGAAAAAAAAGCATCACAGATTCCATAAAAAAACATTAGGCTGCAACATTGACAATAAAAACAAATGTTTATTGAGCAGCCAATCAGCATATTAGAATGATTTTTGAAGGATCATGTGACCCCTGGAGACTGGAGTGATGGCTGCTGAAAATTCAGCTTTGCCATGATTGAATAAACTACATTTTAAAACAAATTCAAATATGAAACAGCTAAATTGAAATATTTCACAGCATTTATGTTATTACTGTATATCACAATATTAAAGAAGCTTAATTAACTTTACTCAATTAACTCAACTAAATCACCCAAGGGAGTGCTGCTAGCAACCAATGTCGATAATTTCAAATTGACTAAATCTATCTAATAGACTGTCACAATGCTAATTCGTATAAGCACTCAATTAAAGTTCATGTCTCAACATTCCAGAGAAGACAAAAGACTCAGCTACAACCTAACTTCAGAGAATCCTTACAATCACACAGAGGAATTCTGGCCCTCTGTACATCAGTTCGGGTTCCCTTCTATCCTGTGTAATAAAGAGAGGATGTGACAGAGGTGTGTGAACATTGCAGTGCTTTCACAGAACAGAGATGAGAATGGCCTCTGACTGTCCTCCCAGTGGGGATCCTCAGTCTAGCATTCTATGTCTCTGTCTTGCTTGCTTTCTTTTTTTCTCTCTCTCTCTCACGCACACACACTCCCTCTTTAGTTAAAACCGTGTTTCTGTTATCTAGTATCAAATGCATCCTTCCTGCATGCATTCAGCCCAGCATTTGCTTTGATATATGTCACTTGCTGGGTTTCTCAAAGAAAGTCTTGCTTTTTAACATTCGTGTAATGCATAATTCCTTTACCCTCCTCTGTCTGTCTCAAGATACTAAACCCACGCTGCTTCTCAAGGTGGGTGAGTGTATTTGCTGTTTCATTATGAACACTAAAAAATCCATTTCACTTCCTTGCTGAAATCATGTTTCAGTGAATATTTCACTAAAAGAGGACGACCACTCTGCTGACAAACAGTCCTAAACCAGCTTACACTTGTTAACAGGTCATATCTGGTTTGTTGACTTGTATTCAAGTTTTTTCTTTGCCATATTTCAGCTGGTCAGGTAGCTAAACACCAGTTTGACAATATTTTTCAGGGTTAATCTCCAGTTATGGGTTTCCATGTTTTATGTGAACTTTCCATAGACAATGATTTTTATACTGTATAAACCTTATATTATATCCCCTAACCCTAAATATAATCCTCACAATGATTTGTATACTGTATAAACCTTATATTATATCCCTTAACCCTAAATATATCCCTCAAAAAAACAATTTAGTATGATTCATAATCTGTAAATCATACCAAATTATGGGACCCCCATATATGAAAAGTAGTATTGTTATTATTAATCACGTTCTGATACATTTGACCAGCAAAGCTAATGTTCCTCCAGACAGCACCAGCAAATAATTGTTTCCCCACAAGAAAAAAGAAACAACAGAAAGAAATGCACGCAGTAATAATCCAACAGAAACCAACATATATGAAACAATTGCATCTGGAGAGTGGCTCCATTGATCCCTGCACACAATGAATTGGTTTAATTAAGAGAAGCAGTGTCCTTGCTAATTGATTCCTTGCCTGTGCGAATTACCTACACGCAAAACAACCGGTGACTAATGACCCATGGAAATCTCGCTTTTACGAACTGGACACACCACAGGCCAAACTTCCTCCACAGCTGACCGGCCCCATGCCACATTTGTGAGGTTTACTGAGCTGTTAGCGAGACCCGCTCTCCTCGATCAATCCCTCCCGTACAGTGCTAAAGGCTCTCATCAATTATGAATCAATCAGGGAGAGGTGAAGCTACCATTGATCTGCAGAGAGAGAGAGAGAGAGAGAGAGAGAGAGAGAGAGATGAGAGAGAGAGATAGAGAGAGAGAGGAGAGAGAGAGAGAGAGAGAGAGAGAGAGGAGAGAGAGAGAGAGAGAGAGAGAGAGAGAGAGAGAGAGAGAGATGAGAGAGAGAGAAGAGAGAGAGAGAGAGAGAGAGAGAGAGAGAGAGAGATTGTTGTTGTTGATTTTCCCCAAAGCTTATTAATGATCAAATTATCCCCTCATGCTTTTGTTTATGTGAAGTCTCAGTAGAGAGGAGAGGGAAAGACAATAACTCAATCGCTCATTTCCCAGTCTTGTGTAAAGAGAGCAGGTTCATTACCAGCATCATAAACAAGGGCCGCTGGGTCCAATGCTTCCTCAAAAAGAACTGAATGAAAATAAAGTATATAAAGTACGAAATAATATGAAGTATGAAACATGAAATCTAACAGTGTGTAAAGCCAGTGGCAGCCTGTGTGGAATAAGAAAGTATGGAAGCCCATTTCTGCTACAAAAGAAAAGAAATCATACTTTGGAAAACAAACTATGAGCAAAAAAAAAAGTCAAAAAACTTATGAGACATCATGTCATAATAATTGATTTAAATGCACAATATGTAAGATTTGGATTAAATATCCACACAAAAAACACTAGAACAATGTTATATATTTTGTTGACCTTGTGTACTTATATTATCCCAAACGTTTCCAACAATGTTTAAATCGAGAGACCATTAGCAATTTTAAACCAGTGTAAGGTTGTGTGTCATTGCGTCGCCAGTCAATGACATCATATCCAGGGCACCCCTCGATTTTACTTCCGTAGAAACCATGGAAACACCAAAGACGCTTTAATATATGAAGAGTTTGGTTCCAAAACGCGATAAATCCATTTGGATTAATTTGAGTAAAAATGTGTTTTCCTTTACCAAGAATGTGGCAAGATGAAAACCACTATTTTCTGTTTCAAACTTTCACACAGCATCTTTAGGTTATAATAACAAAAAAAAATTCAAATCCAGATTTTGATTTTCAAAGATTTATTATAAAAACTGATAATTTTTTCCCCAAAATGCAATAAATTCATGACACTTTTTTTTCAAAATGCAATTAATCCATTGAATCAATATAAAAGTTATTTTTCATATTGAAACTGTTGAAAATACACAACAAAATAAGTTAATCCACATATGACAGCCTCTGAACTCGGTCAATATCTTATTACAGGCACTGGACTAAAAATACATTCAATCAGCCATCGCTAGGAAATACCTCCTGAACTTTTTTGACGGCGATCATTCTGTAAAATGGCTTGGTCCTGCTCGGTTTTTCGTTGACTTTGAGTAAAACAATTGAAAGTTTTTCAAAAGATCCCCTGGGTTCAACGTGTCAGCGTGACTGAAGTTTGATGCTGTCGTGTGAGAACAAGCAACAGCCGGCATTTTTCCTCCTCCCGCGTGCCTCATCTTCTTAATCTCCTCACGTAAATGATTAGATTTCGATGGCTTACGTTTCTTCCCTACCGCAGAAACCACCACAGGTTCATCAATGCCGTCAAAATTATAAAAAATTTTGTTTGATTGTTGATCAAAAAGTACAAAGTAGATAGGAAAAACTAGGATGCCGGGTGTATTCAGAGCGCCGCCGTTACTGTTTACAGTGCGTGGAATGGTGCGCTGTGATTGGTTGAGCGGATTTATCGCATTCTGCAGAGAAAGGAGACTGGTGTTTGTCGCGGTTTGGAAAGAAAGGGAGAAAACATGACAGAATAACACGGCGGATATCGCATTTTACGTAAAATTTTAAATTGACTTTCAATACCGACCCTATACAATACTGATTTTTGCGGGAACTTTTTTTAAAATGGCGTTCATCGCGTTTTGGAACCAAACTCTTCATATTATGCTATTTTTTTGAGACAGGTGAGCAACAGTTCGGATACCTTTATTGACAGAAAACCATAATTTGTTTGTGCTTACCATGGTTTAACTATCATAACCATGTTTTTTTTGATCACCACAGTAATGTTATAAAAACTTTAAAACATTAGCTCATCCATTAACATGGTTTCTGCTTGAGTCCCATCGGATTGCTTTCCATTGGCTGTGGAGGTGAAGACGACGCTCATTCACGACTATCATCAAGCTACACTTGTGTTATTGTTTTTGAATAAGCGACCTCTAGCGGCCCTAAACTTACCTACTGTGCCTTTAACAAAGCGGGATTTTTTTATTCTTAGGTGGCTGAAGTGGGCTTCCATAAGAAAGTGCAAAAATTTACTTATTTTAATAAGTTTACTTCTTACATCTGCTGTAACCTTGGCCACCTTTAATGACTGCAAGAATAAGGACTTCTCTCGTCAGTAAACTTCTCTCATAATTAAGCGTGCCTTGTTCTGCATAAACAACCAATCATTTGGAGAGGTAATCTTTTAAACCAATCAGCTTTCAGTATCCCTTAACGCATCATCAGCTCAGCTTGTGGTTAATGTAACAGATAGATAGACTTAAATTTAGTCTGAATTAATGAAATATCTCTAAACAAGAGACAATTCAACAGATAGCATGTATAAACATACAATAATGAGTAAGCTTATTAGTAAGTGCCATACCAAAATTCGTTGTAGCTATATTATTGTGGATAATGTTTTCGTAAGAAACATTTTCTTTTTTGTATCTCAATTGTAACAAGTGGTCCTATGAGCTATGGAAAGGATGCTATATATTAAACTTTATTATTATTATTATATTAAAATTCAATGCATTCAACTGGGTGAGATTTCATTTTAATACCTAGTAAGTTAAAGTTAATATTATAGCATTGGTTGCTTGTTGCTGAGGTAATAATAAGGTAGCCTTTTTCCTGCTTAAACATAGACTCCCATGGACACTTTTCAAAGAGAAATGCTCTGTTGGGTTTTGTTATATCAGTCATCAGGACCTCCGGAAACATCTCAGGTGTCTGATCGTTTGTGTGTCAGTGTGTGCACACCCACAGTGCAGTGGTTAGCCACAGGAAGTTACAATAATAACAGACCAAACCCACCATACTGTCATGTTCGCTGCACTCAGCAACTGACAGCATCCCTGGCATTCTGCAGGGGAGTCATCGGAAACCTCTGCTCGCTCTGTTCTCCTCTCCTAGGACTTTCTCACCATCTCCTTGTAGACCTGGGTTAGTAAAATAAGAGTGGCGTGAAAGTGAAGTCATTATACTGTAATAGATTGTGCAGGGTTTTTGCACTTACACTCACACTACAGATATGACAGATGCACACCTCACAAGCTGCCAGATCAAAGGTCAAGATGTCTAACCCATTCCACTTCAGAGACTGAGACGCATGCACATTTAAGGCCTTACAGACCTGAATTTCAATGCATATTTTGGTGTTTACACATGATTTATAGATGGATATTTATCACATATAGATCTCATGCCAGCTGACTGTCCATATTTCCTAGTTCACACTGCAGCTTGTTCTGGGCAAGAAATGCCTAATTAAACAGGAAGTAATGCTTTCGTGACTCATTTTGACTAGTTGATCAATGTGTGACAATATCATACAGCAAGTCCTGATGCCACCATGAATATTATGCTGCTTGCTCATAAATAGTGCAAAAAGCAATCATGACAGCCATTTCCGGTCCAGCATTTGGGTGGACGCTTGATTTGTTTTAGGGCCAGTTTGCTAGAATTTTGGTTCCAGACCATCATAGATATTTGCTTATAGTGTGCTTGTAAACCACAAAATGTCTCATATTTACTTTCATTTTCACTTTTTACATAATATAATTTGGTCCCACAAGGAGAGTTTATATTAACAAGTGCAAACTCTGGGGCGTTTAACTCATAAACAGCGTTTTACAAAAAAGGTTGGCAGTCAGCACCAGCTATATTTGATCATTTTCACAAATGTTTAATTGTTGTATGAATAACTGAACATGCAATATATCAAAAGAAAAGAAGAGCCTCTGCTTAAAAAAGAAAAAGAAAAAAGTTTTGTTCTAGCTTCACGCATTCTTTTTTATCAACATATGAATGTGGGTGTATCATAAAAAAGCATTTTGAGCAAAAAGCTGAGAAAATCGCTATTTTTTTTTTTTTTGTCAAAGACTACCTATATCATAAAGTCTATATGTCTGGATCGGATTCAGAACGATGATCAAAACATGGAGTAGACCGAAGTCCATCAAACAACCCCAAAGCTTGCGCAGTCGTTAACGTAACGTTACCTTCCTGGGTCGACATTTCCTTCGGTAAAGTTAGGCAGTTTTGATTTATATGGCTGTTTAATGTTGATGATCGCTTTTATTTTACATTTGCATAACATCAGAGACCCGTCTACGGGAGAGCCTGCCCACTCCCCTATGAAGTCCTATTGTACCCGAATTTTGGTTGTAGTTCCACCAGAGTTCCACTGGGGGCGATCGCCTATGAGTGCAAAATGAATGGAAAGTCTATGGGGCTAGATGGCTAAAATTTGTCTCTTTCATCCGATTGCCGTTGAGAAATCTCAGATTGATTGTAGGTTTTGCAAGTTCAACATGGGTTATAGGTCGAAAGTAGAATGAATGAGAACTTATGTCCTTTCGATTTCTTACAGGTTGAGTTGTTGTTCACCATAACATGCTAGCATTCTGCTAATTAACGCTGATTGGTCAGTGAAGGACTGATTACGACCAGAGATACAGTTTGATGGCATCGTGGGACCCAGAAGCGGGACCAGAAACAAACAAAACAAAAACTCTTCTAGCACGTGTGTTTACCTGTGTCAGCTGTGTTGTCCATGCCTCTAGTGAAAAGAAAGTGCAGAGCGCGAAAGCACCAAAGTGACTGAAGGATTGCCGTAAAGCAGTATCTCTGGTCGTACGATGTGTATGACGTCATTGACACTTTAAAAGACTTTTTTAAGCAAATAAGTGACTCTAAAAAATCTAACACCCAGCAGTGTGTAATTTCTTTGCATCTCCTTTCGAATACAACATTCAAATTACTAGACAAAAAATTATATCCTGAGAAAAGTGGATTTTGATGTGTATAGCGCCATAGACCTCCATTCATTCCTCTACCGTATAACAGTGAAAACACAGAAAGCCGACAATTTCCGTCAATGGCGGAGAGGCGTTGTCTCATAAATGACGGAAAATTTCGTCAACGGTGGAAAAAGAGTTAAAATAAACACATAAATAATAAATAAATTAAACAAATAAAAACAAATAATGTAAACTGTCAAGAACGTAAAAAAGGTTCTCAAACAAAACCCTAGATCAGGGGTGTCAAGTGCAGAATTTAGATCCAACGCAGCTCCAACACACTTGCTTGGACGTTTCTAAGCTGTGTCTGAAGTGAATTATCTCCCAACTAGGCTATATAGTATGCGAAAAACAATACTCCGAAAGAGTAGTATCTTAATAGTAGGCTATCTTAGTATCTTAAACTCTGCAGGACAGTGACCCTGCAGGAACAGGTTTGGACACCCCTGCCCTAGAATATCTTCTAAAGATTCAATGCCATGAACCTCACAAACTCTATTAAATCAGTATCCAATTCTTCGTAAGAAGCAGTATGGCGACATGCAGCAGGACTGATGGAAACCTGCACATAGACTCCTATAAATAATCAGGAATAACAATCAGGGTGTTTACTCAACAACGATATACTAAAAACGGAAAAGTTTTTCCTTTGCGATTTTCAAGTAGCCTACAGACGACAACGTTGTCAAAACGATCCTCGTTCACACAGATCTGCGAAAACTACTAAAAACGCTGTATTATGCTGCCAGGCCAGTAGTTGGCGATGTCACTTTGTAAATAAAAACACTGCACGCCTATAGACTGACCACGTAATACTATGCATCACATAGTTTTATTACATACTAATGCATTATGCATTTATCACAAGACTTTCACCATCTAGGAACAGTGCTTTATATGAAGGCCAAATGTGCCAGATCAGCCATGCAATTACATGGCAAAAGATTGTGCTTTGTCATGTGTATAAAGTCACCTTCAGTGAGTGTCCATCTGTCCCTCTCTAACTCTCAGGTTAGAGAATGCACACAGATATGCACATGTCTTTGAGTTATGGTGTGCTAAGTATGCCGAGTGTTTATCAGCAGGCATTTGAACTCTCCTGCCCTTCTTGGAAACAGGCCACACAGTGAGACCACTGTAAAATCTCAGATTCATGAATTATAGAGCAACCTGAGCTTTAAAAGAATGCTGACTTGTTCGACTCTAATGCGGCATGGACACATCAAGTATAGTATAGGACAAATTGAACCAGAGTTAATGAATTCTCTGTAAACCTGCAGTACCGTCTGCAGGCCATGTTCCTATCGGCCTCTGCGCTCCAATGAGAAAATGATTTATACGCGTTTAGATTTTGCTCCCGAGGCTCAGTGCTTTGGGATTTTTTTCTGTTTGTTTAGGTGACGTAATGTCACAACGATTAAAATGAACTTTGATCTTCGACGTATCCTGGGAAAATGGGCAGAGGATCCATTCTAAGTAAATGTGAAAAATACAAGCTGTCTGAAATAAACGGAATGCATTTAATAGTTTTGATTAACCATAGCATGTGGTTCAAAAAAGAAAAGAAAAAAAAAGACAACCAGAAGACAACCAGATTTGTAGGTGAAGTGGTCTTTTCATCTGACATTTCATGGATTCCTCAGTTCATATGATTTTGATCATGAGAATTATTTTCACATTATATAGCCTACACTAAGCATTTTTATGATCAGAAGCAATCCATTTTATTGAATTATAAAAGTATTAAACTGAAAAGAATAATAATTTTTCCCAAAATCTTACTGATCCTAAACTTTTGAACCATAGTATATTTCTCACACACACACACACACACACACACACACACACACACACACACACACACACCACACACTGTAATAATATTTCAAATAATATTGATTGTATTTTATATATTTTTTTAAAATTCCTTGTTGAGCATAAAAGACGTTAAAATCGAATTAATGCACTCTAATGTTTTGGGAGGAATGCAGCAGAAAATGAATGGTTAGCATTATTTACAACCAGTTAATTGAATAGAAAAAATCCATGCAGTAATGTGTGTTGCTGTAACACCCAGTAGTGCTGGCTCAGGGCCTGAGCGAGATTGCCAGGAACAGTAAATTGTCTTTGCGAGACCGAGTACTATGTGTGTGGTGTGTGTGGTGTGTGTGTGTGTGTGTGTGTGTGTGTGTGTGTGTGTGTGTGTGTGTGTGTGTGTGTGTGTGTGTGTGTGTGTGTGGTGTGTGTGTGTGTGTGGTGTGTGTGTGTCCTTGCTCTGTAGTGCTATTTAAAAAAGAAGAGTGTCTGTGCTTTGGAAAGTTACTGGCTGTGATTAACGATTGTACAGATGGTTTGCAGCTACCATTTACCATGGGAATTAATCCCAATATTTACAATAGAGAGAGTGTGAACACCCTCGCGCATACTCACAAATGAGTGTTTGATAGCTTAACGAGACGTAACATGCTTCTCTGCTACCTACACACACACACACGCACACACACACACACACACACACACACAAGCGCACACACACACACACACATGCTTAGCTATGTAAATGGTGACCTCTGATGTTTGAATTATTTAATTTATTAAGAGTAATTTTTCCAAGTAAAGATGTCCCTAAATAAAAACAAAAGGTAGCAAAGTAAACATACACAAAGCATAAACATTCATAAAACACATGCACTGAGTCATAAAGAGATTTATCCCTCGGACATCAAATTGTAAAAACAATCTACAAACCAATCCTCATATCTCCATAAACTGTTATAATCTATTTCATGTTGCCAAACTTAGCGCAGACTTTTGATAGATTAAATGTTTAAAAGTTTATTTGATTAATAAATGTAAAATCTAAAGTTTGTTCATTGAAATATGAAAAAAAAACATCTAACAGCAGATAAAATAATAATTTGATCAATTAGTGTAATTTCAACAATCTTTTACAGCCCTCCAACTCAAACCATCTAGATATAAGATATAACCATCCTTTGAGAACACGATTTGTTCTGTTTATACTTCAGTTTATAGATTAATTATACAAATGAAAATATCTTGGTTCAAGTGACGATAATTCAAGATATACAAATACCATTCAAAAGTCTGGGGTCAGTAAGATTTCTTCTTTTTTTTTTTAAATACCTTTAATCATCAAGGATGCATTGAATTCATCAAAAGTGACAGTAAATGCATTTCTTATAAACATTTACAAAATATTTCTATTTCAAATAAATACTGTTCTTTTTGAACTTTCTACTGATCAAAGAAACAAAAATATCAAGCAGCACATCTGTTTTCAACACTGATAACAATAAATGTCTCTTGAGCACCAAATCATCATATCATATGATTTCTGAAGGATCATGTGACACTGAAGACTGGAGTAATGATGCTGAAATTCAGCTTTGCATCACAGGAATAAATTCCATTTTAAATTATATTCACTTAAAAAAAAAGTTATTTTAAACTGTAATAATATTTCACAATATCAATGATTTTATTGTAGTTTTGATCAAATAAGTGCAAAAAGACAAAAATTATATTTTCATAATTATTCCGAATTTTGACATTGTTACAACAACAATGATTTTTCACATTTTATATGAGTGCATATTAACTGTTTAAGATGATGTGTTTAAGTTCAAATGGATACAAGCGTTCTGACATGCATCTAGGTATAAAGCAATTAGAATGAATGTAAGAGAGTGAAAGTGCTTTATCTCCCTCCTGTTCTCCTCAAACTCCAATGCAATCAATCCCTCACAGTGACTACGGCAGATGAGAGAAGCGAGAAAGAGGACAGAGAGGGACAGAGGAGGAGATGAAAGGGAAAGCAAAATGCCACCCATGCAATATAAATGCAGAGAAAGCTTGTAGCTGCTGAGCCTAATAACTATCAGCCCAGGCTCAGTCCTGCTTTGATGGCCCAATCTTCTAAAGTGAAACAGGTCAGGATGAGAAATCCTAAGAGAATCAGAGAGGCTGACAATCTTGTCAAAGACTTACACGCGCACAAACAAACAAACACGCTCACAAAAAGAATATAATCATCAGTAGCCTGAGGGGACAGAATAGAGAGAAAATATTTTCAGTTTATGTCTGCTCACACACGGAATCAATGAGAATCTTCTCAAAAGATTTAATCTTCTGTTACTCGGAACAAGATGGCTTTGCATTTTGGAATTTTCCCTCACACAAAGCTATTGTATGGCTTCATAAGACTAGTGCACAAGTCATATGCTCCTTTTTAGAGTGCTTTTACTGTGCATTTTTGTCCTTTTTGGAGCTCTTTCAGCCCCAGTTCTCATTCATGTTCATTCATAAAAAGCAGCGTGAACACTCTGCTAAACATTTCCTTTTGTGTTCTACAGAACAATGAAAGTCACATGGGTTTGGAATTGACATGAGAGCGAGTAAAGGATGACAGTTTTCATTTTTGGGTGAGCCATTCCTTCAACTGATTACTAAATCACAGGTGAACCCTATAACAACATGACAGATTATATTGTATATGCCATAACGGTTAATCAGCCTTTTGACTAAATGGCTGTGTTTATGTGTCAAGGATTACAAAATGAAAAACCGATGTCAAACACAATGCGACTGAACAGAACACAATGAGGCACGATAAAACAAAGCAGGATGATAAATATTTCTCCATCCTCTCTGATGTATTGTGTCTCTGTCAAAACAAACAGGAGCTAAGAGCCAGAAGCAGGAAACAGGCTGATGAGATTTGCACAGTGTGCTGTTATGGCTCAAACAATGGGGCCGAACAGACGAGAGCGGCCCAGTGATTCCTCACCATCGTGCGGTAAACACAGCGGAGTGAAGGGGTTACAAGTATACACATCGTGATTGGTCAAATGTCGCTTTCAACTGGACACAGATTAAGCCTGGATCTTGAAACCTAGACTAAAAGTTTTTTTTTTTTTTTTTTCTTATTCTGTTATATAATATTATACAGGGGCCCAAAAAAGTATTTGGACAAACTTTAAAATGTATGTAATTTCATTAGATGATAAATAAATCATAATTTAAAAAAAACGTGTTAACTGTTTTGAAATTATTATTTAGATTTTTAAAATTGTTTTAAATTTAAAATATTTACAAAAAGATCTAGAATTATTTGTTTGCAGATGCATTTTGTTTTGCAATACATTATCGTTCAAAAGTTTGGGGTTGGTAAGATTTGTAATGTTCTGCGAACCCTATCTCATGGCAATTCGTACGTATTTTAAGAGGTGGCTAATTCGTACAAATTCATATGACCTCACTCGTACGAATGATCCTTCAGAAATCATTCTAATATGCTGATTTGCTGCTCAAGAAACATTTCTTATTATTATCAATGTTGAAAACAGCTGTGCCGCTTAATGAAACTTTTTCAAGATTAATAGGGAATTCAAAAGAATAGCATTTAGTTGAAATAGAAATATTTTGTAACATTACAAATGTCTTTATTTAACAAGGACAGATTAAAAGGATCAAAAGAAAAATAATCTTACAGTAGTGTATTGTTATCTAATGCAATTAGACATAGGGCCTATTTAATGAGGAATTCTTCAGGTGTGACTTAAATACCCAGATTCTTTTTGGAGCTATATTATTATATAATTATCTGTAAATTCGCATTCCTATACTGGATCTTAAAAACGATCAAAACAAAAAATTAAAATTGGCTTACCTCTATCAGGAATCAAATCCACTTAGGTGTGATATCATACAGCTTATAACTGAGCAGCAACAACAGGCCTCTTGACCGTATGGTCGCTAGGAGAAACTCTTCAGCTGGAAAGGAGGAAAACAGAGTAGAGGAATTGTTATGGTTCCCTGGATGAAGCCGTGTACAATGTGGATCATTGAGCCAAATTCACTCACATACTTGGATGGAGTCCAGAATCTTTCCAAGACACATATTTCAAGAACTTGAGCTGTGAGCACAGAACAAATGTCACTGACTACCAGCAGCACCAGCAGCTCATTTTAGCATTCACATTTCCTTTTAAATTAGGGTGCATAGTTTCTAGAAAGGGCAAGTTGAATTATTAGATCAAGTTGCTGCCAGTATGATCATTTTATACTGCATGAAATGGTTTAAAGGTGACATATGTATTTTTTTCAGTTAAAATACTTTCCCTTAACCCAGTTAAATGTGCCATTCAACTATCAGTAAGCCTTTAGCAGGTTGAGCGTAAACACTGTGACTCTGCTTTCAGTGCTTATCCCATTTATGACTGACAGCTCTCCTGACACGTTGAGAGAAATTGCGTGTAAGGTGTTGTGTGTGCTGTGTGAACATGATGGCTATGTTGTAGTTCTAGACTACAATCATTTCAATCGCAGAAAGACAGATTCAGTATTCCTCAAAATGAATAAAAATAGTGAAATGCAAACTCAGGATATTTACAGAAACCTGCAATAATTAAATATGGTAAATTACACAAATATATATTTAATCTCACTTTATTAACCAATCTCTTTGCTGTTGATCTTTGATGATCCAATTCAACCGTATCAATAAGCAATAACAGCTTTAGACAAACATCACAATTGTGTTTCATTTTTTTGGGAGCCTACTCACTGCAGAACAAATGGGTGGAGCTTACGTCTAGCTCCTCCTTGTTAGACGTCCAGCGAGGAGGAGCAAATGTAATCTGGGCCTAAGGCCGTGTGTCCACTAAAACGTTTTTAGCCAGCTGAAAACGCTAGGCGCTCTACTGAAAACGCTTTGCTTGTTATGATACGGAATATCCGCAAAAGTGTTACTAGTATCTCATTCCACACATATTTTGTTTCTGTGTTGATTCTATATTAAAATGTTGATACAATGTAAATTATTTTGTTACGTTATTATGATTGTTGTTGTCATCTGTTGATGTTGTACTGTCGGTGTGGTATTACTCCCGCCCCTCCTCCACTGTGATTGGACGGTTGGGTAAAAAGTGACAGTGCTAAGCGCTGCGTTTTACCCAAAGTTGAACAATCTTCAACTCTCGGCGACCTGTAAAAAACGCTGAACGTTCAGCGCTTCAGCGTGGAAAAAACGCTCAGCGCCTTGTTACGCTCATGCCATTTTAAAAACACGCCGTTCCCATTGAAAACAATTGGAAAAATACGCCAGCCGCGTGAAAAAACCTTTGGTGGACACACAGCCTAATGGTTGGAGCTAGAGTATCCAACCACACCCTAACATAACCCTATCTACAACTCTATACCTCCACCCCATTAGACGTCCAGACCACCCCATTTTGACTCTGCAGTGAGTACCACTTGTTTTTTTTGTTTTTTTATTGCTGAAGTAACAGTGTTGCATTTTCTCCTTAATTCTATTCTTCTGCAATCCAGAATGACAGCAGAGCTGAATGGTTTGATTGAGCTGCGTCCTCTACTGTAGCCTACAGACGTGAATTTGCATTTCTTTTTACATTTGTGTGAAACAGCTTTTACATTTGCCAACATAGAACTTTTGTTTTGTTGTGTGTGTTATATATATAAAAAAACAAGCAACCCCAGCCCAGGTGAGAAAAAGTAACGCAAAAGTAACCGCCCAGCTAACATGAGTCCAGGGCCGTTTGAAGGAATTTGGGGGCCCCAAGCAAAATGGACATGGAGGCCCCCCCCCAAAAAAAACACATCATAATATGTAACCATATTCCGTCCGTTCGAAAAAAAAGTTGCACTAACTGTTTGTTACAAGCAGCATTTGCCGTCAGGCAGGTAGCTAACATAAACATATTTTTTCTAGCCTACTTGCTGCAAAATTACACTATTTGTACAAGACAAGTGGAGCTAATTTGTCCAGTGTCATTTATCACTTACCACTATCTTTAGGGGTGGAACAAAATTCACAGTTCGGTTCAATACGATACTCATGTGTTACGGTTTGGTATGTTTTCGATACAGCAAAAAAAAAGAAATGCCAATTTCCTTGATTTATTTATTTTTCTTCTTTTTTTTAATTAAAACTGGCATCATAAAATATGATTTCTTTTTACTTTGAGCAATTCTGGAGCTATAATTGACTCTTCTTAGGAGCATATAAAACAAAACAGCTCCTTGGAAAAAATTAAATGTAATTGTATTTATGTATTGTAGTAGTTATAAACAAATGTTTATTTTAGTTAAGATTAACATTTGCATTGTATTCATAATGTCAAAATAAAACCGACGTAATGTTACTTGAAGGCATTATAGTCTACTATTCCTGCCAAACTATGTGAATGTTTCTCACTAGATCTCGCAGCGATGTTATTACTAATGTGGCGAATTCAAATGCTTTCTTTACTGGATCTCTTATTAGCGCTGTGTAGTAACAGTGTCGCATGATCATGATTGGCTCGCGCTGCACTGGTCCAAACTGATAAACAACGGTCCTTCAACCACACAATAACGAGCAGTTTCGTTCCGCTTACATTACGTTTGCCATTTGATGTTGGGCAATGTTGTGGTCGCGCCGGCGTCTCTACATTATGAGCGCGCTTGCCACGCGCCTACATTTGAAATAACGAAATTTTGGTCGGCAGGAAAAATGATCCAAGTCCAACGAACCGTTCGGTTTAAAAACGCGTACCGAACACCGAACCGAAAGCCTCGTACCGAACGGTTCAATACGAATACGTGTATCGTTACACCCCTACTTACCACTATCTTGTTTTTTCTTATCCTTCTATTCCTTTCTCTTCATTATTTTCTGGCTTCCTGAAGCATAATTCCGCTTCATGATGACTGCCGAGGAGTTTTTGTATTTTGCCGGCAGCAGAGATGGCATGGTTGGCTGGCTGCTGTCAGCAACTACTGAGGGGGGCCCCCTTGAGGGGGATCCCGATAACAGTGTCATTGCACTTTACTGCATTGACTATCAAAGGGGCGCTCACACAGTTTGTCGTTGCATTTTATTCTTAACCAGTCGTTGTCTTGGGGCCCCAGGCCAGCTCGGGGCCCCAAGCAATTGCTTGGTTTGCCTGTCTTGTCGCGACGGGCCTGCATGAGTCCAGCCGGCCAGTGGAGGACCACCGGTGGCAAAATTGGGGGCCCACTGGTGGACACCGCCGGCATTTCACTTGCGTTTTGCTCATCATTATTCTAGCGGACCACCAGCGGCGGCCGACGGTGGTCCGCTATCATGCCGCTGGTTTATAATAAGTGTTTTTATAATTAGTTACTCATGCTAACCAAAATTCCCTTACACTATAATGGATAAAAAATAAACAATGTAGCCTACACCAGTCTCAATAGCAGTTGCAAATTAATTTTTATTAAATTCATTTTCAGTGAACAGATTAAATGAATAGCCTACATTTATCAGATTCTTTTATTAAAAAAAACAATCAAGCAACCCCAGCCCAGGCGAGAAAAAGTAACGCAAAAGTAAAAGTAACTAATTGTGGTAGTTACTTTTTCATAGAAAGTAATGATTTACGTGTAAATCATTACTTTCTATGAAAAAGTAGCCTAACTAGTACCACAATTAGTTACTTTTTTAGGGTGTAAAGAGCCGTTCACACCAAGAACGATAAATAATAGATAACTGACGCTCTCTATGCTTTCTCCAGTCCGCTGTCAATCCCAAAATGCACTACACGAGTGTGAAGCTCGACTTCCATAGGAATTAATTGAAAACGCTCGCTCCGTGCACCGTTAGATCGCGCGCTGCGGTTTCAAAGTGTGCACAGCATCATTGAACGTTTTTGCTGCTCTTGTTGCATTTACACGGCTTTAACCAGCAGATGTCCTCAGCATGTGTAATCAATCTAATAATCTAACAGTGAATTTAGCTGAGGTAGTCAATATAGTGGAATAATTAACAACACCTAGTCTTTTTCACCGCAACTTCAAAGGAAGCAATACATCGAAACTAGCGCTGGATGGATACCTGAGGTAATAGGGTCTACTTCTCACCATTTATTCAGACGGTATGAATGATTGTTTTTCCATATCCATTTTCTTGAAAAGGGACTTAGCTTGTCAAACAGTGGTGGATTTTTCTGGACCTCGCGATCAGTGTTGTGTGTAACGCGTTACAAAGTAACGCGTTACAGTAACGTAACTACTTTTTCGGGTAAAAAGTAGTGTAACGCGTTACTACTAAAAATTTGGTAACGAAACGTAGTTCCTTTTTCAATTCGGCGCAACGTTACTTTTCCCATGGATATATTTGACAGCGACACTGCCTCAGCTGCGCGCTTGAGAGAAGAGAACTGTTGAGAACTGAAGAAAACGATTTAGTTAAATTAAATAAAATAACAATTTTGTGTGGAGACATGATTTTGACCACTTTATTAAGTTTGTTTTTGTAGAAAACCTGTATTTAAAGTGAATTTCGTTTTGTATTAATTGTATCTTAATTTTAATCAATGTTTTATCAATCAATTGCCTGAATTTAATAAGAAGTAAATTAAAGAAAACTATTTAGTTTCATATTTATGTTTAAATAAAATAAATAAATAAATAATTTAATCTATGTTGATTATATGAAAAGTGAAAAGCATGAGTAAGATCATAATTTTGTGCAATATATCGGGAGATAAATGGAGTGGGCAGACATGATTTAGACCACTTTATTAAGTTTGTTTTTGTAGAAAGACTTTCTTTAAAACGAATTTCGTTGTGTATTAATTGTATCTTAATTTTAATCAATGTTTTACCAACCAATTAATTGCCTGAATTTAATAAATAAGTAAATATGGCATGCAAAATAATCATGACGGCACCAGCACGTGAACTGGAGCTCGTCTCCATACTGTAAATGAACCGAAACTCAGATAAGCTATACTTGTCTCACAGACCTGAGAAATATATAGAAAGCTTGAATATGTGTACTTTTAAACAAAATATATTTTTTTCTCTCAAAAGCTCTTTTTTTTTCTCCTACTCCCTTAGAGTGAGTCGTATGTCTGAAAACTAAGCTTATGTCTTCTATATCATTTTTTCCTATGCTATCAAGACGCGATTCGCACCGGTGTTAGAGAGCAGGAGCGCTTTATTGGCTGTTGCCGAAATTTAAAGTTCGGTGGATAGGGGGAGCGGAGCGGAGAGAAGTGGTGCGGGCGCGCTGCTCATCGCGGAGTGTCGCACTCTACCCCATGATGCAGAGCCGGCTGAGAATAAAAGTTGCCGCACACAGCAGCGCCAATGAGAAGGACTTTTTTTCTTTCGAAATTGATACTATTTTTTATAATAAAGAGCACAAAATAATTACCTGTTATGTCCTCCATTGTATAACTTTATGTCTACATATTTAGGAACAGATATTGGGTTCTGCCCAAAGTCAAGCAACATAAAAGTAACGTAATAGTAACGAGTAACGTAAAAAGTTACTTTCCAAATGGGGTAACTAAGTAAAGTAACGGATTACTTTTTTTAAAAGTAACGAGTAACGAGCAAACACTACTTTTTAAAAGTAACTTCCCCAACACTGCTCGCGATTAACTTCTCTGTAATGTCGTCTGCCATTTTAAATGCGAGAGCCCTTAAATTAGAATGGATTCTGATTGGCTGTCAGCCTGTCCATGTTTTGTCGTTCAACAGCTGGGAAAAAAATCGTTACAAAAGCGATCCCACGATATTGTTTCTCTATATCGTTATCGTTATAGCTGTGGTCTGAACTCTGCTGTTCTTTAATATTGAGAACGATTTTTAGAACTATATCTTTATCGCTATTGTCCTTGGTGTGAACAGTAACGCAATATTGTAGCCTAAGGCATTACTTAAAAGTAACTTTCCCCAACACAAATGTTTCCACAAAATAAAAGTAGGCTACAACAACGAGACACATTCTTACAACTTTTCACAATTTCCAAAAGCATGCAATGCTAAAACTATAATCCATGTCTTGTAATATCAACGCACATAGTCTTCAGTCAGCCAACTAAAAATGCCTGCTACATCTTAATAGATTCCATGTTTGAGAAGGGTGGAAAGACTTTGGCTTTCTCTTGTTGCTATCCTTGCCAGTGATAAGCAAACCTTGGATATTTTGGAGGGAATGTCAATGGTTTATGAATTGCATTTGGCAGTAGATTCTGATTTAAAAGAAATAGCTACTAAAATGATCTCCATACAACATAAAACACTTATTTTGAGACAGACAAAGCATTGTTCAAGAAATAGAAAAAAAAAGGGTGACGAAAGATGCTAACCACAAAAGTTTAATTATCTGATTTCAGTTAACTCATGGTGTTTTAAATAACATTCATGCAACAATGATTTTCAGCTTCATATGATATTGATTTTATTGTTAAGTGTCCATTTAAATGCATAAATTGTCAAACCTTCATATTTGTTGTGATGTTTGGCAGACAGCCTTATTTAAATGGACTAATAACTGCACCCGCTCTATTGATGTTTGCCTCCGGCTTGTGAATACTTTATGGTTATTTGTCATTTAGAAAATAATATTTATCCAAAGACAGTCCATCTCTAGTAACCTATTGTTGAATGGTTTGCTTAGGGGCACAACAGCCCCCCTTGAGCAACTGTTTAGTAATGATCACCACATCTGGGGTTTAAACCTTATCTAGGTCTTTATTCAATCACTACTTTATACGAAATGCTCATCAAATATAGCATTACCCAAGCCTCAATCCCATAAAGCAACAATTAGATATCAAATAAAGCATGCTGCAGCATTTGATCTATTAAAACACATATACATCTTCAAGACATTCAATATTTCCATGCACATAAAAAAAACTAATCAGCACAAATGTTTTCAACATTGACAATAATAAGAAATGTTTATTGAGCGCTAAATCAGCATGTTAGAATCATTTTTGAAGGATCATGTGACAAGCAGTTATTTTATATTGGAATAATATTTCACAATATTATGGACTTGGTGAGCATAAGTTATTGCACCCCAAACTTTTGAATGGCATGCAAAGGAAGCTTTACAATAATAGCAATAATTATAATAGAAAATGTTTCTGAAAAATACAAGTATAACAATGAGACATTTCTCTATTAAAAATGTACTAATTACATATTCGGTAACACTTTACAATGTTTCCATTTAACTAACCATTTTCATTAACTAACAATGAAAATATTTCTAAAGCATTTATTAATCCTATAGCCTAATATTTTTTTATTGAACTAACGTTGACAAAGATCTATAAATACTGTAAAAAAAAAAATATTGCTTTGTGCCAATGCATACTAATGTTAGTATATGGGACCTTAATGTAAAGTGTTACCACACATTCTTACATCCTGAATCAAGTTTCAAGTTTGTTTTTATTTATATAGGCCTAGTACATTTAAAAACAGCAAACATGGCTGAGCAAAGTGCTGAACAAAACACAAGATAAAAAGACAAGGGCAAACCACACATTCATGACAGAAGCTCACAATGAATTAAAAGCTAAAGAAGAGAAGATTTAAAAACTACGGTGACCGGGAGGGGACATGTTCGGTTCACTTAGTTGTCGTGGCCACAACCTATAAACTCGTGGGAACGTGATAATATGTTGTTGCCACGAGATATTAATTTGTGGGAACGTCTTATTAAGATGTGGGAATGTGATAATAAATCGTGGCCTCGAGATCATATGTTGAGGGAACGATATATTTTTCTCGTGGCCACGACTTCATATTTTGAGAGAACGATATCTATTTCTCGTGGCCAAGAGTTATGTTGAGGATACCACACCGGTCAATACTGTACATGTACAGCAGTCGGAGATGACTGATGACATTTTACTTTGAATTAGGAATGTCATATAAAGATTTAGTGCGGTCTCTGGTATTAAGACATGGGTATGTAAGTGAAAGTTTTTTTTAATCGGAAATTTGCTGGCTTAAATGAAATACTCGGGTCACGAATAAAGTCCCGTTTAAGGCAATAAACAAAAACAAATTATGAGAAACTTAAATGAATAAATAACAAAGTAAATTATGACCGGGGTAAAAGGAGGAGCCCGTATCTTGTGTGAAGATTCGGTTCCCACATGTTATAAAACTGGTAGCCACGAGAAACGGATGTCGTTCCCTCAACATATTAACTCGTGGCCACGAGAAACGGATGTCGTTCGCTCAACATACGATCTTGTGCCCACGAGATATTATGACGTTCCCACAACTTAATATCATGTTGCCACGAATATGTTGTGGCCACGACAAAACTAAGTGAACCAAATATGTCCCCTCCCAGTCACCGTAAAAAACAGTTAAAGACTGTGCCGATCTGATGTAAACCAGAAGGCTGTTCCACAGCCAGGGCTGGCAGTAGCAGAGGCTCTATCTCCTCTATGCTTTAATCGTGATCTGGGGACAGATAAAAGTCTCTTTTCACCAGACCTCAGATTTCGTGTCGGATTGTATGTACAGAGTAGCTCAGACAAATAGCTTGGTGCCAGATTATTTAAGGATTTAAAAACAAAGAGAAGAATTTTAAACTCAATTCTAAAATGCACAGGTAGCCAATGCAGCGATTTCAAAATTGGAGAAATGTGATCAAATTTACGTTTTCTTTTGAGGAACTTTGCAGCTTCATTTTGTACTAATTGGAGACGAGCAATAGAGTATTTGGTCATGCCATAGTAAAGAGAGTTGCAATAATCCAAACGAGGTGTAATGAGCGCATGGATAGCAATCTCTAAGGTTTTCTCAGACAGAGAGGGTTTAATCTTAGATAGAAGACGTAGCTGGAAGAAACAAGAACTAATCACCGCATTTATTTGTTTTTCAAATTTGAGGTTCTGATTCCAGAAAACACTTCAGTTCTTAATGCAGGGTGAAGTAAAAGGAGCAAGGTAATCCAGGTCAATGTTACTGCTCATAAAGTTTTCATGGGGGCCAAAGTCTATACCCTCGGTTTCAGATTCATTCAGAAATAAGAAATTTTGAGAAAACCACATTTTCACTTCATCTATGCAAAAAGAGATTTCAGAGCAGCATGTTTGTTGTGTTTCAGAGGTAAAAAAAAAAATTTGGGGTATCATCTGCATAGCAGTGAAATGATACACCATGCTTTCTGAAAATGGAGCCCAGAGGAAGTAAATACAGGGAAAAAAGCATCGGTGCGAGAACTGAACCCTGCGGCACTCCACAGGAGAGTTGAGCAGGCAAGGAAGAAAAATTACCCAATCTAACAGAGAAACTTCTATTTGTTAAATATGATTTAAACCAACTGAGGACAGTTCCCTGGATGCCCACAAAACATTTTAGTCGGGATAAGAGAATTTTATGATCAACTGTATCAAAAGCCGAGGTTAGGTCTAACAGTATAAGGATCACAGAGTCAGTCGCTAACAGTTTATCGTTAAAAACCCATAATAAAGCCGACTCGGTGCTGTGCAGAGGTTTAAAGCCAGACTGGAAAGTTTCGAAAATTTGATTTGAGCTAAGAAAAGACTGGAGTTGAATGAGAACAGTTTTCTCCAATGCTTTGGTAATAAAAGGAAGTGTCGAAAATGATTAAAATCCCTATCATCAAGTGAAGGTTTCTTGAGAAGAGGTGTAACAGTAGCTTGTTTTAGGCTATCAGGGATAGTCCCCGAGCACAAGCATTTATTCAGAAAAGACACTAAACATGGTCCAACCGAATCAAAAATTTGTTTCAAAATACGGGGAGAAAGAACATCATGACAGCAGAAGGAAGGTTTCAAATGCTCAATAATTTCTCTGAGAGACAGAAGAGAAACATTCAATATTTTCATGTGAAACTTGCACCGTGAAGGAAAGTCAATGTCCTCTACAGTATGTCCTCTGTGTCTCAGTTACTGTATTTGGCATTGGTTTTAATTCGGTCTTACGTGACCGTGTGCGGTGAGACAAGTGCTCCGTCCCCGAGGCGAGTCACAGCTGCTACTGTGGACAACATAGATGCCAGTTTCAGAGATGATGGCATGATGGCAGCGTCAGGCTGCCAGGGGCTCCTGCAGAAAACAGCAATGACCTGGCTGATGAGCCTAAGATAAACTAATCCCAAAGAAAAGAGACTAAAATCAAGGCCAAGCATTTTGACAAACAAAGAGATTAATGTGTTTACTGCACTTACCCACTTTCCTAAACCAATCCAGTGTGTTGCTCTTCCTCATTTGAGACACCTGGACTGCTTTCAAAGCCTCCCACAGACCCAGCGCTGTGTGGCGGTCCTGTTTCTTCTGTTTTTTATTTGACAAAGAGTAAACTCAGACCCGAGTGAAGAGAAACAGAAACAACAGGCTCGAGGCTGTGGGCGGCAGCATCACCTCGCTTTAAAAGTTATGAAATAAATCAACAGCATGCAATCTGTTAAAACACAAACACACACAGCCTTTTCTGCATTTCCGAGAAAAAACTGTGTGTGCTGCTGGCTGCAACGTTGTGGAGAACACATCTTTCAAATCCTGAGGAAGAGGTTTGCGTGTAGCCATCGGCATTATTCATTAGCTTGGCACAGGCTTGCTGCAAGAGAGTCAAACTGGTGGCATTACTCACAGGCTCGCTGTAGGGTCCCTCCACAAGAGTGGTTTTATATGTGTGCTTTCAGGAAAGCCAACACATGGGATGGATTACACAGGCATTCAACTCTGCACTCCGCTTTGAGCTGGATTGAAACTTTACTCTAAAAGTTGAAGGGTTTTGGGTTAGTGGACAGTGTGTGGCACAAAATAATAGTAACCTTAATACATCATAATAAACTTAAAAAGACAATAACAGCAACAAAAAACGATATCAAAACAGATCTCAACTGCTACTCTGGATTAGTCGAAAGAAAGAAAGAAAGAAAGGAAGGAAGGAAAGGAACAAGTTTTTTTTTTTAAATATATTAATACTTCTATTCAGAAAGAATGCATTAAATTGATCAAAAGTGATAAAGACATTCAAGATTTCTAATTTAAATAAATGCTGTTCTTTTGAACTTTATCAAAAAATCTTGAAAAAAATGATCATTTGCAATTGCCACAAAAACATTAAGCAGCACAACTGTTTTCAACATCAACAAAAATAAGATATATTACATCTTATAATGATTTCTGAAGGATCATGCTGGAGTAATGGCCGTTGAAAATTCAGTATTACCACCACATGAATACATTTTAAAATATATTAAAATAGATAACAGTTCTTGTATTAATATTTCACAATGTTACCATTTTTACTGTTTTTTTTATCAAATAAATGCAGCCAGAACCCAAACTTTTAAACTATATACACACACAATTTGTTTCTAGTTGTACTATCATAAGGAATATAAGAAAAATATCAGAGACTAGGTTGACTTTTAAACTCCTTTAAGACTTCCTGAGCTATGAAACAGTAACCCGAGCAATAAAATGTTCCTCTGGGCATGCATTCAATGCGAATAGACCACGCGCTAACCATTTAGCCACATACAGTGGTTAAAATAGACCTGTATAATACCCATCTGAGTCAGATTGCTGTGCACCCCAGACTGCATTAGTATGTACATATTTAGCCCACATATTCAAGTCATCGGGCAGCATTCAAGATGAATAACAATCAAACTCAGAGGCAGCAGGCACAGCACAGCAGCGAACGTCCTGTGGTCTTACGCGGGCCTTAATTAGTGTGTCCTTCATCCTGTCTTCCTCTGGGCCTCTGGTACCTCCAAGGCCCTCTGCAGATTAATTACAAAACACCAGGCAATCATATTGATTCCATTCAGCCCAAAGACAATGCTCATGACCTTAAACCTGGACGGTGACAATGCTCGCCAACCTTGCACGCTGACCTGAAACCAGTTTTGTGTTATTCATTATAAGTCAAGTCACCTTTATTTATATAGCGCTTTATACAATACAGCTTGTATCAAAGCAGCTTCACAGTAATAAACATGAAAATAACAAGACATGCTGATAAATGAGACCAATTCTTAAGACCTCAGTAAATCATCAGGAGCCATGGGTATTTTTTTTTTTAAGTGACAGTAGCCATTGACTTGCATTATGAATCACAGAGGATCACAGTTTCAGCTAAATATCTTCTTTACTCTTCTACTGAAGAAAAAATTACACCTTCATCTTGGATGGCCTGAGGGTGAGTAAATGAACAGAAAATTTTAATTTCTGGGTGAACTATCTCATTAAGTGTCTTTTAAACCCTAAGCAAGCCAAAGATGACAATGTGCTGTATTTATTTAAGAGGGAATGTTAGATTAATATCAGATGTAGTGGACAGGTTTGATTGCAATTAATTGGTGCAAACCTTTCATGCTGCTTGCCGAATGTTCATATTTATATGGGCAGCAAGCCAGGGGTCTGGATTTAGCACATACTCTAAAAAATGCTGGGTTGCTTTAACCCAATTTTGGGTCAAATATGGACAAACCCAAATGTTGGGTTAAAAATTAAATTTAAAAATTTAACCCAATGGCTGGGTTTGTCCATATTTGACCCAAAGTCGGGTTGAAACAACCCAGCATTTTTTAGTCTTTTTTTAAATCATGTAGATTTGGATAAACTGTATACTGGTCTAAATGAGTCAATCTAGACTGATGCGTTGGTACCATCGCAGTACTGGTGCATTGGACAGGTGGGGCAATAAGTGGGCCAGTTAAATTTGAGACAAAGTCTGCCAAAACCAGCATGAAAACGGGGACAGCTGCTGTGATGACATCACTGGCCCCGTCTGCTCGAAGTGTGCCAATAGTCTATTAAATTAAATAAACTGCAAACATGACTTCAGCTTAAAATACTTGACTGAAACTGTTTTTGAGCACTGAGAAATTTTGATATTTTCCATTCTTTCCCTCAGGTTGCACTTCATTCCAAGCACGAGTCATTTGGAGAAAATGCGTCTTTCCTCATGTAGTCCTGTAGAGACTCCTGTGTGGTTCAGTCTACTTCAGGGGGCTTCAACAGGGGCTCCACAAATATATTGAAATAATATTGTAATATTATAATTGAAATAATAATCATATTAATTTGCTACATTTATATATATATAGGGCTTTTCTCTACACTCACTTTACATATGGAATCTCCTCAACCACCACCAATGTGCAGCATCCACCTATGATGCGACGGGAGCCAGAACAGAAGCTTAGTGGTGGATAGGAGATGGAGTGATGAAGCCAATCAGTATATATATGGTGATGCTTAGGAGGCCATGGTGATGGATAGATGCCAATGGGCAAATTTGGCCCCCTACTCTTTTTCGAAGGACATCCTGGGATTTTTTATGACCACAGAGAGTCAGGACCTCAGTTTAACGTCTCATCCAAAGGATGGTGCTTTTTTTTGACAATATAGTGTCCCCATCAATATACTGGGGCTTTAGGACCCATACAGACCACAGGGTGAGCGCCCCCTACTGGCCTCACTAACACCTCTTCCAGCAGCAACCTAGTTTTCCCAGGAGGTCTTCCATCCAGGTACTGACCTGATTCAACCCTGCTTAGCTTCAGTGGACAACCAGTCTTGGGCTACAGAGTGATATGGCTGTTGGTGCAAACAGCCCTAGTAGCTTTACAAAAAATATGCAAGTCACTGTAAGCAGCAGGTTTTGCTTCTTTCGTCAGACAGACTTGCACTCGAATCCAAACAGAAGAATAGAGTTTAATTCAACATATGTACACAGATTCAACAATACTGTGATACAACATTGATGCTATAACACCTCAAATAAAAGTGTGAATGAATACACAACAAGGTTTCTGTCAGTTAATAGAGAAGTATTTCCTGTTGAAACAGTACGTTTGGCTTGTATTTCTTTCTCTCTCCCTCCCTTCCTTCGACAATGATTTATATATGCCACAGCTGTAATTAATATTTTGGTCAGATAAAAACTGTACATTTAAGATGTATATGTCCACCAAAAGTTAATTTTGTCAATGTTTAGGTGTACACTAGCAAATTGATGACTTAAAAACTAAAACACATTGAATAAGCGCCACAAAACTCTCATGTTTATTTCCTGAGGTCTTTAAACCTCAGAATATGATAAGAAATGATGTGAACTTTGAAAGATCCCAACCAATACAGGGCAGCAGACCAATAAATCTTGCACTATCGCACTGACCTGGTTAAGAGGGAGGAAGTTTGAGTTACAATAAGGATGTTTGTGTTCTGCGTTCAGATACACTTCTGCATCTTTCTCAGTTTTACACGTTATCACTAAACAGACATGCAATACCAGAGCCACTGTAGTCTGCTGTCCTAAAGAAAGCTTAATGTGTGTGCAATGAGTCACAGAAAACCCCCCATCCACGACAATATAGAGAAGTTTGCTTGTAAATCAAAAAATGTCCCCAGGGAAAAAGCCTTTGATTTGTATACAAGAGGAGGAAGGAAAGCGAGAGAGGTAGAGAGAAAGGGAGAGAGGACAAAAGATAAATTATTCAGAGGACATTAACATGAAAGGGTTGGGGACAGGGTGAAGCTGAACGCTCTCTGATAAAGTACCGGTGTGGATCACACAAGAAGAGGGTCATTGAGGGCCCTAAAATACAAAACCTTCTAGAGACCCCGAGAGAGCCGTTTTTTAACAAGGTGAAATAAATCCTGCTCCACCTGTGAGGTGAATTATTGACATTGTTTGATTGTCTTACTTAATAAAGCATTCACCGCCCTTCTCTTTAGTGAGAGACGAAAAAAAGAAAAGAAAAAAAAAGTCATTGTAATCAGGGTGTGAATTACACAATGGCCTTTGGGGGTGTCCGAGAGTCGGGTAACAGTAAAAAACATTTATTTCATAATGTGATTTACCCCAAACTTTCAATTATTTTACTTCAATGAAAGGTTAGATTTTTGTGAATTTTTAAAATGAAAGATCAAAAGGATAAACAATGCAGATTTATTTTTACAGCCATCTCTGATCATATTTACCAGGGGTGCCAATATTTCTGACCACAATTGACCACAGAATATTTAAAAAAACATAATATTAAAACTTTTTCTGCAGTTGTATGTTACTATCCACCACTACAAATAAATAGGGTAAATGAAGTTTATCATTTCTGTTCAGCAGATATAACACAAGGTTAATGTTCTTTCTATTCATTTACAATAACTTCCTGCAGTTTGAGTAAAAAGCCTCTGCACATTTGCACTAATTCATTTTTACAAACCCTTCTTTTAATTTGAGAAGAAATGTGAGTTGAATATGTTTTCTCCTTTTCACTGTTGCATTCTGATGTACCGAACAGCAAACATTTTGCAAAAAGATGAACTCTGTGACAGTGATTTGCACAACATCTCTATTTCTCAAAAATCCTTCAGTGCTGTTTGTAATAAACCGTTCAGTCCATTCGCTTGGGGAGTTTCAGAGCTGCTAGCCCCAACATCACTGAACATCTCATTTAAGCACCAGCTGATGAGAATGTGATCAGATGTGATCACCAGGGACCAATTATGTATATTGTTTCATCTTTAATGCTCTTATATCTGCACTCTGAAGGCATATTTGTGTAAAATCCATCAATTTCATTTGACATAATATAACCTACAAGCTTGTTTGTGTATCATTAGCAGTGCTTTTCTCCTCTAAAGGCCACATTAACTGAACGGCTTGTGTGCAATGCAAGCCAAGGAGGAAATCAATAATGAGGCACCACTTGAATATCAAAATATCCTCCACTGCAGACACCATAGAAAGGTCCCAATAATGAATTCATGCGCGTATTACACAACAATACGCTCTAAAAGCGGTAAAACTACAAAGAACTTTGGATCAAAGACAACCCTAATGAGTGTGGAGCTTACTGCAAAGTGGAAGCATTTATTTAGACGCTTGTAAGGGAAAAGAGCCGTAGCAATATATATTAAGCATGCGTTTTACTGACAAACTAAATTTATTCGTTAAAATCATTCAGGCTTGTTTTTTGTCTTAGAACGTTTTAGCTCTGGTTAGATTCTGAAACAAATCGGCAGGAGTTGATTTCTGCCGCTTGGCCTATAATCTAATGTGCGATAAATTCAAGCCACTTGGCCTATAATCTAATGTGCGATAAAACATGGATGCTGCCACAAAAAGTAGAGTAGTTGCCTCCATAGGGAACATTAGCATAGCATTCTATGTTACTTACCCTTGATTGAGCGGAATCCACAGAGATCCATCCACACGGCATTCCATTAGTGGATTGGTTGTACTGGAATAAAACCAACCATAATACCAAAATAAGCAATCTTAAATATCATCTAAAGTTTTTATAAAGATATAAGCAAATAAAACAATCTGCGTGGTAATCTTAAATCAAGCCACAAAAATGTTCAAGAAAGGATGATATCCAAGAACAAATATGTATGCCCTGCAAAAAAAAAGAAAAAGAAAAGAAAGCGGGAAATAAAAACACATTTATGATGATTACCCATGCAGTAAATGATGTTTTGGCTTCGGTCACAACCCATTGTTTTATCCCACCTTCTTTTAAGAAATGGAGTATGAGAAAGCTTCTAGAAAGTGGAAATGACTTTCTTTTTTTTTTACCCCATACTCCCTGGTAATGAAAAGGAAATGACAATTCATACCTCCTCCATCAACCTGTCCGTATCCGTCACCATCTGTGTTCGTACATCCCAAAACATCAACGTTCCTCACTTACCCACCGCACTGAGCCAGAGGGAATGGTTTGTTTGGCAGAGAATGCTCCCTAAAAACCCACTAATCCTGTCGCCATGACGACGACAAAAAAAACCCCAGCCAAAAATGGAACCGAAATTCACAAAAAAAGTCTCTAATGGCTAACAGACCATATCTCCTCTCTTATCTGGAGGATCAGAGGGAGCTGACAGGAATTTGGACAATAAATGCTGTCTTCATTTCCTATAAGGCCAGAGGGAAACACGTCTGAGCCACTGGACTTTAGCTGAAGGAGAATTTATATAATCTAACCTTGCTCATCTTACATTATCTGGCAAAGACTCACTTCGACAGCAGCTCTTTCATGTTTGGATGCTTTCTGAAAGGTTTAGATGGCAAAAAGCCTTTATTTGAGAGCATAATCACCAATCGAACATCACTGAATGCACATAACTGTTTGTAGGGTCAAAAAGCAAAGAACATTTGCCCTTCAGCTTTGGCCTCCTGGAGCAAGAGAAGTGAATGATGTCTAAATCGCTTTTTCCATGGTCAGATACTTTAACCAGGACATGAGTTCACCTTTAGTCCAGGTCCTTGACGGCCTTACCGCAACCCAGAGAATGCGTGACAGAAAATCAATACTAATCAATTCCTCAGTCTGTTAGGTAATAACAAGCTAAAGAGGCACTCTGAGAAATATGGCTTTCAGACCTCTTTAATTTGTCATAATACAAGAGAGGAAAAAGCAAACAAGATTATCCATTCCTGAGTCCCTAATTCTGGTCGTCTAGCTGACACCAGAGACAGGATGGCTGTGTAATTTAAAGGGGCAGCAGTCCTGTATATGGAGTCTCTAGTCAGGTGAATCCAATTTGGAAATTGCTCTTCACGTAATTGGATCCCAAACTTGTCCAGCTCAGGTGTATTTGTGCTTTTAATCTAGCTTGAGTGATCTTATCTGATGTCCAGAGCGAAAGGTCTTAAACTTCACTCTGGTTTGAGATATTTCCTGGGGAAAAAATGGATTGAGATTCTAATCTCAATTAGATTTGCATTTCCCAGTGTTTGCAAAAGAATAGTGTAAAAACTTTGCTTTCAGATTCCAGCATTGGAGAGTAACTCACAAAAAGTTGTTCTAAACTTAAAGACATAGTTGACGAGTTGACGATTTACTCACCCTAATGTTGGTTCAAACTTATATGATTTTCTTGATGATCGATATATTTGAAGAATGTTTCAGATGAATATCCTACCTACAAAAAACATTTCATCGTCAACAGTTTAGAAGTAAGGCACAAATGCAGGAATAAAATGTTATAAATTATAATATGTTATAAAATTATATAATATATTCAAGACACCACCCATCACAAATTCAGTAGGCAAATACATATAAGGAAAAAAAATAAAGTGTGCAAATATCAAGATGATTTCATCACTATTTGTTACATTTTGAATGTTTATATTTGTTTAATTAGTTGAAAGAAGTTTTATATTTAGGATTAAGGTAGTGATTGCCAACCAGGATGACTGATTTCAGGGGTCATCGAAAGATTTATATTTGGCCTTATTAAACCTATGAATGAAACAGAAATAATGACTGTAAAAATTGAGGTCATTCAATTTAATGCAAGTTTGAGGTCATTTTTAAGGAAGTTTCACCAGAAGATCGAGTTGACATTTTGCTAAAAGATTACGAGGTCAAAGCAAATTTAAAAAAATGAAACATGAATTGTTCACAATAAGATCAATGACATGCATTTAGGAAATATTAGATCATCGGAAAACATGCCTGTGGCCACATTTCAGCAAAATGATATTATGTTGGTTCTTGCACGTTTTGTGACACTTTCAAATCGAAATGTCCAGTAAGTGACGCTAAAAGCACGTTCAGTTTTATCTGAAACAAATTAACGTCAATCTGGCAAAATTTTATTACTCTGATTGTTGTACGTATCGCAGTAGTTGTGAAATGAAATGTCTGATGAATAATGCTAAAAGGTTAATGCTCTATCACATTTGAAAATAACGTACCACTTACTCTAAACTCTTAACTGATAGAATTAACAGAAGCAAATGTGAGTGTTTGTGTGTAATAATGGTAAACTATATCCAAAACAATGGTGTTGATAAAGGATGTGGCGGCACCTGTGAAGAAACAAAAAAAAGTTGGTTAACACTACATTAGAACAAACCCCTAAGCAGAATATCAGTATGTGCTGCCTTGTGAGCTCTGTAGATATTTTGTGTTATCAGAATCAGATCAACAGGATTATCCAGGAATGAGGAATATTCCTCAGAGCACTTCAAATCAGACACAGCTGTTAATCAGATGTTTAAAGCCTTTATTTCCCCCCCCACAAATCCTCTTACACTCTAGGCCAACTCATTGTGCCTTTTAACAGATGCTACACACTTCTTTTAATCATTTGTTGTATCTGTAAAAAGCACTTAGCGCTTCATGATAAAGAGGAGATAAAAAGTGGTTATTGTTAGTGTGCTGGTTTCCAGTGAGTTTCTAGCCTAACCATTCTAACATAACTGCACTAGATGAATATCAGGTCCCTCAGTATGAGGCAGGGCCGATGGGAAAGAGCCCGTCACATCCCTGCTTTGCGGTCGAGGAGTTTTAACCACCAATGAAGTGGGGCAGCACGGGCGCATTAATCAAAGCGAAAGGTCAGCCGAACAAGCCAATTTGCAGACAGCTCAACTAGACCTCTCTGGAGAAACGGATAGCCTACATCCCTCTTCTCTGAAACACACAGAGCTGAACGAATAGACTGAGACTGACTTTGGCCTGTGGGTGAAGCTGGTTCAGTGAGTATCATGCGAGTGTCTTAGCGGTGTTGTTCCAGGGGTATTTCACAAAAAGCTGCTTTGCATCATTAGCTTAAGTGCTCTACCTTCTGATGTAGAACAATTTCATTGAGAGTCCAGAATTCGGAGAAAATTGAAAACAACAACAGATTAGATGCCACGGAAAAAATCCTACTGGTTGCATCTAGCTGCAGGTTCAGGCTTGGCTGACAAAGGCGAGCAAAGAAAAAGGCTGGAATTAATCATAAACACTGATCATTTTAAAATAATTATTTCCAAATTATATATATATATATATATATATATATATATATATATATATATATATATATATATATGTATATATATATATATAAAGCTACAGATTTGCTTTGCCGCTATTTTCTTAACCACATCAACCCTGTGAACTAAAAACTGATTCCCCTGACAATCTAAAAAATGCATAATATAAAGTTATAGTTCACCCAAAGATGAATATTCTGTCATCATTTACTTAACTTCATGTCATTCCAAACCTGTATGACTGACTTTTTTCATGAGATGAGGACTTTTGAAGAATATTAACACTGGTCTTTTTCATATAGGGATCTAGAACAAAAAAAGAGGCACTATTAAAGGGGTGGTTGATTATGATTTAACTTTTCTAACTTTAGTTAGTGTGTAATGCTGCTGTTTGAGCATAAACAACATCTGCAAAGTTACAACACAAGTTCAAAGCAAAGGAAGATCTTTGCTTTTAAAGAAATTGTTTTTTAAGAACTACAACAAACGGCTGTTAGGGACTATACGACATTCCTCCCGGGTTAGTGACATCACTAACCCTAACATTTACATAAACCCCGCCCCCGGGAGTCCATGTTGAGAAGAGGAAGAGTTGTTGTCACTTCTTCTTGAGTCTCTCCATCATTGTTGACTCCAGTTTAAACAAACAAGGGAAAATTTTAACATGCTGTAAAAAATAATCTGTTGGGTATTTTGAGCTAAAACTTCACATACACACTCTGGGGACATCAAAGACTTATTTTACATCTTGTGAAAAGGGGCATTATACCACCCCTTTAAAGTATCAAAAAATAGTCCAAATAGTTTTCAGAATCCAAAGTCATAACTTATTCAATCTTCTGCATATTCAAAAATGCAGAGGTTTGGGGTTGGTAACATTTTTTAAATGTCAACAAGTAAAAATAGTAATATTGTGAATGTGAAATAATACAATTTAAAATAAAGGTTTTCTATTGTAATATTCCAGTCTTCAGTGTCACATGATTTGAACCTCAAGAAACATTTATTATTATTATTATTATCAATGTTAAAGTAGTTGTGATGCTTAATGTTTTTGAGGAAACTGTTGTCAAGTAAATTTTTTCAGGATTATTTGATGAATAGAAGGTTCAAAATAATTTATTTGAAATAGATTTTTTTGTAACAATATATAAGTCTTTACTGTCACTTTTGATCAAACATTATTTAAAGGGCACCTGTTATGCTACTTTTCACAAGATGTAAAATAAGTCTCTGATGTCCCCAGAGTGTGTATGTGAAGGTTTAGCTCAAAATACCCAACAGATAATTTTTTACAGCATGTTTAAATTGTCACTTTTTGGAGCTCAGAAAAACGCACTGTTTTAGTGTGTATCCCTTTAAATGCAAATGAGCTGCTGCTGCTGCCAGCAAAGTGGGCGGAGTCTCACAAGCTCGTGCTGAGTGGCAGGACCATCTCATCTCACGGAATGATAATATCAAAATTGAAACTCTCAGTAGAAGTGTTTATTTCGACCCGGAGTCGGACAATAATGCCTACAGAACCAGATAATACTGTGCTGTATGGAAAAGAACAGGTATATTCTAGTTTAATTAAGGTTATAACTTATTTTTCATCTTGCTTTTATCCACTATAGTACAAGCCTGTTGTAGCGGACCGCGTCCGAATGATGGCCAAAATTATACTGATGAGTTCAATTAAGTTTATTGTACATCACACAAAAGATGAAGCATCAATTTTACTTCAGAGAATCACTTTAAGAGCTGAATAAACACAGTACAAGTAGTGCGCATTAAAGTCTTATCCATAAACTCTCTCTCTCCCTTTCATTATCATCAACATACACAGCGAAGTACACAAAACACTCCTTACAACTAACAGTAAACAAATATATACACACCTTTTCAGTGGGTGCTTAATAAACTGGAAAACTTTATATCCGTAAAACGACTCAATGAGCTGTCATAAAGTGCGCGCTCTCACTTTAATTTCTGCCGTGATCAGTAACGTTAGGCCTATTGCTGCGGAGACTATAACCTGGGTCACGAACAGTTGGAACAGATCCATCCTCGAGTAACAACAAGAGTAAATGAAGACTGTTATGTTCATTCTTACATCCAACAACAAAACACCTCAATTGCTTAGGAGACACTGCCAACACAAGTTTATGTTCAAATGTCATGTAAAAGTGAATTTTATATAGGTGACCTTTAAGTAATTAAAAATATTACTAAATATTATCTGAATGCTGTTTGAGAGCTTCAGTGGAGCATTTTCTTTTTGCATGAATCGAGACCTAGATTACCGGTTTGACATTAGAAACCTCATTCATATTATAAAACACAATAGCAGCTCTTGTGGTTTCCTTAGCTGCAAACTACAACAGTTTACAAGAGTTTGAAAATCGCATCAAAACTGGATCAAACTCTTCTTTTATCATTTGTTTTTCAAACTGCTCTGTCTCATTTTGCTGCAAAATCAAGACCTGAAAAAAAAAAGAAAAAGTCTGATTCAAAACTCAGGCTCAATTGAAGCAGACAGATTCTTGTAAATACACCACATTCAACGTATAGACATGCATCATGTATTTATTTATTTCACATACTCCATATGACAAAAGTTGTAAGAGTTGATTTATAGGCCTACTGAGAAAACGAAAAGCAGCTGGAGGAAACGCCGGCAAACAGATTGTATATTTTACATCTTTATTGCTCACTAAAACAGTGCAGCACGTTCTGTAGATAAAGTCTCCCATACATAAAATGTAGTGCAGGTTTTATGATTCAAACACAATGCCTTTCTTCAGACATCTCCATTTAAAGCATGTCCTCGGTTTACCTCGTCTTTTTAAACAGGCCGAGACAGTTACCTGGGAGGCATTTCTTTACAATCAAATAAATGGAGCACCACTCCGATCCTCAGTCTCTTTTTCCTCCACAGTGCTGGCCATCACACATTACATTTGCTGTTTAAATAAGCGTTAATTGCATTAGTAGGCGATCGAAAACACACAGTAGAAGAACTTTAGCCAGAGGCTCAATTAAAAAAGCCTGTGAGAAAGGCCTCCACATGATGCAAACGTGTCAGGATGGTGAAAAATACAGTGTTATATATAGCTCACTCCACAACCCAGAAAAATGAAATTCCCAATGAACTGTCACAACCTCTTTTCTTTGGGTCTCAGAATAGGCCAATTTACACAGCCTGGGGTGGCAGGACTGATGAGTGAAAGGTAGAAAAGCTCGCTCTTCATCTTACTTGATTCAAATGCCACTCATCCGAGCTCTTGTTTTCCAGTGAAATCAGCTCTAAAATGAGAGATGTGGACAGGCCTCTGCATATGACTGATGACATTTATGTTAGATTCCAGTATTAGCTCTGCTCCCATTAGAAGAGATTACTAGAGGATAAGTGCTCTTTTCGGCATGAAATCTCTGTCTCTCTGTTGTGTGGTTTTGTGAGGCGATTCACACACCAGACAGCTGGCAGCACTGTTACAGTTTCACTGCCAGAATACAAAGATTACTTGACATTCACGTTCAATCTAACCTCTGACATCTCTGCAATGATCTCTTGCTCTTTAGCACTTTTTAGCACTGTAATAATGTTTCATCGGGTAACCAACCTAAAAATAATGAACCTAATTACTGTCACGGACTATTCCCCATGATCCTACCTGGCACCTGATAACCCACACCTGTCCCTCATGCACCACTCCAAACAGCACACTATAAATCCCCAGCACTCTCACTCAGGCTGTGTCCGAAATCACCCCCATACCTTTAAATAAGGCACTATTTGAGGGGACAGCCATTTGTATTGGTGTCCGAAACCATAGTGGACGTTATCGAGTGCACTCATTCATTCCCATAATGCACCGCAATAATGAGTGTACAACTGTATATGCTCAACGGCTAGAGAATACCCATAATGCACTGTGAGGGTCGTGCTGAATGCATTCCCACGTCTCGCCAGAAGATGGCGCCCGCAGCTGAATCATCTATCCATTTTCCAAACCACTGGTCCAATGTGGGTACAGGGTAATATTATACAGGTATAAATTCCTTTTTAATTGATTATTAAATAGTTTAATAAGGTTTATACATGCAAGTTTCCATGATAGCATTCAAGATAAATATTTCCATTTACTACTGGAGCTGCCAGTTTCAAATGATTATTAAACAGCAAGCACAAACTATGCAAAAGCGGCAGCCCTTCCGCCACACTGAGTGTCCGAATTCACTCCCTTTAATTTACTCCTTCAAGTGGACTATATTAGTGGAGTAAAGAAGGGAATAGTGAATAGGGGGATAAAGGGGTCGATTTCAAACACAGCCTCAGTCTTGAGCCATTTCTCAGTATACATTCTTGTCTGTACTGGTGTTCTTGTGGAGTTGTGAAACGTCATCAGTTGCTGTCCAAGTATTGTTCCAATTCAAAGTTCACATCTAGCCAAGTACAGATCAAATCCCTGGATGTTTTCTTTATCGAGGATGCATCAGGAGGTGACTTGTGCGAACCTGAGACAACCAGGTATCCCAGAATGTGTCATTTTGTGTCAAGCAAGTGTCATTTAAAAAAATACTACTGTTATTGTGTCACTGTCATGGGGATTTGTGGGCAGACAGACGAAGACAGATGAATAAAGTTCCAACGAAGTTTAATTAAACAATAAGCCCCGCAAAAGCCGTGTTTTACAGTGGATTTAGAAAAACGTGAAATTTGTCTGCCAATACTAATTTAGTCATCTTTTATAAGCTTCTTTTTAAAAGCCCCAAGAGGTTTTTTTTCTTATAAAAAAAAAACACATTTTTCTTGGTTATGAAAACATTGTTATAACACTCAATATTACAACAAAAGCAGTCATTAAATTCCAAGTAGAATTCCAGTTCTGTGTCAAGCTTATTAAAATGTTAACACAAATATACAGTTATTTAGTTCTTTAACATTTTATATAACTAAAACAAATAATTAAAAAATCTTTTCAATAATTATCTAACTATACTTACAAATGCCTAATGCCTTCCTATGTATAATTAACAAAAATGATATATATGTAAGTGTCAGATCTGATTCTAATTTACATTTCATAGTGCAACATTTCTACAGTTATATCCCCCATCCATTTCCAATCCTTAAGAGCACTGAAGACCTTCTGTTTCATTGTCAGCTCTACCGCTGATGAGATTTGAATTGGATTTTACTTGCAATTTAAATTAGAATTGACCTCGACCCTGGTGTGTGATCTACAGTATTTCTCACATGGATGTATGTTCTCAGGCTTAACAGAGATTTAAATAATTCACTCACACTTGCTGCCAAAACTGGGTAATCAGCCTGCGGGCCTGAGAGGAGGAGCTGAGGAGAAGAGAGGATTAGACAGAGGTGAGGAAGAGGAGAAGGAGAGGAAGAGGAAGAGGAAGAGGAAGTGGAGGAAGGGAATCTTAATAGAGTGAATAGAAAGAGCGATTGCACAGTCCACATGCATAATTAAGAGTGTGACAGGGACTTTAGAGAGAGAGAGAGAGAGAGAGAGAATACTCTTTAATGACAGATGTGACAGATTATTGCCTTAAATGTGTTATAAAATTCAGTGTTCATCTGCATCTGGGTGTTAACTTACAATTAGTTTGTTCACAAAATGTTTTTTTTATTTTTTTTGCAAGAGACAATTTGCTGATGATCTAAAAGGAAACCCTCATCTCTGACCACATCCCCACACTCGCGTCCTGTAGACGACAGAATGTTTTCTAATGGTTTGTGACTCAATCCATTTAGCAATGCAGTACAACTTTCGGAAAAGTGAAGCGCACGTGCAAACTCTCTAGGGGCAAATTCACTTGACAGTTATGATGTGTACGGCACAAAATCCTTATTCATTAAAAACCATTGTGTCTTATTCAATAACCACCCACAATCTAGTTTAACCCGGCGACAAATGAACTAAAATGGCATTGCACAATGAATATTTAAATTAAGTCACTGTCATTTTGTTTATCTCAAATACACCCCCTTTCTGTGAAAATTAAGTCTGATTCATTGTGCCTTATTGTTACCGCCCACAGAAAGCAGATGCTAAACAATTTCATTTAAAAGAGATGTTTGTTTACATTTTCTATTCATCTGGCGGCAGTAAATGATGATCAAATGATAGATAAGAGCATTTATCTGCACATGTCAAATTATGCAGCTTACTGAGGAGAGGTGTACTAAGACTTTTATAAGCGATCGGGAGTACGATGTTAGCCTACCAGCCGAAAAACTGGGTGAGAAGTCCTATAGACATGATAGCCCCTTTCACACGTACAGTCTTTACTGGTAACAGATCATGTATGAACAGGACCTTTTCAAATAAACCGGTAAATTGGTTCCAGCAATTTACCAGTAAGGGAAGTTGTAACATTACCAGTAAATTACCAGTATATGCGATGTCTGAACGCGGAATAAATATTACTGGTATTTTGCATGTACGAGGTCAGAACGTTTTTGAATTACTGGTAAAGTCGTTCTGCCAATTTTACGGTAATTTACCGGGGTTGCTGTGTGAAAGGGGCTATTGTGAGATCATATCTCCGGATCAGAATGTCGAAGAGACTTGGGGGTGGGCTCATTTAATTTTTATTGATTACATTATATTTGACTCATTTACGTATTGTAGAGTTAACTAAAGTTATCATGAGCATTGTAATGTTTGAAGCAGATGCCATAACAAATGTCAGTAGACCGGTAATATTTTAAAATGAGCGGTTCATTTATAAATCCCTAAGATCTTACCTTAATGCTGTGGAAGTACAAACCGGAAGACATTACACAACGAGCGCAGTGATGTAAAGGGGTCTTAAAAGGGGAGAATGTCTATAAACTGAAAAGCCACTCCCTAGCAACCATTTAGAGCACCTTAGCAACCGTACAACAACAATAATAGGCCATATCTCAGCACCAGAACATTAAAGGGACCTAGGGGTGAGCTCTTTTGATTCGGACGGGAAACCAGTTTTTTTTAAGTATCACCATGGTAAATGTGTAGCCACACCCTGGCAACCACTTAGACCATCCTAGCAACCATGTAGAAATATAAACAAGTCATATTTCAGCACCAGACCATTGCACAGATTTGGGAGCTGCTTTCAATCACACAAAAGACCCCAGTAACTGCCTAGTGACAGGTTTATTTATTTCAGAAAATGTACGTCTAGTTTATATATTAGTATAGAATTTAGCTTTTTTGTTAACACTATAGTTTAGGGTCCAATTCTCACTATTAACTAGTTGCTTACTATCATGCATATTACTAGGATGTTGGTTGTTTATTCGTACTTATAAAGCACATATTAATGCCTTACTCTGCATGACCATATTCTACATCCCTTAATCCTACCCAATACCTAAACTTAACAACTACTTTACTAACTATTAATAAGCAGTAATTAGGAGTTTGAGGCAAAAGTTGTAGTTAATTGTTAGTTAATAGTGAGAATTGGACTCTAATCTAAACTGTGACCACTTTCTATATTTTCATATATTTCAGATATATTTTATCTATATTTCTATATTTTATTTTATCTTAGTTTAAGATTTTGTCATTTTGTCATGTGCGTTTGTCATTTCTATTAGTTTAATGATTATTTCATTATTTCAGTTTTAGCTTTAGTAAATTTAGTACTTCAACTTATAGTACAGTTTACACTTGAATAATATGCTCTGCTGATTCATAAAGATGATAATGTTTCAGCAGTTTAAACATTTGTCATTTATTTCCTACGGAGAAAATGTCCAGAGCCTGTTAACTTTGGCTATTGCCGTCAGGCTGGTCATAATTAGATCAGAAAATGACACATGCAAGTGCTATGAATAGTAATGAGGGTTAGGCCATCTGCATTGGCAACTACGCAGTGTTTAAAACTGTTGTAGCGAATTTTGTTCTCATTAAAAGGCCCCAGATGACAAGCTTTGATTTTCCCACAACAATGCCTATGATGGTATTAATGCACAAACCAATTCACAAGCCATCGCTTGCACTGGATCCATGGAGAGAAAAAAATCCTGGAAAATATGCAGTGTTATTCCACACAGAGGTATCATTCACAGGAAATGCTCTGTTTTTCATTTTAGGGAAAACATTGGCCCTTGATTGCAGAATTGATTTTTTTTTGTTGTTGTTGTCATGCCAGCAGTATGCAAATTAACTGTTTTGTGTACTGTACGGCCGTCAAAAGGCTCAAGCCAGATTGTTCACAATCTGCTGTCCATTTCACCAACTGTCCATCTCATGCTGAAAACCAAACCAGAACATCCTGTAACCATCAAACCAGGACGGATCCAACCTCTTCACAGCATATGCGCCGTTGAATAAATAGACTCTGGGACGACTTGCCTGAAGCATTTTAAACAAAAAACAAACAACAAAAAAAACACAGCTCACATTCAGACCGACCTAAGGGCGTCTTTTCTCTTTGGTCAAGGTGGTACAATAACAGCAGTTTATCAAATCCTTCGAGCCTAGAATCAGAGTTGATGGATAAGTGACTGAATACGCCATGACACACTTAACGTCAGTCCACTCGTGAAACTGGAGCCAAGGATTTAGAGAGCTCAGACTGTCTGTCGGCTATCCTGCATACGTGGAAGCTTATTCACTTATCTGCTTCACAACTATGACTGAAACAGTCCCTCAGTTCTCTCCATATCTTATTCATAACACCCATATGCCACATGTAGCTGGGACCCAAACAGCCTATTCTCCCTACACTTCCTGCAGCTTATGGAATAGTGATCATATTAATAGATCAACATTTAAAGTACTTATTCTGATCCTTCCTAAAGGTTGTGCCTTTGCTAATAGTCTGTCTTTGACAGTTCAAGGTGCTGTTTATACATGCGCTTTCATGTATGCAAATGTGTGTGACAGTGTAATGCTGCAAAAGACAGAAAACCGCCAGATAACACCAGGGGCCGTGTCCAGATGGGTGGTCATAGCCATCTCAGACACCATTAACATTACATTTACAGTTCGACATTATGGCAGATGCTTTTTATTAGAAGTGACTTTTGGCCTATTTTAGCAGAAAGTAATGACCTTGGCTAAACTGTGATTGGCCATCTTCAATAAAGCCCAATAGGGGAGAATCAGGGCTAGTTGTCATACTTTTTACACCAGTGATGTTTCTCAGGGAGGGCTTATTTTTGAAAGTCAATTCATAAAGAGAGACACATACCTTAAAGGGATAGTTCGCCCAAAAATGATATTTAAGCCATGATTTACTCACCCTAAAGCCGTTCGAGATGCATACGTCAATCTTTTTTCAGACGAACACATTTTCAGTTATTTTAGAAAATGTCTTAGATCTTTCAGTGGTTATAATGTGAGGCAATGGGGTCCAGCTGATTCAAGTCGGAAAATGTACATGCATCCTTCTCAAAAATAATCCATCCGGCTCCAGGGGGATAAACGAAGGCCTTCTGAGGGTAATCCGTGCGGTTTTGTCGTAAAAATATACATATTTAAAACTTTATAAACTAAAATAACTGGCTTCCGGTGGCGGTCGGTGCGCGTTCACAGAGATGAATGCGTCGTGACGTAGAACGAACGTGACAGCGGAGCCAGAGAGCAGAGCAAAACAAAACTCAACGTTCGTTCTACGTCACGACGCTTCCTACGCTACGTCATACGTCATACGCCAGCATTCATCTCTGTGAACGCGCACCGACCGCCACCGGAAGCCAGTTATTTTAGTTTATAAAGTTTTAAATATGTATATTTTTACGACAAAACCGCACAGATTAACCTCAGAAGGCCTTCGTTTATCCCCCTGGAGCCGGATGGATTATTTTTGAGAAGGATGCATGTACATTTTCCGACTTGAATCAGCTGGACCCCATTGCCTCACATTATAACCACTGAAAGATCTAAGACATTTTCTAAAATAACTGAAAATGTGTTCGTCTGAAAAAAGATTGACTTATGCATCTCGAACGGCTTTAGGGTGAGTAAATCATGGCTTAAATATAATTTTTGGGCGAACTATCCCTTTAAAGTCTTGACTACAACAAAGCTATTGAACATTTCCATTCATTGTTTACCCTGAATTAAATTGCAGGTACAGATGAAGTAAAAATTATTCATGAAATAGCAAAAATGTAAAAAGCTAACATATCAGACCATTTATGTGTCCCTTGGATACCTTAATAAATAAATTGTATAAAATTACAACATTTAAAGCATGTGACAACCTGCCTTTTTTTCCTGCAATGGCAAAGCTGAATTTTCCATTCTTTTCCAGTCGTCACATGATCCTTCAGAAATCATTCTAATATGCTGATTTGATGCTCAAGAAACATTTCTTATTATTATTGAAAATGGTTGTACTGATAAATATTTTTGTGGAAACCTTGATACATTTTTTTTTTTTTAAAGAACAGTGTTTATTTGAAATAGATCAAAGACTTTGGATATATTTTTTCTATGTAAAAGTCTTTAGTGTCACCTTTGATCATTTAATGCATCCTTGCTTAATAACCACATTCGTTCCTTTGAAAAAAATTGTAACTGACCCTAAAACTATTGAATACATGACAATGTTCTCTGACCTGACATTTATGAAAAAAAAAAAAAAAAAAAATGGAAAATGTCAACCTTTCAAACTAAATCTAGCCCAATCTTCATAACATAGTTACCTTGTCTTATGCAAGTGTGGTTTTACTATTTTCATTGTTCACTCAACAGCTATAGTAAAAAAAAAAAATTATGATCATATTACAGTAGATTTTTTGTTTGTTTGATTGTTTGGGGATGAATTCACAAAAAAGTTTATATAATAATTTTAAGGTTTTGAACAATATGAACAATATCAATGTTACTGCTATTTTTCAAGGGAACATTTTTCAAGAAAGCATTACAAATAAAATGTATTGTTAATCGTATTATCTAAGAAGTCAGGTTATGCCTAGCAACCACGTGGCTCACTCGAGTAAAAAAACAACATAAAAAAAACACTGATATGACACTGGTAGGAGAAAATGATCCATGTTGAAATCATGGAAGCCTACACCTCTGCACTGTGAATCCATGTATGAAGCTTACATCCCAGTGAGAGAATGTGAGTGTATGTGGGTGTGCGTTATGAGAAACCATATGAGGGTGGAAACCATATGAGGTCAGAGAGTGTATACCACAATCCTCAGCTCCTTACTAACCTCTCTGTAATGGTCTGTCTTTAATGCTAAGTCAACACTGGCAGAAATGCTCGCTGCCTGAGTAAAATACCTCTCCTGTCTGAGCCCTGAGTCCCACTCTGTCCCTAAAATACACTTTCCTTCAGCCGTCATTGTGCACAGCTCAAAATAAGGAGCTGTGTTTATGTTAGACTTACGGAAAAACACTCTTTTAGGCTCCCTGAGGTCTCCAGCAAACATGAGTCTCTTATTAAAGCTCTTTGCAGTACTAATACGGTCCCCGTGAGCCCCGGGCCCGCTTCACTCAGGCAGTAGCCAGAAATCCAGCATCCATTCAGATATTCGACTCAGAAATGTTATCGACTCCACCCAGCCAAATCCCCTCATCTTTTCCACCCTCCACATGCCAGAGAAATGCGGTCATGCAGACACCCCTACTGCAGGTTTGGGTGATTGTAAATGCACATGTTAAGAGTCAACAGAAGGAGAGATGGAGAAAGAAAGAGAGAGCCCGGGTGAAGGAGTAGAGATGGCTACTCTAATTGAGCAGAAAGATTTGTGGCTGGCTTTCACAATCCGTGCTCTCTGAATCCCTCAGCCATGATGTGGGCACTTGAGTTGAAGTCTTTTTGGGAACTGTCTGTTTTTGAGATCCTAAGATAAAATATTATATTTCCTGAGGGGGTTCTCCGGTTTCTCAGCTTAACATCGCTGACGTGCACATTTAAGAGGAGAGATCTTATTCTACACATATAATGGAATCATTTGCCATCAGTGAATAGCTGTCATTGGTAAAAGGGAGAATCAATGGCAAATAAAATAGGAAATTAATTGTTAGTTTTACTGCACAAGCACTGCTGTATATTTGTTTAGAAAGAGATTGATACTTTAATTCAGTACGGACACAATGAATTTATCAAAAGTAACAAAGACATTTATAATGTTACAAAAGATTTCTATTTCAAATACATTCTATTTTCTGAACTTTCTAATCAAAGAATCCTGAAAAATCTATCATGGTGTCCACAAAAAAACACCATTTTCATCACTGATATAGGAAATGTTACTTAATCAGCATATAAGAAAGATATCTAAAGAATCATGACAATGAAGAATGGAGTAATAGCTGCTGTAAGTTCATGTTGCTCTCAGGTTTATATATCTGACTTTACCATAACTGTAATTCTCTCTCCCAGAGTTGTCATGGTAATTGATAAGGCAATGTTAATGTATTTGGTCTTGGCGGAATAGCCCATACACAAAAGAATTATATTTGAAATATATTTTCAGGATATATTTTGGAATATATGCAAATATTTGAAATTGGCCCAATAAATATATTTCATACTTATATTTAATATATTTTTGTTATATTTCAGAATATATTTCAATGTATTTGGAATATATGCCACATATATTTTTGACACTTTTGGGGACCCCTACAGAAAAAAATACATTGAAATATATTCTGAAATATAACAAAAATATATGAAATATAAGTATGAAATATATTTATTGGGCCAATTTCAAATATTTGCATATATTCCAAAATATATCCTGAAAATATATTTCTTTTGTGTATGGGAGATCTGCTACAATTCTGTTGCTGCTGCAGAGCAAGTACCAAGGCTTGCTACTGCCAATACATTGCAGATATGCAGCTATGAGAAAGAACACCTGTAGCAGATCTATACAGGTGGAGCAGGGGAAGGCAGAGGGTTTCTGAAAGCACGCTGCAGACTGCTAACAGCAAACAATGTCAAGTATTTGAATGTTGAGCGAAGCAGCAATCTCATTGGCTGCTGATGCCACGGCGACCAATCAGCAGCGCTATGTACATGGTGAAGTGATCGCTAACAAATTATATTAAGGACCTACAGTATCAGCCTCCGCCATCTAGAGTTTCATGACGGAGCCTTGTATATCTTTCAGGTAAATACGGTCATGGCAGAGTAACAGTTTGTAGATAATCCTTCGGAGAGAGTAAAAACTAGAAAAGCAAGAACCTACTTAAAGGCACAGTTCTGTCAAAAAATAAATATTCTGTCATCATTTATTCATCCTCATACAGTTCCAAATCTGTATGACTTCTTTTTTTTTCTGTGAAACACAAAAGATATATTGAATCATGTTTCAATTGTTTACAATGAATGTCAAAGTGGTTGTAAACAACATTGAAAGAAATGCATACAGTGTTGGAATTACATGAGGGTAAATAAATGACAGAATTCGTATGTACCAAAGCCAAGGACCTCATCAAGGAAATATCCATGCTGTTGAACCTACGTTTGGATAATTGCTATCTGGCCTAACAACACAAAATACTCCAACCATGAGATCTACTATAATCAACAGAAGTATATAGGCATTACAATGCAGTATTCTGTTCAAGGGTCCCTCTGTTGGTTTTATTTAAAAGAATGTGGCCAGTTCCCCTCCAAAAAAACTGCTTCTCCGATTACGTAACATATGCTGATGTTGATGAAAAATGCAGTGAGCATATCGTGGTCTAGACAGCAGTTCAGCTCATCAAAACAGCAATGCGCATCTTAAAACATGAGATGTCTAGCTTCTTCCGTGTTTCATTCTAGCTGTCCCTGATTGAAAACAGCACAAAAAATATATCCAACAGCAAGTCTGCATTTGCTTAGAGCCTGTGTTATAATGTACAAAACCTCAGGGATCAGAGAAAGTGCATGCACCCCACAACATTTACAAAAAGCTATCAATTATCAAATAAAGGGATCTGAAAAGATACATGGTAAACAAAGGATTATTCTATTAGTTCTGGAGTGAAGTAGACCACTCATGGAGAATTAGTCTGTGAGCTCAAATGGCAGAAACTTTCCAAAAGCTTAATTAGTTTGGATTAAGACAGAGGAAATGGGACAAGCACTATTAAATCTAACCCACGGCTATTGTCTGGCCTTGTTATAAACCCAGAGGGATGTTTGGAACAAAACCATTATCTTCCTCGTTTCATATTCCGCCGCTGTGTTGGAAATGTTCCTCAATGGAATTTTAATGCCTACATATCAAAGCTATTCTAAATTTTGCTTCAGTCCATTAAATACATTCTTCCATGTTTACAAATGAGGCTAAACAAACAAATTAAATCATTCTGAAGTGAATGGTTAGTGCTGTAAGGGAGGCAGATAGAGATTCAAGCTACAATTTAAAAGGGATAGTGCACACAAAAATTAACTTTGTCATTACTTACTCACCACCTGCACGCTGTTCAGAACTTCTTCATTTTCATTAGTGCTTTCATTCCATTCATAAAGTCACAGTCTAATTGGAGTATGGTGACAAATCTTTTCTTCCTTATTGTGACGGAAAAAATGCAGGGTGGGCACTTGGTTCAATCCATCAGTTTTTGATTGGATGGAGGATGATCTGAATGCATGCTTGCAGTCAATTGTAAGAAAGAGGCGGGGTTTATGAGGACAAAATGATTGGAGAAATCTGGCATAGGTTACCAGAGAGAAGTCTGTTTCACCGAGAGGTCAATACTGGCTTTGATTAAAAATGTATGTTAATTAAAAAAAATATATATATATATATATATTTTTCACAAACAGATCAATAAGAAGCATTTAGAAAATGGAGAGAATTTCTATTTCATGCCTACTTTAACATTCAAATGCATTGCATCACAACATTTGGACTGTTGTTGATGTCAAACCTGGCGCAATGAGCCAAGGCGCCTGTTTAGCATATAATGACTTAAATTTCTGTCTGTTCATCACACAAAGCTAGCGCATGGCTTCAGAGGACTTGGAATTTATCGCATTAGTCATATGGACCAACAATTCATCCTCCTACAGATATGCAGTAGAGCCCAGCCAGAGGTATATGGGAGACACATATGAAAGAGAGAGAGGAGGGGTAGTGAGAGCTATCTGTGAAGAATAAGAACATCAGCTGTACTGGCAGTTTGATGAATGTGGGGGAGAAGGAGGTGCGGCTTGCTGAGATGCCTGGATGAAAGGGAACCAAATTACCTCAGCAAATCACTGACGCCATGTCTGTCAGGAATTATTTAGTGACGGACGTAACGGGTGGAAACAGGACATGTCTGAGGCGCTGTTTAACGACGCGCAGGTGGCTGACGTTACAACAGCAGCAGGTAGGGAGGGTGGGCTGTTTATCCTGCTCTGATCAGTCACCTTCCTCTGGCAGATTGTCTGTGGAGACAGTTACAGTATCATCAGTTTAGAATGAGTTGAAGCTCTCTCCTTTCAAACAACCTCTGAATACGTTTGGAAAGTAAAATTAGTAAGTGCTTTATATCCATGCAGAGTTTACAATTATATTCTAAAAATGAATCCATTTTTGACCTTGTATTTTTGTTTTCAAAATGTCATAACTTAATCTTCCAGAGAAATGACAGACTTCTCTCAGGTGACATATACAGTGGATTTCTCCAATAATTTAGTCTGCTTAAACTCTGCCCCTTTATTACAATTGACTACAAGCTTACATTCTAATTTGCCTTCAAAAACTGATGGAGAGAATCAAGTGGACAGACAGACAAGTCTTAAACCTAGTCCCAGACTAAAATGCATGTTTCAGCTGTTTTAACTGAAGGCAACTTGCACTGACGAATCCTAAAATATGACAGTGCCATTGTTTTGTCTCAAGATGCACACCAGTAAAAAATGTTTTTTTTGTTTTTTTTTCATAAGGCACATTTATAAAAGCTACTTAAAGGAGAACTCGGCAACTCTAGCGAACTCTAGTCACTTCTTCGCTGATTTTTCCTTTTGTTGTCGCATGTTTTCCCCACGAGCTCCCCCTACAGCTGTGGTGGGGCGTATATTTCACAACACGGTCGTAAAAAACTCACTTGCGGCAGCCTCCTCCCCCTCTCTGCCGCTGCTCATGTGCGTTTGTTTTGATCGGAGCAAGCCAACTGTATCGTGTGGAGCTATGTCTACCGAGGTGGGTAATCTGGTAATATATCATAAATGCGTGTGTGTTTATGTCGAATTGCCGTAAAGCAATTCGTGTTTCGCGCTCGTTCTCGTTCTCGTCCTCGCTTCTCACGAGACTTCCAATTTCTATCTTGCCGGGACGGTAGTCCCGAAGTTGCAAGGTTGGTTTTCCGCCTGGGAACGCTGGGGGGAGCGGGGAAAGTCACCAATATCACCAGAACAGGTGGTTTAACCATCCAAATGATTTCTAGACAGTTTTATTTAGTTAAAAAAGTTACCAAGTTCTCCTTTAAAACTCCTAATTGAACTAAGGCCTAATCCTGGCTTAGTCTAATACCTGTCTGTGAAACCAGGCCTGAAATGCATTGATATTAGTAAGAACAGAATAGGCAAAACACTAAAATGATTGCAACATTATTACCATAAAATAATGCAGAATAGGAAGACTGACAATTCTGCAAACACAGAAGTGATTCATTCGTATAAAACTGATTTTACACAGAAATAATCCTATCATTTTTTTTCAGCATGCGTATAGAATATGAAAATGCAACACTTAACTCTCAAACTCCTACATAAAATGAGTATTCCACCGATACACATTCTCTGGGCTCTACATATTCTTGCTTCCCTGAAGAGATAGAATTTCATATTTTTCATATTTAGTAAAAGGCAAAAGAATTATAGTGACACAATATTTTGAGAGCTGATTAAAACTGTGAATATTTACAGACGCCTTTAGCAAGTGATTGAACACAACGGTTTTGATCTAATCCCATGGACTCATTTCACATGTATTCAGATCTCCACTTAGTGTGCTGAAATGCGACCTCCCGTTCCCTCTCATCCTGCCTGTCTCTTTGAGGTCCCAGAGAACCTGCTAGAGTGGATCGGAAGATCAAAAAGCAGGTAAAAAAAAACCTTTTATCTTGGGCTGACACTCTAAAGGTGGGCAATTAAAAGAACACTGTGTGAAGACACCAACGTTGATGGAGACATTAAAAGCTGAGTCTTACAAAAAGGATGTGGATCATATTTTACTGCTAATTAAAAAGGAAATACAGGCTTAATTATTGACTATTCATACTTTTTGAATTATTTTCATGACATATTCAACTACCCCCCCCCCCCCCCCCCCCCATGGCACAACAAACATTGAAATGATGTATAGACTCAAATTTTGGTAACACTTATTTTGATGGTCCTCTTTAGACCTTCTGTTGACTATAAATAACGTTGCACCGACTAATGTCAACTAACTCTCATTAGAGTATTAGTAGAGTATTAATGGACTGTCTGCTTAATATCTGCTAACACTTTATTTCAGTGCTCCCCCAACAGACATTCTACAGGTAACTTTGCAAGTATGTGAATTTTTCTACTTACCTGAACCCTAACACCTAACCATAACAGTCTACTAATACTCTAAGAGTTAGTTGACAGGTAGGTTCAATGTTACTAGTCTAAAGGGGAATGTCAACATTGAATGTTTAAAGGGGACCATCAAGATAAAGTGTAAGCCAAATTTCTAATAATATTCTCCATTTATTTTACAGAGTTTTGAAAGGCGTAATTTTAATAAGATTAAGCTTTTAAATGGCTTTAATGCAGATGTCCGGGCTCAGCAGAACTCTCATTTGTCTAATGAGCTCAACTTAAGCTGTTTAAACTTGTTAACCTTTGCTGGAAAGCAATGGTAGATTCAGACCATGGCATCAACACATGCTCATGCATGCTTGCACAACACAGGTACACTCGTACACACACAGTCTCAGGCTCTGATTAACATATAATGTCTTCTTCCTAATTGCATCCTGTAAGTGATTTCACCTAAACAAAACAAAAAAACTGTCCTAAAGAGAAGAGAAACTAAGAGGTGTTAGAAAACAAGCGCTCTGGTGTGAACACCTTCTCTATTTATTCACGTCTCTGTAAAGCCCTTAGGCTGATTATTACTGTAAACAGAATTTAAAAGATGTTAACAGCCTGACACATTTTACAAAGACAAAGTATATTGGAAATGTCACCCATTTTTGCTGTCGTTACAAAAGAAAGGCCTGCAGGGTAACAACAAAGTACATTTCAGTTCTTAGGTTCATGCTTAACTCCCCTGAATGTTTAACATTAGATTCTTATAGAACAACACAAAGAATTTTGTGACTTAGTGTCCTCTGAAGGACATGTGCCTGGACACGACGACAACGCAGTCCTGAAGTGTCAACTAGTCTCTCACCTGTGAAGGCCTCCTTCGCTTTCCTTTACCTCTGTACAGATAAAACATTGTCAAAATGATTCTGTATTATGAATTTTTAAGGCCAGACAAGTAATTTGGTGAGGTCAATTTGTATGCCGTCAGCGTCAAGTGTACGCGGAGATGAAAATATTTTTCACAATTTTTCAAAGCTTGCACCTTGGAACCTATTTCAAGGTTTGCTTTCTCAAGCCACCAGGCACTGTACAAATGAACTGGCCAGAGCGCATTAAGTGTTTTCTGTTAGAACGGTGTCGTGTAAGCGGCCCCCAAGTTAATAACTAATGATCTTTGCAACAGAAGTTAATCAATCAAAATGTTCTAAAAGTGCATTCTTTTACATACATGCATACAAGTATATAAAAAAATAGACATCACTTACCAGCCACTAAATAGATGCTTGCAAACAGAAATATTCATCTGAGGAGGTAACCATAGCAACAGTATGCTGCTCAAGCACTTTTTGTTAGTATCAGTGCTGGAAAAAACATCATAGCCGAACATGACAAGTATTGTCATAATTTATATACATACAGTGCCCTTGCATTATTTCTTCTGTCTTGTTTTCTCATGGTTACTACTTCATTTTCTTGTAATCTCAACATCACAAAACTAATCTCTAGTTAAAAATACTACGGTATATGTTGCTTTCCCTGGTAAGCCACAAATATTTTAATACATAAAATACATTTTATATATATATACATACACACACACACACACACACACACACACACTTTTATATATCTTACTGACCACAAACCACAGGTTAACAGTACTTGAGATTTCAACAGATAAAAAGAAAATCCCTACAGAAATCCATTGAAACACGTCATCGCCTCTGAAAGCCAGTGTATAATTTGCACACTGACAGATACGGATTTTGTGTGGAATGAGAGGACCATCTCATCACATGGCACTAAAAATAGGCCTGCCATTTCCTAAATTACAAGCAACATGATGTCTGGCTCAAAATCCAATGTGAAGTCCCTCGAGACGAGAGTAGCCGTGATGGTATTATGCTCATTTCCTCATATTTAATCTTTAGAGCTTAAGAGCGGTGGTCACATTACAACCCCTATCACCATATTCCTGTACTTGCTCTCATTTAACAGCAAGAGAAAATTCTGCTCTTAGAGATCCTGTTCCTCTGAACACATTCATGCATTCATGACACTGACAGCAGATTCAGAGGCAAAATAAATAATGTTTGAGAAATTACTTCTACAGCTCAAAGGTAAAGCACATGAAGGACCAAAGGAAAGAAATACCATAAATGAGATCTATATAATATTTCAATTGCTTCTCCTTGACAGTAATAAGATTAAGTTGTCTACTTGTCAGTTGATTTTCTCCATAAAAAGAGCAACCTCTGAATGTAGTTTTAATAACAGCAGAAAAGTTCACACTCCTATTACAGGAAAAGCACTGTGAAATGTAATTAGGTTTGATATTCCATGTCATGGAGTTCCATGGTTAGAAGCCAAAGAGTTCCTAACTATAGACTTCTACTGCCACCTGGTGGTGTGCAATTGACTATTGCATAACACCACTGCATGATGTATGACTTCTCTAGCATGTCTAGGTTATAAACATGAATGTCATGTTGAATGACATGTTGGGGAAATAGTAAACAGACTACTACATACAATGCACAATTTTTCTGAGGTTAATTAAGTACTATTCAAGACAACACCTTTGAATAGCAGTAGGACTATGCAAAATGTTGGTAAATAACATGATAATGTGGTCTCATGAGAGTATCTCCTAAGCAGAGGCATCCGGCTGTAATTGAATTTATTTTCTGACACTGTGAGTGTCAACTCTGAAGGTTACACCCCACACTCTCATTAATGAAGGATTAGTGCTCTTTTGAAGTCTATGATTCATATCCACGTGGGGGAAACAAGTCCCACAAAGACAAATCTGTTGCCTACATTTCCATAAAATCTGTGTTTGTGTTAATTGGAGAGTCCCGGGAGAAGCTCTCAAATATTCAAAGCTAATGGTGGAGTGGTGGTAAAATGTATTTCAGGAACCCAAGAGGCACTTATCAGAGAGTGGACTGCAATTTATAAACGTGTGTTAGCCTGTCTGTGGTTTCTGCAATCTACACACAGCAGCATTGCATAGTTTAAAACCTCCATTAATGTTTTGCGGTTGAAACTAAACATTTCTCTATTGAAACTAAGTACTTTTTTATCTTCCAGGATGAAACACTGAGCAAAAAAAGTAGTTACTGGTGAAACTTTCTGTTAGCATTTCCAATTATCTCAATGAAAGTTGCTTGTTTGGTCCAAGACCCCCAAAAGTACATAATTTGAAATGGTCCAACTTTGCTCTGAACTACAATGTGAAAGGCAGGATGGGGAAATTTTGTGTAATTATTTTTTTATTTTATCTCATCTTATTTTACTTATTTATTTTTAATAAACAGGAAAGAAAACTGCATTCCTCAAATCATTCATTAGGTCTTGCTCCAGGTAAAACAAAATGACAGACAGAAAATCGAAAACTAAAGGAATTGTTATACAATAGGTCATGAGGTCATGGCTACAAATACACATTGCACTTCACATTAAAATAAAACATTCACCCTGTCTATACTCTAATTGCATGCTATACATCCTAATGTGAAAGAATCATCCATGCATACATTTAATTTATTATATATATATATATATATATATATATATATATATATATATATATATATATATATATATATATATATATATATATATATATATATATATATATAACCAGAGATATATCACCAGATATGTCACCAGAGAGAAATCTTGTTTTTACTGGAATATCCAGTTGACATTTTATCAAAATTAATATATATATTAATTTTGAAAAAATGTCTTGACGAAGACTTCTCTCCAATGCACCCTTTTCACAGACTGTGAAGATGCGTTTCCACTGTTATCAAAATCACAAATCCAGTAAATATTTTCATTTTAAAAAACTAATATACATTTACACTGCTATACTTTGTTGTGTACCTAAACTTAACTGATATTTAGTGATACCAAATTGATCTAACATAAAAGCAAACATATGTATGCATATATATTACACAAATACAAAAATTGTATTTGCTGTCATCATTCACCACTAATAGAAGTTTACCCAACTATGATAACGTCCGCTTCTGAGAATCCCGGATATGTGAAAAGGGTCCGTCATTTAGCCCTCTTAAACTCTGCCCATTCAAGCCTGAGTGCGATGCCCACATCTCAAAATCCAACCAACAAACAAAGAACAGAACCAAGTCCCCTACACTAATTCTTTTCTTTTTTCCAAATTTATTACACTCAAATTCACTTCATATTACGGAAGAAAAAAATCTGTCACTACTTCAGATTCATTGCAAAATTAGCCAATGCATGTACTGATTTTGTAGCCGTGTCTTATAATGTGTTCCTTATCTGATATATTAATGCACATTGCACTTGCACACTGACTTACTCATATCTCTGCTTGGCTTCCTTCCTGTGCACCTCTTACAAGAATGCAGCATAACTAATTCATTTCCTCAAATAGCACTTTAATCACTCAAATCAAGCTGTTCAGAGTGCAGACCACAGTTTTCACCCAAAAAAAAAAAAGAAAAGAAAAAAAAAAAAAAATCATCTGGCAACAATATTTTACCACAGCTTGTGATTTCACAATTACCTCGCAAAGAGAGTTTATGATCTCATTTGAGTTGCTAATGTACTCCCCCCTCTCCTTCCCACCTCTTTTTGTTATCTCGGGGGACCAAAAAAAGATTTTGTACACAGGCCAGTTATGATTCCATATTTACAACGTTTAATTTGAATGCCAAGCGAAATGTGGCGAGTCGAACCATATGTAGATTTAATTACAGCCCTATCTCGGTGGCTGATTCCCACTCTGCCTTCGCACAGGATTAATAATAAAGATGGCAGACTGGTGATATTAAATTTTTCACATAACAAAGGCCAAATAATTGTCGTTTCTGACCTGCTGTTTCTCTGAACATGTTCTATGACACTTTAATGTTTGATGGAAATTCAATGGAAGTGAGGTTTAATAAATGAAGGAGACTTTGGCTATTACTTTTTGAATTTCACATCAATAGTGCTTAAGTCAAGGGCTCTTTTACAAATGGCCACAGTGTAAATGTTCATCTTTGTGCTAGTGTTCACAGTGTTTTTCTTTGTGCTACTATCAATCCAAACCTCAATAACAAGATAAAGGTATGTTTTTTTTCTAATTGGCTTTCCATATACATAATTTTATGTGAATTGTGGGATACTGTATAAAAAGATAGAAACGCTAAGATGTGAATATAATTTCAGTATATGCTCGCTTGGGGTCATATGCATGAACTACTATGGAAACACATTTACAGTATAAATTACTGGATGTGCATAAAGAAGTCAGAACTGACTGAATTATTTTTCTCAGATGAATGGCTACTATTACCTCCCAGAACTGTCTGGCATGCGGTCAAGTACCACACATAAAACATTTGCCAATAATCTCTCATATGAAACAATCACACACATGAAAAACATCAGAATCCTAAACCACAAGTGATTATTTAATAAAAAAAGCAACAGTGGCTTAAACACTCGTTTCCATTTCTATTTTGCACTAATTATTTATGTGTGCATTGTTTTCATGATATTCTGATTTTTGGAATAAATTTAGCATGTTTGAAGCATAGCCACCGACTGTGATTAGCAGAGGCCAAGTATAATTCATTCTCAATTATAGCAACATGACAAAGCTTGCTTAATGAACATGGGCAGAGCTCAACTTTATGCAAACTAGCACTTATGTGATGAGGCAACTATTAATAGCTATGTTTCCATCTGCCTATTTTTATGCAAACTTTGGGATATCGCATAAAAACAACGCTGGATGGAAACACCAAGATGTGTATAAATTCTAAAAATGCACATAAAAAAAATGTAGTATAAAAAGTTAAAAAACTTAATATAGGCGGATTATTGTTTTATCCAATAAGATGTGCTTAAACTACGATGGAAACACATGTACAGAATCAATGCGCTCTGAGGCGCAAGTCATTTATGACGTATGAAAAAAAACATAGATACATAGATGTCGCTTGGCTACGGTTTCGTTCCAATGAACTGCAGTAGCCAAGGCGAAATCTATGTATATATCTATACCCGCCCGCGCCGTCAGATCATTTGGACGTGTGCTGTTTTCAAGAGATAACAACGATATAAATACTGTTCGTTTTCTCACACAAACCGCTCGTTTCGTGTCTTAGGCCATCAATGTGTACTTATGATGGGGAATTGTTTCATTTGGACGATGGGGAATTGTTTTAATTTGGACTCTGTGCTTGTGTTTTGAGACAGTGACCATCGACCTGCATTATACGACTGACAGACAAGAACGGTTTGACCTAAAAATATCAAAATTGAAACTACTGCGGAAACAAAGACACCTACATCTTGGATGCCCTTGAGGTAAGCTAAAACATATCAAAAATTAATTTCAAAGTGAACTATCCCTTTAATGTAGACAGTGATCTCCCACTTGATACAGTTAGGAACACACATTAGCAAACATTGCAAAAAAAACCGTTTAATCACTATCATTGCAAACACCCCTAAACTAAAAAAACAAACAAAACAAAAAATAGAGCTGAAACCTTCCTCCTATATTAAATCTTATTATTAATTGAAAAGGATAGCAAACCGTACCTTGACATTGCTAGCGCCATGTTCCTCCAGTTGAGTGACAGGAACTCAGGGACAATCACTTCTGCATCAACTCTGTATCAAGAACACAACATTAATATCTCACAAATGATCCCTTGTTGGATCTGAAGTTGCCATCCCGTAAACCACTATGCCACACCACACCATTTTATGTATCTTATAGTGTGAATAAAAGGTGACTGAGTCATAACAAAAGTTGCCTGTAAGCTATCAGATAAAGTAAACAGTTCCACTGGAACATTTCATCTCCACTCACCTGCAGCCATCCTCACATTAGCCAGCATCTGAGTTTCGAGGTCATTTGATTTGTGGTCCACTCTGGTGGAGCTAATGTTTTCTAGATGGCCTTATAAAACGCAGATCGCTCGTGGCTCCGTTACCGTGGATACCCACAGCCTCCGATATGTCACTCTCTCCTGCTTCGGCTTCACAGAGCAGCCTGACAAAACAACCTTTGGAAATGTCAACATGTTAAAGCTGCACGGTTCCAGACGAGCAAGGCCAGGTGTGTCAAACACCATTAGTTTTAATCCTATTTGCTGTGAATCTTCACTTGGAAGAAAAAGAACGTATATCTGTCTCGGCCCATCAGCTGTGCTTTGTGCAGGTCTCTGTTTTGCAGGAGACCTTTTCTGCTGCCAAGAGGCAAAACCGACTTTGAGCTGTTGAGCTCTGAGGAGTTAAGCTGGCTTCAAAATGGGTAAAAGTGCTTTTTTTTTTCTCATAGGCTATTTCTTGCTTCAAAAAATCCCTCCTTTAGCTTAGGCACCTGCATAACAAAAATCTTTTCTGTCATTTTGAAGGTTTGAACAAGGGGAGTAAACCTCCTTGACCTCTGTCTCTTGCATATATTCATTGGATCTATTGTGCTGCAACCTAAATGGTCTTTTCCTTTTCAACAATTTATGCCACTGTTTTGGTAACTAAGAAACCTCAATTTGAAAATATCTCTATAAAATTTCTTTAATTCCAACTTTCGCTTTAAACAAGTAAAGCCTTGGCATCGAGAACAAACGCTGACTGCAGTGCATGTTTTTTGCTAGTTTATGAATAACAGGATTTCTCTATCAACATCCTCTTTGACAGCTCGCGCAGCGGCCAACAGATGTGCTACGCCACTTCCTCCCTTAACTACAATAGAGAGATTACCACAACGGTCTCATTTCTCCTTCCTCAGGGGAGGTTGGTTTTCTCTGAGGATAAGTTGCTATGGGGCCCCAGAGCCGCAATATAGCTGCTAAAACTTCAACAGAGAGATAGCAATGTTTGTACATCCAGAGAGATATCCTTTTGATTATGTCGGTACATATATTGTGAAACATTTTGAACAACAAATGCTAGAGCGACTCCAGCCAGGTAGAAAGGTAGAGTTTGTTCAGTTCTATCATGACAACTCTCGGAAGATTTGATAATGGATATGACAATGCTACTGTATTTGGTCTTGGCGGAATAGATCTGCTATGCTGCTGCTGTTGATTATTGCTGCTGCTGCAGAGCAAGTACAGGAACTTGCTACTGCAAATACATACGCAGATACGCTGCTGTGAGTATGTAAGACATACTGCGGCTGCACAAATATAATATATATATAAATTACCCATTGCAGATCTATACAGGTGGAGCTGGGGAAGGTGGAGGGTTTCAGAGAGACTCTGAAAGTGCGCTGCAAACTGCTATAGTGAATGCTAAACAGATGTATAATTGTGAAGCAGCAAGCTCATTGGCTGCCTGCTGCAATCAGCTTGTGCCAAGTAGTTAACACTGTGTCTAGAGTTTCGTGACAGAACTTGTCATTTTTAATTGCTTAGATCAGACCTCTAAAAACAGGGTCCAAGATACATGTTTTTTTTTTCTGTTTCAGCCTCTTCCCTTAAGACACAACCTCAGACTGCACAGATGTTCAGCTAAAAATCATAACATACAGAGGTGAATGTGATGTTGTGGTTTGCACCCTCCCTTTGAGCTTTCACCGCAGGAGTGCTTCCTGCTACATCTGTGATCTATACTAGCTGACTGCATAGCTAACAACTTCTCTAATTGCCCATATCGAGAATAATCTTTCCCCTTGTAGTGTGAGCACCAGATGGTTGTTTGAAGATCCAACCTACCAGAGAGAAGGGAGTTAATACCTTGGACCACAGGCATAGATTGAAGCACATGGAGCTTATTGGTATTAAAATATATGTTTTGGTGGAAGCAGTCTACAGTAGTGGGTGGGTAGCTCAAAGGTCACTGGTTTGATCCTGGGTACAGGTGACTCATGGAATGGAGAATTGCTGTAACACCCATTACCGTTTTTGCCCTGAGCAAAGCGCTTAACCCTAGGTTGCTGCACGGGGAGTGTAACAGCAATTAGTGTTGAGTGAGTCCTGCAATAAAAGAGAATGTACAAGCATGTGCTAGATGTAAGCAAAGTAGCCAAGAATGCTCAAGCATATATTTCTCAAAGGAATAGTTTATCCTAAAAATGTAAATGCTTTCATTTACTCACCCTCAAATGTTAAGAATCTACAGGCTTCTCTTTTCCATTCAATGAAAGTGAAAGCTCGCAGGAGCCCTCAAGCTCTAAAAAAAACAAAAGAGCAGCTTAAAAGTAGTCCATATTGCTCATACACCATATGACAACTAAAACAGAATAAACATGAAAACTAAACTCATTCTATCTATACCGTAACATCTGGTGCCTCTGAATGTGTTAATGCAGGTTTCATAAACAACTGTTCAAAATGTTGGGGTCAGAAAGATGGGATGCATTACATTTTGGCTCAGAAACAAAAGATGCATCAAATATATACATAACACACACACACACACACACACTATATATATATATATATATATATATCAAATAAATATCTTTGAATTTTCCATTTAATAGAGAATCTTGATGTATCAAAGTTTATAAAAAATATTAAGCAGAAAAACTGCTTTTCAACATTGCTAATACTTGAGCAACAAATCAACAGTATTCGAATAACTTCTGAAGAATCATGTAACACTGAAGACTGGACTAATGATGTTGAAAAAAAGGCTACATTTTAAAATGTATTTAAAAAGAAAACAGTTATTTTAAATTGTTATGATATTTCACAATATTACTGTCTTTACTGTATTTTTGATCAAATAAATTCATCCTTGGTAAGCATAAGAGACTTCTTTCAAAAACAACAATAGTAGTGTAAGTAATGTTGATTCAGTAACATTGGTTCACATGTGCCTTATCATCAGTTGCAATTAACTTCAGATTTGAACAGATTGAGGTTAAACAGTCTTATACATAAAAAGAAAGAAAAAAAGAAGAAAGATGCAGTGCAACTTTCAAAGAAGTCAGACTTGCGCATGTTTCCTTTTAAAAAGCAGCACAGATGAAAGCAAAACCATTTTCTGTGTGAAACTGCCTTAAAAGTGCTTGATGGGGTAATTCTCAATTAGTATACCATGGCCTTAACCTGATAAGATAAACTCAAACTCAAAGAGTTTTAAACCGCTGTAGACCTCCACTTTTCTAAGGCTGTTTACACAGTTGTAGATCTCTTATGGAGAGCTTGAAGTGTCAGGCTTTGCAGGCAGTTTTATTTGAGGGCAAAAAGATTAATACTGTTGTAGATTTCTGTCTCTATCTATTTTTCCAGTTGTGCTGTCAATCACTGTAATGGATGTTGAGATGAAAAGCCAGGGATGAAAAACAAAACATGAGGGAAATGGTTATTATTATTAACTTAAAGCTGACATGAGCCATTTTCCTTCAGAAACAGATTCAAAAACAACAACATATAATATATCCTTCAAATGGAATGGATTATACACTCACCTTGTGGCAGGGTAAATCAAATGTGAAATATCATACTTTTCTGCAAGTTAAACAAATAGCCTACTGATTGAAATGCAAGACTTGGGAATGCATTGCCTCGCAAACTAATTTAAACACTACGCAGTCACATTGTTGCTAGCATTGTCAGAAGAATTCTGATGTAGAATGTGTCTGCAGCTTTCAGTGAACACAGAATTGTTTATGCAAGCAAGGCACAACACATTTCTTCATATTGAAATGGGAGGGCTGATTGCTACAGTCAAAAGTATTTGTTAGATGCTGAATGTTTCATAAACACAAGCCAAAATTAACATATTCATGACAAAAAGTCATGGCAATTACAGAGGCACAGGAGGGGGTAGTTCTGTTGCTTTCAAGTTTAGAAATTCATTATGCATTCTATTTGAATGTATGCATACTTCACATTCCATAATTAATCTAATCATAAGTAGGCTAGCCTATAGCTTTTGGAGGTTTGATAGAGAGTAAACTGAGTACAATCGTGTAACGTTAACGCATAGACCGACAAAGTAGCCTTCACACGAGCACTAATTGTTTATCAAAATTATCTTTAAAAAAAATAAAATAATAATAATAATAATAATAACTAACGTCACCTACCGTGGTGGCAGTACTGTGGTACAGTGATGGTCTCAGATGGCAGATATAAAGTATAGGCCTAGAAGGCTATACCCAACTGAATGATACTATTGTATTTAATAGTCTTTACACAGGCCTACACTAGTCTAGTCAAGGTATATGTCTAAAACACGGTAATGTCATGGTATTTTGATACTGTTTTGATCAGAAAATGATTTTACCTGCAGTCAAAGAAGCTCACTCACACAAATTCCACAAAGGTGTTGAATTTAAAAGACATTGTTCATAACGATAGGGGGTTTGTTCTTTCAACGGCTTGTAGCCTATACTTCATCCTTAACAATTTATGTTTTCTGTGTTTTAAAGTATCTCAATTATGTGGTAGAAACCGCTTCAACAGATTAAGCGCATGAGACGCGTGATTCAGACTGAATTGCGAACCGTTCAGACCGATCTATGGTTATGGATTATTTGAAAAGAACCGACTCGCAAGAGTGATTCATTCACGAATCTGGATTTCGAGTTCTGATTCTAAACGGCCGACACACAGAACAACATAACGGTCACCACACAGAACAACATAACGGTCACGACGTGTTATTAGCTGAAATGTTTCGAAGGAAAATGATTTTCAAGTCGGTACATGGTAATCTCCCTCGTCAGATAAGTATTTATCAGTAAAACTGTGGCCTTTTGAGTTGATCAGACCTGCCCATAAATGCACTCCTTTGAAGAATCCATAACAACTCGATGTTAATGTTGGTTTTTCCAAAGGAAACTCACTCCACTGAATCTAATGTGGATCTTATCACCTTCATGGTAAAAAATAGCAGCAAGGGATCAATTTATAACACAGTCAAATGTATTATTGTGCATTTTTATTATTATTATCTGGCAAGCTTTTGCCCGTTAATGCGCATGTTTATTATAAGAGCCTGAAAAAAAGCGAAAAATTTGTAATGTTACATATTATTGTCAGATTCTATACCTGATTTAAACATGCCTTTTAGACGTAATATTAGAGATTTTAAGATTTCGGTCTTTTCCCCGCGTAGATAGGTCACTGACTGTAGCCAATGAACTGTCTTGGATTTGATCTTTTATTTATTATAATAGAGCGTTTTTACATAAACGTAGCAAAAAAAAAAAGAAGTGGTTGTTTATATTTGAGCCATAGGAAGAGGGTTAATCACAAACTTTGGAATTATTATTGTATTATTTATATTTTATTTTATATTTATTTTGTGTTATTATTATTATTGATAGGCCTACTCTTTTAATGTCTCTAATAATAACTTTATTTTTGTCTTGATTTATATGATATTATTCTGATATTCTAAGGATTCTGCATGAAAAACAGATTCCCGTCATAATTTTTTAACTGAATGTTTGAATGTGTGTCTTTTGTGATAAAGCAGAACAGCAGATGGCAGCAAATACTTACACTCCCATCTCAAACACTCTCTGGCATTGCTTGTCTTCAAATTGTATCCCAGGATAAGACTCCTTTTAGCCACTTTTTTTTTTTTTTTAGTTTTGATTACATTTCGGAGAAATTATAGATTCATCCAATAATTCTTCATCCTGCTGCTGTACTGTACTATACTCTGGGGACTTTTTCTCCAGCTGAAGGATTTTTATGGGGCCTTGAACCAGTGGATTTATACTTTTTTCTCTTTTTGGGGACATTGTTTTTTTCATAATGACTTTGAGTTGCCTACCTACCCCACAGCAGAAAAGGACTGAGACAGGACTGTTGTCTACAAGTGTCTAAGTTGCCTTTATATTTTCAATACAATGTTGTTTGGGGTCTTTGCAATCATGCTGTTTTTGAGTAGTATGTTTGACAAAGAGTAAAAGGAAACAATAGTCAACTCCCATATAGAAAAAGTTCAAGAGAAATAAGTCCATGAAAGCAAAATATAAATAAAAAAGATAATACTCAACAGTCCCGTCTCAGTCCTTTTCTGCTTTGGTGTAGTTATAAATCCACTGGTTGAAGGCCCCACAAAAAACAGGTTATCCTCCACCTGGAAAAAAAAAGTCCCTAGAGTATCCACCACGTATATCCCAGACCAGAGCGTGCAAACATATGAAATGGCTCCAACGAATACACAATGTCTCTCCATCAAGGAGTCTCTTTTTGAACTTCGCCTGATGAGATGACTTTACTTCAAGAAAATCTCATCAAAGCAGAGACCCCCGCCCTCATACCAAGCTGTGAAATGTGCTTGAAGATGAGTGAGTGTGCATATGTTGGTAAGATTAATCTCTTCTTTAGCGCCTTGACTCATCTCCCCCGCCTTTCTTCTGTGAGATGCACTGATTCACCCTGGATCACATTACATGAAGCCATATAGTTTCTCGAATCATTGAGAAGATTCAAAGTAACTGATGGTCCTATTGGAACCAAGCTAGGGTTCATTGAATTGCCTGGACATTATAGAAAATCAGATATTGTGACCGACCTGGTGAATATTTTCTTCACTCATGCCCAGATACATCCACCAGTGTTCACGGTCACCATTATAGAAAAAACAAATTAATTTTACATTTGAACTCATATTATCACACGTGTGCACATGAGGGAGGCTTGGAGCATGTTATATTTATGCGTTTTAGTTTTGTATGTGATCACATACAATAGCTTTTTAGGCTTATCATTTCAAGTCATTATACAGCTGCAAAGAATAATGTTAAATAATACTTAATAAATATTTACAAAACATATTTATAAAAATGTTTCTTTTCCTCCAGAAAAGTACAGATCTAAAGGAGGCAGGCGTTTTTCACCTCTGCATCACCTTCTTTACCTCAGCATCAGTAAAGAGTGGCATTTACTTGAGCCCTGTCTCAGACAGGGTTGACAAGACCCCCAATGGGTGACTGACTGAATGAGTCCACTCAGTTCGTATCAGGAGAGAGACACTGACTGCATTTGCTGACAACATCCTTTCGAGATACAGTATGTCAGGATGTCAAAGCTTCCCTTTCTGGGTACTGTGTACATATGTGTGACTTTACATGTGACTTTTCCACATCACAATGTGTCAAGGCTGTGCTAGTCATGTTATTTTTATATCTGTGCACAGTGTGTGCCCATGTTACTTTGCACATGTTCCTGCATTGACATGGTGCATTGCAGTTTATATGCGAATGGATATTGACAGCATGATGTAATGTGTCTTTGCCTTTCTGTTTATCCGTGTGTTTCTCAAGCGCATATATGGAACTTCTGAAGGTCAGTGTTAATGAACAATGCACTGAGGTGTTGTTAATCTCTATAAATTGGTTAATGCTACATTAATGTCATGCTTGTCATTTATTGATTTTCAGGATATTAATGGTGGAACAACGCTAATTAAGAATTCCCACAAGGTATGAATTAAAAGGTCTCGAAGCGGCCCACAGTACTCCAGACATGTTTCATGACAAGCGATTTGATGGATGAAGTCTAGGAAATGGACTTCAAGAGGACAATTAAGAGGGTAGGATGTTTACAACCTTTGATTTTAATAATGTATTAGTAAATGTTGAAATTAACATTAACTAAGATTAATAAATGCTGTTGAAGTATTATGCATACTTAGTTCATGTTAACTAAAGTAGTTAACCAATGTTGACAAATGCAACATTACTGTGTTTCCGAAAATACTTAATGGGTATAATAAATGAATAATAAGTAATCAGAAGTAACAGTAAAGACTTTTTACTTGTTACAAAAAATCCTATTTATTCATGAAGGGTCGGAGGGCCAAGGTGGAGTCCGAGGTGCAGGGGACAGAGGCGAGGACAGGGGATCACCAGGCCCGGGCGCTGCTGAGGCCTGGAAACCCTAAGGCGAATCCACAGCGACACAGACGGGTAGCTGTGGATGGGCAGAGGGGTCGACAGTGCTCAGTAGAGGCAAAACAGTAGAGCAAGAAGACCCCAATAGCGGAGGTGGGAGAGGGAGGCTGGGTGGGATCAGCAATGAGGGCTTTGAGCTGGGCAGGACCAGCGGCGTAGAGGGCGTTGAGCTGGCCAGGACCAGCGGTGAAGGCTCTGTGCTGGACAGGACCAGCGGTGAAGGCTTTGAGCTGGGCAGGACCAGCGTCGCAGAGGGCTTTGGGCTGGGCGGGACCAGCGATGAAGAAGACTTTGAGCTGGACGGGACCAGCGATGAAGAAGGCTTTGAGCTGGACGGAACCAGCGGCGAAGAGGGCTTTGAGCTGGACGGAACCAGCGTCGAAGAGGGCTTTGTGCTGGGCGGAACCAGCGGTGAAGAGGGCGTTGAGCTGGACGGAACCAGCGGCGAAGAGGGCTTTGTGCTGGACGGAACCAGTGGCGAAGAGGGCGTTGAGCTGGACAGGACCAGCGATGAAGAGGGCTTTGAGCTGGACGGAACCAGCGGCGAAGAGAGCTTCAAGCTCGGCGGAATAAAAGAAAACAATAGTTCTGCGTACATGACGCAGTCAGTCTCTAGCTCGGCGGGCATGACGCTTACTGTCACAGGCGCGGCGGGCATGACGCTCACAGTCTTGGGCTCGGCATATCTGGTGTGAAGTGCGGGCTCGGCTGGACTGGCGTGAAGTGCAGGCTCGGCTGGACTGGTGTGAAGGGCAGGCTCGGCTGGACTGGCGTGATGAGCTGGGTTGGGTGGCATTCCTGACCCGAACTGGAATGCCAGCTTGGCAGGAACCAACCGGATGATGAACGGGGCTGCGTTGAATAGGGACAACAGGTTATCTCTGGAATCCATAACTTTGGTCGGTCAATCTGTAACGTCTCAGGGTAGAAGAAGATGAAGTTCCAGGCAAAGATCCAAAATACTCAATATTTATTTAAACTGAAGAATACTCGAAACAGTGTGCGTGCACAGACAGAGTGCTAACAACACAAACATTGACCGACAACTGAAGAGTGAAAAGGGAGAACTTAAATACACAGAAGATAATGAAGATAACAGGTGAAGGTGATGAACTAATTAACAATGCACAGGTGATAGAACTGAACTAATGATGATGACGATGATGACAGAACACAGGTGAAGACAGTGATGATGATGAAGACCAACATGGTGGAAACAGAACACAATCCTGACACTTACAGGCTTTTGCATCTGAAGTCTTCATATATATATATATATATATATATATATATAATTTTACCTCAAAATTTGATTCAGAGTCAGAGATTCAAAGAGATCGAAGGCTTTGAGTGCTGATCCTGTTGTTGATTAGGATTTTTTAAATGGATGTTATAATATCTAATGATCTCTAAGAAGTAGAGATCACAGTGCTGTTTTGAGACTAAGAAGAGCTTTGGAATGTCTCATAACCTTTTGCAACCTTGTTCGATCACACGTAGGACCCTGGACCTGGCAGTCACACTGAAGAACACTGCTTAATGGTGTGTGAATCCATACAGGGCAGGTGCTGACACAAGTCACCTTGAGACATTGACCCTCAGGTAACAAAAATCCCCTTGAGTGCTGGGTTGATGCATGTTCCCTTAACACTGGCATCTGTGATATCCATGCTATATTAAATAGGCTGAACACGCAAGGCACGTATTTCACAAGGAACAGCACATTCTGTGTATTTCCAACCTTTATGTGGCTGTATGATAATTAAATCACAGTCACCATGGTTACAGAACGACTCTGACCCTCCTCTCTCCTGACAGGGACTATAATGATATGCTGATGCATTCTGGGTAGTAGGAAGAGGGCCCTGTTAGAGAATAAGGTGGTGCACCCTTGAGATTGAAAATCAAATTCTGTCCTGAACCCTTAAACAAATTGATTCCTTAACCTGGCTCACTTGTGAGATATGTCGTATTGAATAATAAAAGATCAGTATCGCAGACTAACATTTTGGAAGGAGGAAACCTTCGGCTAAAAGCCATTGATGTTTTGCCAAAGTTACAATCACAATCTTTTGCACTGTAGCAGCAAAACATCAAGGGTTTATGAGGTATAAATGCATGAGTATAATATGAGTGCTGTTGATTTTACTGTATATTCTGTAAACTGTGGTCATATTTGTGTTCTGTTTAAAGGATACACAGACCTGAAATAAACCGTGGTTTGTTGAGGAGAGGTCTGCTATGTTACAATTTTAAGTGTTCGCATTTATGGCCCTACATATTGGATTTTGGTACAGTTTCAAAAGTACATATAGGAAACTGGTAGATTCTAGTTCTACCAGAAAGACTCGGAAGAAGATATTGTAACAATCATCCATTTATTAATGACCCAGCAAGCAATATATGCAATAAAGTATTTGGCGTAGGCCCCGTCCGTACGGATTCAGCATTTCCTGCCTGAAGATGAAGGCAGGGGTGCAGCTGACCCCCCGTGAGGTATTGGAAGGGACCGTCCTGGTGGTGGTGGGGTGGTTGGAGGGGAAGGAACATCCTGCGGTGGTAAAGAAGATGGAGAGAAGAAGCCTTCTTATTGGTGGAGGGAAGAAACCATCTTGGTGGTGGTGGTGGTGGTGGTGGTGGTGGTGGTGGTGGTGGGGTGGATGGTGGTGAGTGAAGTGTTCAGTATCTGCAAACTCAGACAAGTGTAAGTACGGGTCCTTTATACTTCTAGTATTAGAACATGATTGGATAAATGAGAAGGTAATAAGTGACGCAAACAATTGAGTCTTTCCGGCAGAACTTATGCTAAAGCTTTCATTTTTAGAATACTACAGAGATTGAGTCTTGATTCTTGTCAGTATTGCAGAAAAGAACATTAAACTTTCAAAGTGCTGAGGCTTTCCTTTTGCTTTTCCCTGTATACCTGGCCCAGTTTCATCTACGGATTACAGACAAATTAAAGCTCACTTTTACATTGCACACAAACATGGGCGAAATGCCACATAATAAATTACCACCTCAATTAAAAGTGAAGGTGTAGCTTATTTTAAACCTCAAAATGAACGGTAACTTGTTAGTGGAATGGAGAAATAAGTAATGCTATAAAACTACAAAAATAATTGATGAGTATGTTATGCTTTGGTGTACTTTTTCTTTGTGTACTATTTTTTTAATGGTGGAAACTATAAGTTATGATAAACTGGAGATTTTGGTCCACTATAGCACAGAAATTCTTCACTTAAAATTCTAAATGAATTTTTTTGTCTTTTAGTATGAATATGTTATCCTTACTGTTATAAGCTAGTGTGCTGCAAAAAATGCTTATATAAAATGCTTATATCAGATTTAGAAGATATAAGCATTCAAAACTTACATCAGTGGCTATATTTATACCAAATAATCCATTAGTAATTGGATTGACGGCTCAGTCAAGCTGAAAAGCCTTCATGTAACACCTTCATCAATACGATTGAGCTCGATCCGAATGAAATTTCGATCGGATTTAAAGGTGTGGTTTATTCTTTTTCTAATCCGATCGAGAGAACATGTAAACACTTGATCGGATTAAAAACCGAAACTGGAAAGGACTGCGCATGTGCAATGACGTAGAAATGACGTAATGATGTATGGCGCACAGAAAGAGCTGCAGTTGTTGTTAAATAACTCGTGTTATTCTAAAATTCTCCTACCACAATCAAAATTTTCTGATGAAATTTCATGAACTTTTGATTATAAAGAAAGAAAATTACTTAATTTCTTGCTTCAGGCCCTATTCTGAACTCCATTCAAGGAAAGTGCCAATTCTACTTAAATTCTGGGAAAGATCCTGCTAAAGTAACACATTATAAGCAAAGAGCTGCCAGGACACATGTGTCTCTGACATTAGCAGTCTCATCTGCCACCTTAGATTTGGTCATGTCAAGATGACACGAGTATCCCATGGAGAAATGTGTGGATTCCCGATAGCGCTGTGTGCCTTGCGTGCGGATGGAACCAGGGTTGTCACACATGCTCCATGTCTTGCCAGCTCACATCACATCCCAATTTAGCGGTGTCAAACTGTACGGCATATGTGGACAGTAGTTTCAAAATGTCAGTAAGATGCCTGTTGGATTAAGTTAATATTCAAGAGGAATGGTCCAGATTCAGTCCAGCTCCATTGATTTCATCAGTGACGTGCTGCTGATCACCACAGGATTGTAAAATAAATCCCTAGGTTTGATTACAATAAATGGAAGTCTATATGGAGCATTGCACTAGGGAAAACGTGAAAAAGTACATAAGATTTCAATATGCATTATACAGTACAAGTTAGTGATGTAACCATGTGCAAACTATGTTGTACTCCACCCACAAGAATTAATCTGTAATGCAAAATGTGTGAATGCAGATGCTTCTAGCTATGCACTCTCAATGTCACACATGCTGTTGTTTCAACATACACTCACCTAAAGGATTATTAGGAACACCTGTTCAATTTCTCATTAATGCAATTATCTAATCAACCAATCACATGGCAGTTGCTTCAATGCATTTACGGGTGTGGTCCTGGTCAAGAAAATGAGCTCCAAACTGAATGTCAGAATTGGAAAGAAAGGTGATTTAAGCACTTTTGAGCGTGGCATGGTTGTTGGTGCCAGACGGGCCGGTCTGAGTATTTCACAATCTGCTCAGTTACTGGGATTTTCACGCACAACCATTTCTAGGGTTTACAAAGAATGGTGTGAAAAGGGAAAAACATCCAGTATGCGGCAGTCCTGTGGGCGAAAATGCCTTGTTGATGCTAGAGGTCAGAGGAGAATGGGCCGACTGATTCAAGCTGATAGAAGAGCAACTTTGACTGAAATAACCACTCGTTACAACCGAGGTATGCAGCAAAGCATTTGTGAAGCCACAATACGCACAACCTTGAGGCGGATGGGCTACAACGGCAGAAGACCCCACAGAGTACCACTCATCTCCACTACAAATAGGAAAAAGAGGCTACAATTTGCACAAGCTCACCAAAATTGGACAGTTGAAGACTGGAAAAATGTTGCCTGGTCTGATGAGTCTCGATTTCTGTTGAGACATTCAGATGGTAGAGTCAGAATTTGGCGTAAACAGAATGAGAACATGGATCCATCATGCCTTGTTACCACTGTGCAGGCTGGTGGTGGTGGTGTAATGGTGTGGGGGATGTTTTCTTGGCACACTTTAGGCCCCTTAGTGCCAATTGGGCATTGTTTAAATGCCACGGGCTATCTGAGCATTGTTTCTGACCATGTCCATCCCTTTATGACCACCATGTACCCATCCTCTGATGGCTACTTCCAGCAGGATAATGCACCATGTCACACAGCTCGAATCATTTCAAATTGGTTTCTTGAACATGACAATGAGTTCACTGTACTAAAATGGCCCCCATAGTCACCAGGGGTCTCATTTATAAAACTGTGCGTAGGAACCTTACTAAAAGTGTACGTGCGCCTGAAAGCCAAAAATGACGTACGCAAAAAAATATTCAGACTTATAAAACCGTTCGTACGCCAGAACCTGCGCAGAATTCACTTTATAAATCCCAGTCAGCGGAAGATTGTGCGCACATGCGTCTCCACCCCGAAATAACCATATATGGAGCTTACAACGCCTAGTTTTACTATGCATATCCTCATCTGCATATCATTTGCATATGATTATTCATCCACGTGATAACGTTTAACGGTACAAGACACATTACATTAATAAAAATCATGTACTTGCCTATCCTTGTCTTGTTTTTGAATACATAAATCAAATAGTGTAAAATACATTTCATCTTTTCCACTGGCCGAATAGTATTTTTAATTGATTTATATTTTTAATGGAAACAGATATGCCTTGGGCATTATTTGCACTTAACTATTTTTTTTAATAGAATTTGAATATAAATGAATATAAAAAATGTTGTAACTTCTCAGTAATGATTTCATGTTTAAGTGTTCTCCATTAATTTGAATGGCATATTTAATCTAAATGTTTATATCAGAAGTAAAACATAGTTTAAATCATTATTTTATTTATTTAAACTGTTATTTGCATCAGTTTCACTAAACGGCCCAACGCGCTCGCTGGTGCGGACATTTAAGAAGGGATGGATAGTGGCTTCAAGTGACAGGCTTGGTGAGTGAAATGATATTTGTATTATCTTGTATTTCTTTAGATTTTCTGTCTAAAAGTGAACAAAAAGACGCTTAACTCCAGCTCACCATCGGTGTCGCCAAACTGCTCCATCTCCAAAACGTTCGTACGCATGGGTCAGAGTTTGCATGCAGGTGCGCAAATTTTCCCGTCAAGTTTGTTTTTATAAATCACAACTTATGCGTCGGAAGCCACGTTTATAAATGAGACCCCAGATCTCAACCCAATAGAGCATCTTTGGGATGTGGTGGAACGGGAGCTTCGTGCCCTGGATGTGCATCCCACAAATCTCCATCAACTGCAAGATGCTATCCTATCAATATGGGCCAACATTTCTAAAGAATGCTTTCAGCACCTTGTTGAATCAATGCCACGTAGAATTAAGGCAGTTCTTAAGGCGAAAGGGGGTCAAACACAGTATTAGTATGGTGTTCCTAATAATCCTTTAGGTGAGTGTATGTCAAACATATGTTGTTTCAAAAGGCTCTATAGTGAGTGTTAAAGTTATTCTATAGTGAGTAATTCCTATACTGTCAATTTTCGGGCCAACTACACAACTGATAATTTTCACTGCTCGCTTGCAATACATTAGCTAAGCATTCATATCTGCTTATGCATTCTTTTCAGGATTCTTTGATGACTAAGACATTCATCAAATTAAAAAGTAACATGTACAAGTCTTTTTCACAGTCTTTTGATCAGCTTAATATGTCCTTGCTAAATAATGGCACAAATGCAGTAGAGCTTAATTTATATTGAAACTGGAAAATTATTTTAAAGATGGAGAAAGTACATCCAGTATATACTGAATAAGCTTTGTCATAAAGAATTTTATAAGAAATGTTAGCAAATCACAATGGAAGGTAATATACTTTACCAAATAAACACATCAAATGGAAGTTAGCACATGTAAACTAAATTGATTTCATCACAATAGAATCAGCTTTACAGTTTTGTGGGAGGTCTCCAGTGGGAATCATTGTTTTGAGAGATGAACCTGTCTTTGTCAATGTTTTCTCATTGTGACAGTTAAATTACTTCATACAAGAACGTTAAATGAAACATAATTTCATTTTCAGGCGGTAATGCTGAGGGAAGGTGGGCTGATGTGGGATGGTGGATAAATTAATAAGATGAAGTAAGAACTAATCCTCACATATTGAGTGATCGCAACTCACATGTACAGGAAAATTTGACCCACTCAAGTGAATTAATGTTTGTTTGGCATCTTATCATTAAATTTTCTTTCTTGTCTTTTACTCCTCCAGTGTGTGTGGAGTGTGAGGGCTTGGGTGTATGAGAGGGAGGGTCAGGCGTGTATGTGAATGGGTTCTGGTTTCTAAATTTGAGTTCAGTTTAAGGTCTGTCCACTCCAGAACTCAGTGGAGCTTGTCTGACACTGACAAATACTCTCCTCCCATCCTCTAGAGAGAAATAGAAAGCCAATAACGAAAATGGGAATAAAACACAGCAGAGTAGTTAGAGGTGAATATGATGAAACCAGAAAGGAATAGGACAAAGAAGAGATGGAAAGAATCCTAATGTCTTTCTCTTTAGCATCATTATGTTTCTGAAATGTGTCAGAATTCAACAGTTGAGTTTTGACATTGAGTTCTGAGTCTTGCTGCAATGGTGCATTAGTGGACATTAATGTGTTCTAATTTCTGTTGACAGTTTAATTTTTTCTTTTTTTTTTTTTTTTCAGGTCAACTACACTGTACAAAGTTTGGTGTCTGATTACCTTTGAAACAAATTTCACTCAGTAACTGCTCAATTAAAAAAAAAGTACACATTGTAAGTAAAACATTGAATTACACATGACATTTTGAAGTAGAAAGACTGAAATAGTATTTTTTTTTTTTTGTAAAACATACTCTAATAAATCTTGCTGAGTAAATTGGTTAGTTGAGGTTAGTTAAAATTATTACAACATATTTGTAGCTATAGATACCTGAATAATGATACATTGGTTTTACAAAAGTTGTATTGGCTTTGAACGGAAACTCTGTCACCCCCTTGAGTATTGAGGTTTGTTGGCAAGTTAAAGTTGGCATTAAATGAAAATTCTCTATTTTCTAAATGGATTTTCTAATTTATATTATAGATCTTTTTGTGATTAATTAGTGCATTACTTTAATCTAAATGCCATAACTGGACCGTCCAATGAAATCGTCAGACTTCTTTCTGGTGACATTTGCAGGACATCTCAAATTATTCAGTTCACTTGGGGTGTGTTCACACTTGTAGTTCGTTCACTTGGTTCAGTTGGTCTGGACCAAAAAACAAAAACATTTATTCCTGGTCTGATTAGCGTTTAGATTGGCATTTTTTTATCACCGAACCTAAAGTCACAGGGATATGTTCACAACCTAAATGTTTGGCTTTAATGACGTATTGCCTATTTTGAGACGGAACTTACCGAACATCCAAAACAATGCTGTGTGCTGGGATGAATGCACTCGTTGTGTGTGCGTAGCCTGCATATGATGGTATTTTGACCAGCTGAGAACTCGTGAAGAGCTTATAAAATGTGTAAAGGGAGTCAAAACAGCGGCAGGAATCTGTCACACACAAAAATGAAGATCTGCTGTGAAGCGAAAAAACAGGTATGCTTGAGCATTCTGTCCTTTTAGGCTCTCATCTTCCTGTTTTTGGTTCGTTTACAGGTATTTGGTTCATGTTGCATTCATACAGTATATCATTCGAACCGCACCAGAGTTCGTTTGGAAGCGGAGCGAGACCAATCTTTTCAGTGGTCTCTGTCCACTTGTTTGGTGAGCACCAGGGTTCGGATGGCAGCGTTGACACATGTTCAAATTAACCTCACTAACAGAGCAATCGCACCAGGGTTCGTTTTAATTGAACCAAACATGCCATGTGTGAAGACATGTAAACGAACCAAAGACAGGAAGATGAGACCCTAAAATGACAGAATGCTCACATTTTATAAACTCTTCACAAGTTCTCAGTTGATCAAAATACCATCATATGTAGGCTACACACATACAATGAGCGAATTTATCCCAGCAAACAGCATTGTTTTGGATGTTCGATAAGTTCCGTCTCAAAATAGGCAATACGTCATAAAAGCCAATCAATCAGGTTGTGAACGTATCCATATGCCTTTAGGTTTGGTATCTTTAGGTTTGGTGATAAATAAAAATGCAAATCTGAACGCTAAGCAGACCAGGACTATGTTGTTGTTTTTTTGGTCTGGACCAAACGAATCAAGAAAAACGAACTACAAGTGTGAACACACCCTTAAACCTGCCCTTGCATGCTCGCATTAATTTGCCGCCATTTTTATTTAAGTGTCCACATCTCAAAAACCAATCGACAACTGATGCATAGAAGTGAACCAAATCCCAATGATACATTACACTCGGATCAGATGTACATCACAATATGGAAGAAAAGATCTGTCTTTACTTCCATTTTATCATTACTTTAAGTATGTTCAACGGGTCTAATCATTAGTAATGCACTGGCCAAGCATTTGTACCTGCGTTGATGTACTTGCGGAGAGTATTTTTCTCGAAATGTTTTATAGAAAGTCTTGAATTTATATTGATATCAAATCTCCATTTCTTGTCTCTGTGGCACAATAATTCTGTACTTTCGTAAATGTCATGCCAAATAATAAGCTCAAGGTTTAGTTGTAGCCTCCAAAGTTCAAACAAGCTGTAAAATGATAACCAGTGTGGAATTATGGGAAACAAGCTTGAAATTACACCCTGGGCATCCTCTTATATTACATCCATTGTTATGTCTTAGAGTGGTATGAATGTGCAAGTAGTATTTCAGATGGATTTTAATCTCCTTGTGTCCGCACACATACCTGGTGCTGTACAGAGGCGCTGAACCATTTACTGCCGTCACTGAATTTACTGCCAGTGAATTAACACTGCAATGCCACAGTTATTGCCTGCAGTAATGGAGCTATAAACTGAGGGGAAATTGTGAAAGCTCAGAGAAAGCCCTAGGCTAAGGATGCTAAAAACATTAGCGGCAGCTTCTGTAAAAGGACCACAATACCTCTATAACAAGCTGAAGTGTAAATTGTTAGGACTTTTTTTTTTTTTTTTTTTTGAAGTCAAAGTAGAAGTCAAAGTAGAAGTCAAAGTTTCAGTTACATTCTTCAAAATATCTTCTTTTGTGTTCCACAGAAGGGAAAAAGCCATTCAGGTTCAGAGTGACATGAGGGTGAGTAAATGGTTACAGAATTTTATTTTTTTATTCTATCCCTTTAAAGCTGATTTGTTGTGCTGCACAATTTGAGGAAAATTTTAAAAAAAGTAATTACCCCCCATTACAATTAGGATTGCTATTTAAAATGCATTTAAAAAGGGCTGCACAATTTTTGTGATTTATATCAATATAATAAATAATAATAAAAAATATATGTATAATTATATATAATATAATAATATATTATATATTATGTATAAAGTTGTATTGGCTTTGGAAGGAAACTATCACCCCCTTGAGTATTGAGGTTTGTTGGCAAGTTAAAGTTGGCATTAAATGAAAATCCTCTATTTTCTAAATGGATTTTCTAATTTATATTATAGATCTTTTTGTGATTAATTAGTGCATTACTTTAATTCTCCTTGGTTGGCAGTGTTGGGCAAGTTACTTCGAAACTGTAATGCGTTATTTATTACTTGTTACTGTCATTTCAAAGTAATTTGTTACATTACAATATTACTGTATTTAAAATGTAAGGCATTACACTACTATTGCATTACTTTTAAGTTACTCTCACCAAAATAACTGCCATGGTACCTTACATCTAATCATGGTACATACTATATAGTACTTCAGATATTATCATGGTACCATGGTACATTGCATGGTACTGTAGATGTTACTATGGTACATAGTATGGTACCTCAGATTTACCATGGTACCTACCATGGTACATACCATAGTACCTCAGATATAACCATGGTACATACTTTATAGTACTTCAGATATTATCATGGTACCATGATAATATCTTAAGTACTATACTGTACAGTATGTTACTATGGTACATAGTATGGTACCTCAGATTTACCATGGTACATGCCCTAGTACCTCAGATACAACCATGGTACATTCTGCCGTACATATTACCATGGTACATACTACCTCAGATATAACCATGGTACCTCAAATATTACCATGGTACTTTGCATGGACGCATGGTACAGACATCTTTTTACTTTAAGCCCGGGGTAAACTTTAGGCTTAAACTTTAGCAAAAATAAAAATAACTAATGAATAATAACTAAGCCAAATATTTTTATTTTATTTTAATTATTATTGTGAGTGACTGCAGTAGTGGGCATAGGCCATTTGGTCTATGAACGAGTCATAGATTTCCAAAATCAGTTTTAAATGTATAATTTAATATTAGTGAGATTTTTATTTAAGTAATGTTCTAATTCTAGATGTTTGTAAATGCTGCATGATTTTGACGTGGTTTAATCAATGGCCGTGCGCGTGAACTTTGAACATTCATGTCGCTTTCAAACACTGGAGCGGCCACGGCGCAGAGTTGCCATGGAAACGGCGCTGGACCACTGCGACTGGTAAGCAGGAAACTCCCTCTCTCGCTGTTGAGAATGTACTATCCGCTGCAGGCTGCCAGGCTCACTCATCTCGGCTCTGTCTGATTAACGTACAAGTGAAACATTTTTGCGCGGACGTTTCTCCTCTGCTGATCTCGCGGTGATTTTGGCGAATTTGTATGAAGAAAAAAAACCTACCACTTTATTCCAGGTTAACTAACAATGCTTGTAATGCACGTTACTGACATTTGTACCGAGTAAAATATTACTTTTTTCCCCCCTGTAATGCCTTACATTACCGCGTTACAGCAAAAAGCAATGCATTACAGTAATTAATTACTTTTGTAACGCGTTACTCCCAACACTGTTGGTTGGCAACAGGTTTATAAACGTTTCTCATTAAAAATGGTTGGGGTACATTCCCAAACAAAGCAATAAGCCCTGCAAAGCCGTGATTTACAGTGAATTTAGAACAGCTAAGGGGCGTTGTTAGGCACTACGTGGCAACACATGCAGCAACAAAGAATCACAAACGGCAGTTGCGCAGTAATACTAATGTAATGCGGTCACAGGTGTATGTTTGTTGAGTAATTTACAACGGCTTCGAACGTGTCTCAACCAATCAGAATCAAGGACCGGAACTATCCGTTGTATAATGCATAAGCAACCCAAACTCTGAGCACATTCAGAGATGAGTTTGTGTGCATTCACAGCATTTGCTGTGAACCGAGCCACTGATCTTGCCTAGGGCGCCAAAATGAACCAGGAAAACTAGTCCAACAGACCACTCGTATGTGATGAATGTTTTTCATAGCATTAAAAATTGTACAGTATTTACATAATTTCCTAAGTCTTTCATAAAGATGAAACATTTCCAGAAAAACTTCATCTATCCGGTTTTCCCCATTTTTGCCTTCATCCAGAGACATTTCATATTGATGAGGTTCAGTTCCTTACGGGAAACATACAGCATGTTGCATGTTTTTTTGCCTTCAGAATTTAAAATCAATGCAGTTACACTCCTCAAGTGTTCCTCCTTCCAATGAGCAACTGTGATAGCTAGTATACGAGTCTTCTCATGGTGAGTTGAATGAATTTATGCTTGGTGGATAATCTGGGATTTTCAGAAACTCCAAGGCCAACTGCTTCCAATTTCCAGTGGACCCCACCAATCAAAAGCCTGCCTTCCCCCACTCTCTCTACACTTCCCCAGCCCCTCTCTTTCTTAAATGCACACACATTCACAAATCATGCTTCAGCAATGTCTTTTGTGCTGTACTGATCCATCTTTCCAGGCTTGCATACATCTGTTCATTCTGTGATGTGGGCAGCTATGCATTTGCCCAGGATTCACGATCCAAATCTCTTCGATTTTAACCAACAGATTTTCTAAATTGCACTCTAATTGGAGGTGGACTGTGTCGTCACACACAGGGTGTGCTTTTAAGACACAAAGCAATCTTGTGATATGTGACGACCCATGTGTTCAATGGGGTTTTCCCCAGCGCTTGCTTAATTATTCTGCCCTCCCAAATGATTACATGGGTGACACCTGTTGCTTACTTCCCTTTGGGCCTTTAAAAGAAGCAAGACAGATGGCAATGTGCGGGCGACCTATTTGATTTGTTTACCTTTGTTATTTGTTTGGTTGTGTTTCTTTTTTCATGCATCACAATGCTACATCACATTACATTCCCATTTTGTTGCGTCCCTTTTGAGCTATGGGGCGTAACATGATACAACAGGTCTAGATATAGTAGTTTTTGGAGGGAGGAAGATAGTTAAAGAAAATGAAAAACACTGCACTGCAGGGGTTAAACAAACAATCTGAGCCATAAGCACTTATCGTTTGAATAAATTAATGTGATAACAGCAAATTGGAATACATGGTGACTCATCACAGGGACTCCACTGTGAACTTCTATTTGCAAGAAGATTAACATCATCAAAAATTGTGAGACCAGAATAAGACCCTCTCAGTCAATTGAAGACCCAGCAGGAGACAATGGCTCTCATTAAGAGTTGTTTCCTCTATTACTATGGGTTTCATTAGAACATTTGGGAACATGTAAAACATTAGAACATGTTGTGTACACTCACCAACCACTTGCTAGTATGGGTTTGGACCTCTTTTTGTCTTCAGAACTGCCTTTTTGGCATAGATTCAACAAGGTGCTGGAAACATTCTTCAGAGATTTCAGCCAATTTTGACATGATAGCATCATGCATTTGCTGCAGATTTGTCGGTTGCACATCCATGATGCGAATCTCCCATTCCACCACATGCCAAAAGTGTTCTATTGAGATCTGGTACCTTTTGAGGCCATTTGAGTACAGTGAACACATTGTCATGCTAAAGAAACCAGTTTGAGATGTTTTGAGCTTTGTGACATGGTGCGTTATTCTGCTGGTAGTAGCCATCAGAAAATGGGTAGACTGTGGTCATAAAGGGATGGACATAGTCAGCAACAATTCTCAGGTAGGCTGTGGTGTTTATACGATGCACAATTGGTACTAAGGGGTCCAAAGTGTGCCAAGCAAATATCCCCCACACCATTACACCACCAGCAGCCTGAACTGTTGATACAAGACAGGAATGGATCCTCAAATGGAGTTCTTAAACCAAAAACACTTTAATGCATTCATGAATTATCTGGTTCTGAGAACCCTCTACTTTGATGCATGTTATAAATGTTTGTCGTGAGTCATGAAGTAACGCTATAGCAACAGATATTTTGATTATTAGTATGTGAAATTTATGTTTATGACGTCTACATCAGGAGCCTTAGTAGCTCATCACCATAAATGATCCTGCACTGGAATATAAAATATGAATCTTTCCTCTTTTTCTTTGTAGATATACCCTCTCAAAGCAGTTCCTATTTCGTCCCACTCGACTGCCTTATCAGTCGCCATGACACAGTGATTTATTAGATCAGAGATGTTGCGTGGGGTGGTGCAACCCAGGATAGGAAGAACTGTGAAATGCTCCTTGACTGTGAATTGCTTTGGACCCAGTGTTGCCGCATATGAATTACCTGGTGGAAAAGGTAGTATTTTGTACTTTGTAAGGGAGACTTGGACTAGTTGTCACAAAGGGAAATGGTCACAAGGTCTATATCTCAGAAACTATAAGTACTATCATAAATACTTTCATTATTTTTTAGAAAGAAAAAAAAAAATCTTGTAATTATTTGTGTAATTTTTACTGTTTAACTGTTTTTTTTTTTTTAGCTATAGTTTTAATGGCAGGTCCCAGTTTCCAACTTAATATTGTGTGAAGACATGCCAAATATGTTTAACTATTTTCCCTTTCCCTATTCTCCCTTTATTTACATTTAGTCCTACAGCGTGATTCATCAAACAGTTCTTTGACATAACAGCAAAATTACACAATGTGAGATCAAGTCTCAGTTTGAAACTGTAGTGCTATTCGTCACACTTCATCATATGCTCTGAATTGTCAGATCAGAGTCAGACCTCACCTGGTCTTCTGTGACAGGACAGGATTGATGACTGGGAGTTAATCTGGCTAAGAGACGCTGTGTACTGCACACCTCTCTGTGTGAAGAATCTATGAGATGAGATAGATTCAGACAGTTAATACTCGCGGTGCCAAGTCACTGAGGGAGATTCACAATGACAGCTGCAGATAACAAGCTTTACCCAATCAGCTGGTGAAAAAGAGAAAGTGATAGAGAAAGAGAGCGAATAGACAACTGCTGTCTTTGGAATTCTGCAGTATAGCAATGTGTGTGGTTTTTCTGGTCAGAATTTGTGTCTGTCCAACACTAATTAGTACTGATTACCATTACAGGGAAATAAACTAGAATATGCAGTTCTGTTTGTGAATATCGACTTTGCCTCAAGCCAAACGCTGAATGTTTTTCAAAGATTTGATGCAACAGACTTTGCAAATTTTATCATAATATCAACCTTTGGAAATGTTGTTTCCAGGTGGACTGTGCACTTCAACTACTGGATATTGCAGTGTGGAAATCTAATTGGAGCTTGTGGTTATCAACAATTTTGAGTGCAATATGCATCCGGCAACCCGTGAAGGAACTTTGGGTGGAGTCTAACAGGACCTAAATCTGTCATAAGCAACAACAAGTTGTTGCAGAAAGAAACATCGAGCTAAGTTCAGCCTGGGATTGACGTGGCGTCTTCCTCTGCTTGGCCTGGGAGCCTGGTAAGTCATTACCTTAAACTCATTAGCAGTTAATTAAGCTAGAGAATGGACAGTGAGTCAGCTATAGGCACAGCTGGATGGGTCAATTTTCTTTATTAAAGAAGTGCTGGAGTTTCTGTAGTTTGACTATAGATCATGGCACTTGCCAAGTTCATAGGGCCAAGGTCATAGGTTTGTTTCCAAGGAAACTCGCTAAATATATTTTACATAATAATAAATGTAATTTAATTGAAAACCGAGTTTGTATATGGGTCAGATAAGCCTTCTTGTGGAATCCAGTAATGGATGAGTGTTCAAACCTGACAGTGTAAGTGTAATTGTTGAATGTTCTAGAGCTTGTCAAAAACACTGGATTAAAACGGTAGATTTTTGATCCAAAAAAGGAAGGTAAACTGTTTAAAAGGAGGGCAGCATGGTAGCAAAAGTGCAACACAAAGTGGCATATAAAAGTTGGTAATAAAATAATCGTATTACGATCATTTTAAAAGAGCAATTTATTTTTAAAAAGTACAGTTAATTTATTTTTCTGTAGCACCTTTGTTTTAATTTATTTTTTTCAATTTATCTCAAATTTGAACGTCAGTAGCAAAACACCAGATGCCTGGTTGAAAAGAATGAAAGAACATTACCTTACTGGTTTTCAAAGACTACAGAGTACAGAGATTGTTACAGAGTACAGTACAGAGATTGGACAATAAAACTAAAAACACCTTGTTTTAGACCACAATAATATATTAGTATGGTGTAGGGCCTCCTCTTGCAGCCAATACAGCAAGTCCTTTACAGTGGCCAGAGGGATTTTCCTCTTCAAGAACGGCGGCCAGGTCACTATGTGATGCTGGTGGAGGAAAATGTTTTCTGACTTGCTCCTCCAAAATACCCCAAAGTGGCTCAAAAATACAGGTGCTGGTCATAAAATTAGAATATCATGAAAAAGTTGATTTATTTCAAGAATTCAACTTAACAGGTGAAACTAATATATTATATAGACTCATTGCATGCAAAGTGAGATATTTCAAGCCTTTATTTGTTATAATTTTGATGATTCTGGCTTATAGCTTATGAAACCCACGAAATCAAAATCCCAGAAAATTAGAATATTACATGAAATCACACAGTAATTACACAGTAATACCATGGTCATTGAACCAGGCTTTGGTTCTTTTGGCAGTGTGGGCAGGTGCAAATCCTGCTGGAAAATGAAGTCAGCATCTCCATAAAGCTTGTCTGCTGAAGGAAGCATGAAGTGCTCTGAAAATGTCCAGTAAGTTGAATTCTTGAAATAAATAAACTTTTTGATGATATTCTAATTGTATGACCAGCACCTGTATTTAGATCTGGTGACTGTGCAGTAGATGTCTACACGGGTCCAAACATTTGTACCCGAACCCGAAGGGACCGTAATGTGCTACACAGAACCGACCCGGACCCCACTTTTATTTCAAAAGCTGGACCCGGACCCGTGCAGATCCGAGAAATGCCATACCTGGACCCGACCTGGCCCCATCTATTATTTGAAAGCTGGACCCGAACCCGGCGGGAAGACACAGACCCGACTGGACCTGATTGTCACATATTCCACACTAAATTGCTATTAACAAGTCAATAAATCAGTTGCGAAAAATAAAACTTTTTGTCTTACCTAATTTTAGTAGCCGTCATCTCCCTTCCTTGTAGGCTACCTGACTGTGATGCATTGCAATCCTCCGCAAGAAAGTTCTATCCATGTTATTCCTCTCGGTATTCCAAGCTTAATTCAATTTGTGTGTTTTTCTAACCTTATTTCCCGGCTCACATTTTTCTTATCCTAATTTTACAAGTTGCAAGTTACAAAAAACACACAAGCAGTGCTGACTGACTCTGATCACGGCCGGGTGTTCTCCGAGTCCGATCGACTCGGGTATTACACACAATGTTAAACAGACCCGGGACCCGAAGTAATAGATTGGGACCCAACCCGGACCCGGCTGACCATTTAAAATATAGACCCGAACCTACTTCACTTTCATGTTCATCAAACCATTCTGCCACAAGTCTTGCTGTATGTTTTATTATGTACAGTATTATCATTCTGATACATGGCGCCTGAACCATTGGGTGCACATGGTCCTCCAGAATGGTTCGGTAGTCCTCGGCAGTGATGCGCCCATCAATGCCGTAATATTGCAGCCCAAACATCACTGATCCACCCCCGTTATTTACTCTTGGCTGGCAACAGTCCGGGTGTTAAGCCTCTTTGGGGCTTTTCCACACTATAACTCCCACGGATTTGGGACAGACAATGAAGGTGGACTCGTTGTTTCACATTGTCCACAGCCCAAGATTTGCACTGTTGGCACCAGTGAAACTGACATTTTGCATTGGCCCTACTTTTGAACAGTTTACAGCCCAACCATGAATATTGACTCTGCAGAGCTCCCGACGAACAGTCTTGGTGGAAACAGGAGAGTTGAGGTGCACATTTAATTCTGCAGTGAGTTGGGCAGCTGTGGCTTTATGTTTTTTGGATACAATCCGGGTTAGTACCTGGACATCCCTTGCAGACAGCTGTTGGATGTGTTTCATCCTACGCGGTGGTATGCCAACATTACCCTGGATACCATAGCTCTCGATACATCACAAAGACTTGCTGTACTGGTAACAGATGAGCCAGTGAGCCACCAACAATTTGTCCTCTTTTAAACTCTGATATGTCTCCCATATGGCCACCAGGCGTGAATCCTCCAACACTATATTGACTGGTGTTTCAGTTCACTGTCCAACCCCTATGTATGCATCATGCAAATAATAATATGTTGGAATTTTGCTTTTATTTTGCACATTCATCACAGTCAGAGGTATTTTTGAGCAGTATTACCTCAAATGCTTTGTTTTCCATTTGCATATAATAGCACTTATTGTATTCTGAAATACTCTTTGAATTACTGTGCTTTTTTTTTTGTGCATTCAGAAACGTCAGTATTTTGCTATTGAATTAGGAACTAGCATTACCATCATAAACTGCTTACATAAAGTTATGCCAGTTAAATGTCAGAAGCTTTTAAAAGGCCATAAAAGCAATGTAGGATTAATGCAACCCTGATGTTTATGAAACATCCTAGAGACTGAATAGATGATCTGCGCCTGATTGCAGATTTAGCACAGAGTCAGGAAAGTTCTTGGAAACAGTTTTATGTCAATATATTTTTTCAGCTTGTGGCTTATGAGAACTATTTTCCTATGCAGAGCAATGGTCTGTGGCCTTCTGATGAGACAATAGAATGATTAGGAGAGACTATGTTCCAAAAAACATTAATCAAGTGTATTGAAATTAACTTTCAATTGACTTTGCTTCCTGAAAGGAGGATCCCATGTTGATAAATTGTGAGAGAGTGTATAGCATGCTATTCAGAAACATCTTTGTCGATTAATCAGCCTGCCATCTGCATGCGATGTATGACAAAAGTGCCAGTGGCGCAGCGGACGGGCATGTGGGGAGGGGGGGTCCTGCTTGCTGGAATGCGCCACGATAACCCCCGTGCCAGGTTAAGTCGATAGACGATGAAATCGTGTATTGACGATACCCAGAGATATCATCAAAAGCATCAGCTATTGACCTCATGAAGAGGATTTGGCATTTTCAATTAGTGTATTAAATTATTATTATTATTGATACTACTTTTATTATTAAATTAATATTAAATTAATATTACAATTCAATCCCAAATTTTGTAGCTCATCACCCCATTACCGACGCACTGCGAGGAAAATTAAATTTTAGTTAGATTAGCTTACTCCTCATTTCAAAATCAACTTGTTTAACATGAAATATTTTTTCACTACTTATAGGCCACAAGAGAAATATTAAGAAAATAAAAAAAAATCCTGTGGATTTGCGCTATGCCACTGAAAAATGTAGGCTATATTCAGGGTGGTCATGCATAAACCTGCACATATCTGTACATATTGTATATATGCATATATATGCACATATCTGCTATATTCTTGTTTTTCCAAACAAAATGATAAGAATTATTGTGATAAGGTGTAGAATTCTTGATAACTAATTTTAAGGTCTCCATTAAGAGTAATCAACAGATTCTGATGTCATCCCCCCAACCCCAGCTGTGTATTTGTTTTCATCACATTGTTGTCATGGCAAGGAAATCACAGTACTTTATCCTTTTACCCTCCCTCAATAGAGCGCAACAGTAAGGCTCCATTTATTTTCTCCATAGAGAAATAGTTTTGAATGATAATGTATAAGCTTTTCAAGATAAACAATGTGATTTCAGCTTAATTCAAAACACAAATAAATAAATAAATAAATAAATCAACAGCCCAATTACTAGTGAAGAACCATACTATCCATGAAAATCCACCAATCGGAGAACTCAATGTTACTATGGAAACAGAAATTGCCGGAGCTTAGCAGTGATTTCGCACTCCCATGAAGCAGTTCAAATGGCGTAATCAAGTCTCCTTATACTCTCACTTAGATATTTCTTTGTGGATATTTTGACGATTATTATAAATATTTTAAGATCATTATACAGTGAGATTATTATACAGAAGAAGGAACTGAAATATTTTGAATGCTAACAATCCACAATCTGACTTCTGATGCTGCCTGAATCATAATCACACCATCTTCGTTCGTTGGTCAGAGGAGGACTGGGCCCCCGATCAGCCTGGTTTCTTGCTGAGTTGAACTCATTTCATAATTAATGTACTTTACACAGTTATTGAATCAAAATGAATCAACGCTGAACTGATTTCAACTGAATATGACTATTTTTACTATTGTCTTTTTAGAGCTTTTTTTGAATTTTGCAACAATCTGTTTTGTATAAAGCGCTATATAATTAAGGTGGCTTGACTTGACATTATAAGATTATTGATCATTATACTTATTATCAAGTTAATAGTTTTATATTATATCATAATATTTTATTCTTATTACCATCAGTTCATGGTGTTTCAGTTTCCTCCATTTACATAGTTTATTATTTTTTTCTTCAAATTTTCATAGATTTTTTTATTTTTTTTTATTTGTAATGTTATGATTCATTCTCAAAGCTGGTTGGTTTGGTTCAAGCGCCCTTTTTTGCGTTTTTTTTTTTTTGTAAGTCCCTATGGAGAATATGAATGTGAACAACTTCTGGAACCAAGGCTGTTGATAAAGTGGGCTGTTGCGCTCAATTAGCGACCTGCCGTTCCTCTCCCAGTTTGTCCCCGTTCTTCTTTTCTACCATGTGACCTCAATAACCTTAACTTTTTCTCAAACTTTTGTCTTTTTTAAGCCACAACCACCCTCTGTCAGTTTACTTAATTATTTTCTTGAGGACTGCCATGCAATGCCTCTATCTGTAATTACAATCACACATGAAGGCGGGGTGGGATGATAAGGGGGAGGAAGTGAAAGAGGAGCTGTACAATACTTTGATCTTTCCTTGCTTCTGCATTGCCTCGTCTGTTGGAAATAAAAAAGAGTTGATTAATGGTTTCTCAAAGCTGTGCTTCTGTATATACACTATAGAAAAGTCATGTTACTGTAACTTGGCCCAGTAGAGTACTGCTCTGTTGTGATTTTTGTAAAGTTGGAATGCTGTGATTATACAGTATTATTGTGTGGGAATTGTGATTTTGGTTATTATATTTGACTGATACTAGAGTTCTGATATTCTGTTGCTGGTATGTCAAAATTGCATAATGCAGGGATCCGATGATGTCATATTGTGATTGTGTGGTACTGGAATCCTCTAGTTGTTGCTGGGATGTTGAAAAGGTTGGATTGTGTGATGCCAGCATGTTGTGCTTGTTTGATGTTGTTACAGTTTTTTGTTACAACCATAATTGTGTGATTGCTGCTGTTATGTGATATGACACGTGTCCACTATTCAATGCTTTGACTTTGTGATGCTGCCATGTGATTTTCACTTCACATATACTGTATCACGTCGCATATACTATAATCACACCGTGTTCGTTTGTTGGCCAGAGGAGAACTGGCGCATTGACTGAGCCTGGTTTCTCCCAAGGTTTTTTTCCCCTTTCTTTTCTGTCACCGTTAAATTTTTTAGAGCTGCTGTTCAGCCAAAATGAATTTGTTTGTATCATTGAATCATTTTCCTGTTATCACTGTAAAGCTGCTTTGAAACAATCTGTATTGTATAAATTGCTATATAATAAAGGTGATTTTACTTGACTTGATTGTATGATGCTGTGATTTGCTAGAAATGTATGGGTCTTTTTGCTGTGATATTACAACTTTGTACTTTTTGCATTAAAGATTTCCCCACAGATACTGACATGGTATTAAAGGTGAACTAAGTAACTTTTTTACCTTAACCGAACAGCTTCAGAGTCATTGGAATAGTTTTTTCGGGTTGAATGGTGGTCGTCTCGCACCCCCCAAGCGCCTGTGAGCCGAAAAACCACCCTTGCAACTTTGGGCCAGCGTCAGGAAGTATCGCGTGATATCAGGTCTTACGATGTAACGAATTGCTTTACGGCAAAAAAAATCTGCTAAAATTCTGTCATTATTGTGCTCCCTCACGCTGTTCGAACCCGAATGAAGAAGACGTTTTAAAGAATGTCCCATCTGCTTTGATGTCGTTGATATATAGCCTCTGGTATCTGAGAGTCGCCAACGAGTTTTTCGACAGTGTCGTCAAATAACTGTTCCGAAGCTGTAGGGGGAGCTCTATAGAGAAACCTGCGAGCAAAAAGCGAGAATACAGCGAAGAAATTCCCGAAACTGCATAGCCCTGCTTTAAAATCTATTCTACTGTTACAACTTGGCAATGTGATTATTTGATGTTATTGTACGCTATAGTATTATATGAAGTATTAAATGTCACAGTAGTGACACTACCTGTGTGGTGTTGGAATGTTGCTTGCATTATGTTGGGACGTGATTAAATGATATTGTGGGGATTTTTTTGTGATTGTGTGATCGTATGATGTCATTGTGTTGTAGTATGATCTGTGATGTTATGTTTGGGATGTTGTGACTTACAGTAATTGTCTGAATTTGGAATTGTGCGTTTGTTTGTTTCTGGGATGTCATAAGTAAAAGATGCTGTGATTGTGTGATGTTAGAATGATGTGAATAAGCAATACTGCAATGTGATTATATGTTGTTGTGACTGTGTGATGCTTGAATGCTGGGTGTTTTCTGGGATGTTCTCACTGTGTGGTGTTATTATGCTGTTATTGATGTTTTTGCTGCAGTTATGTGAAGCGTGGTGTGATTGAATGAAATCATTGTATGGGGGTGGGATTATGTTTTCTGATGTTGTGATGTATAATCGGAATTTAGAATTTTGTGATTTGTTGCTAGAAAATGTCATAAATGTAAGATGCTGTGATTTTAGAGTGACATTAATGAGCAATACTGCAAAGTGATTGCTGTTGTGATTGTATGATGCTGCACTGTAATTCTTTTGTAATTTTTACAGAAAAATACTGTAAAAATGCTACAGTAAAAACATGTTTATTGGTTAACTGTAAGTTACCTAACCATATGTGACCCTGGATCACAAAACCAGTCACAAGTAGCACAGGTATATTTGTGGCAATAGCCAACAATACATTAGGCTATATGGGTCAAAATTATCGATTTTTCTTTTATGACAAAAATCATTAGGATATTGAGTAAAGATCATGTTCCATGAAGATATTTTGCAAATTTCCAACCGTAAATGTATAAAACATTTATTTTTGCGAGTGAATGCTGCACAATCGCGAACATAAATGGACAACTTTAAAGGTGATTTTCTCAATGTTTAGATTTTTTTGCACCCTCAGATTCCAGATTTTCAAATAGCTGTATCTCGGCCAAATAGCTTATTTATTCAGCTCTCATGTGGTATATAAATATCAATTTAATTTTTTTTTACCTATGTGACTGGTTTTGTGGTCCAGGGTCACATATATGGTGGAAAAACTGTGGTTTAACATCATATGCAATTTTACTGTAAAAATTGTCGTTTTTACAAAATACTTTACACTGCAAAGACTTACAGTGAAAAACAGTAAAAGGACATTCCCAGAATTCCCTGCTTTACATATATTATATTTTTTAAATAATTAAGTTTCTTTTCTGGGATGTGCGTGATGCATATCAGTGATTGATGTTATGTTGAAATTGTGTGGTATGATTCTACTGTATATTGCCGTGACTGATTTATCTGGTGACCGTGTGATAATGACAGTTGATTGGATGGGTGTGGCTCTTGGCTTGCCGCACTGTTGTTCTCTAATATCCATTTCAGTCTCGCTGTTTGATATCTAGCTCCTAACTGTACTCTCGGCCAAGGGTGTGTGGAGGGATTTGTCAGAGTGTGTGCATGTACTGTATGTGTGCATTACTGCCTGCTAAAGGAATGATGAAGGGGATCTGACCATATGTGCATGTTTGTATGGGTGTTATGTGTCTGTTCTACTGGCTGTATTGACATGATGTGTATGTAACACATCATAACCATCAAGACAATAACAGCTGGTCTGTAGATAACCACAGATGGACAGAGAGCATGCACATCCCCCAAAAACACACACACTCTCTCTCTCTCTCTCTCTCTCTCTCTCTCTCTCTCTCTCTCTCTCTCTCTCTCTCTCTCTCTCTCTCTCTCTCTCTCTCTCTCTCTCTCCCCCCCTCCCTCTCTCTCTCTCTCTCTCTCTCTCTCTCTCTCTCTCTCTCTCTCTCTCTCTCTCTCTCTCTCTCTCTCTCTCTCTCTCTCTCTCTATCTCACTCACTCACTCACTCTCACACACACACACACACACACACACACACACACACACACACACACATTGGCCTGTTTCCCTGGTGACTAGCAGGCAGGTGCAGCTCATACCAGTTTTAAACTTTTGCAGTGGAATTGCAGCAAAATTCCTGGTGGTTTTATGCCAAAGTCCAACCAGACGCTACTGGCACTTCTTATAGAGCCATCTTAAGCCTCTAATTAAAAAATAACCATAATGATCATCATAATCATCATTATCTCTGTCTCTCATTAAGGGACTTGTGTCCAGTGGCCGGTGGATGACTGTGTATCCCAATTTTTTGTATTGTCAGTGTAGAACATATTTAGCTTGACATGAACTAAACGTGGCTTGGAGTGAAAGTACAGCCCATTTAGTTCATGCCAAGCTGAATATGTGGTCTACTCTGTCTATATAAAAAAACTGGGATACACAGTGTCCTAAATGCAGGTCATCCACTGGCCACTGGAATCCAAAGTCACCATATCAAGTATAAGCATCTACAACATTTAAACAGAATCTTGCCAGTACACAACAGAAAATAAAGTAGACAGCAATATGTCAAAGCATAATTAGTTTTTTTTCCATCAAGAATTCAGATCTTTATTGCAGTGCTACAGCTTGCATGTAAATCTGAAGGCACTAATGTTAATTATTCCATTCTTGCCAGCAGACTGCAGCAGAAAAGACAGTTGCTTGAGCATAATCTGCATACAGTTAAGCTTTGCCCTATGCTCCTTAGTTGAGTCAGACCTTTAAATTGCAAAACTGATTGTTAATGAAGCTTGTTTTGAAAGGAAGGTGAGTGTGAGGGAGCAGCCACCAATCAATGGACTATAACCAGATTATCTGATTAAGTCAATTAAAGACCCCCTGTGGTGAAAATCAAGTTTTTAATGTTGTTTAAATGTCCATGTGGTGTTTTTAATATGCTTTAAGACAAACCATGTCAACACCAACCATTCCTGAGTATTTTCTCCTTAAAACATGCAGTGAAAAAAAGACGTGGTTTGAAATCGCTGGTGTTTCTGATGTCTTTAGCATTAAGCAGGGGAGTCTCAAAATAAGCCAGGTTATCCAAGTAAATTTTTCTGTTGATGTGAAAAATCGGGTATATTTAGTATAGCGGATGTATGATGTATATTCCAATGTTATGATGAACATACCTTTCTCCACTGACGTTCTGAGTTGTTCAAAGCATTTCTAAGGATGCTAAACAGGAACATGGTTTGTGTAACATTAGCAACACATTATTAGATTTTTGATAGTCAAGCGAAATTCTAATCATATCAATACCTTTATGTGTCCGACATAGTAGAGAGCAATACATAAAATGCATTACAATTCTGATACATCGACTTGTAGACGAGTGGAGGCGGGCTCATTTGCATATTCATGGTTCCGTGTATACTAAATGAAGTAAGGATGTAGAGTTATATTCAAGCTATTTTAAGGCATGAATAATTTTTTTTTTTTCACAGGAAAACATTTAAATATGCAATTTTGTTGATTACAGATGGGTTTTAAGGGATACAATTATTGACTACAGGGGGACTTTAACAACATCTTGTTTTATCTTAATATATAATGCTTCTTGAATGTTTAATAAGCATATTAATGTAATCAGGCAGGACTGGGTAGCTGCAGGCTAGCTGGAAGTGATAATGTACAACTCAGGCAGACCTGTAGACACTCCAGTGGATTAGTATCATTATATATTACACTAAAGGTTCAGAATAAAAGTTTTTCTAGGCCAGCAATATGGGGCTAATATGGTTAGGCTTCTCTCTATCTGTCATCCTATCTATCAATTTATCTTTTTTTATCTATAGTTCTGCATGTACATCTTTCTATCTATATCTAGTATTGTGTGTGTGTGTGTGTGTGTGTGTGTGTGTGTGTGTGTGTGTGTGTGTGTGTGTGTGTGTGTGTGTGTGTGTGTGTGTGTGTGTGTGTGTGTGTGTTGTTGTGTGTGTGTGTGTGTGTGTGTGTGTGTGTGTGTGTGTGTGTGTGTGTGTGTGTTTTTAACATTGGTAATACAATGTTTTTCTTAAGCACCAAATCAGCATATTCAAATTATTTCTAAAGGAATATGTGACATTGAAGACTGCAAGTAATGGCTGCTGAAAATTGCTTTGCCAAATCTAGTTTGTATTATCCCAATTTGAAAGCTGCTGTGAATGCAAGCGACTGCTAAATTAATAAATGTAAATCATACCATACTATCATTTTATATACAAAAAAAACAAAAACAAAAAACATGGTATTATCACAGTACATGTCCAAAAATCCACATATCCTGTGGAGGAAAATGTGATACTAATAACCAAAACGTGTTTCTTAGTTGCAATACGTTTTGTGTAGTCACTTAATTCAACTTCTGTTTATCTAAAATGCATTCCTCTGCAACAGAAACAAACCAATAAATAAATGAATAGCTTAACTTGCTGATTATGCACCTTAAGTACCTGATAAATAGCAGTTAGTCAATTTGCTGATTAATGATATGCTTGTTAATTTGGAAGGGCTGTGTAGGAGAGGCCGGTGGTCTGAATTACAGAGGAGCTGCTGGGTAAAGACACATTACTTCAACTTTCCCTTAAGTACTCTTACTCTTTCTCACTCACTCTCACTCTCTCTCTCTCTCACTCTCTTCTTTTCAGGTCTGGTGTCTGACAACTAGGTGTACAAGAAAAGAATGGCTTCCCCTTGAGCTAGTGCTGCTAAAAGCTCTGAAAGGCAAGTGACATTGGCTCTTATAGCTTCTGTGTGGAGCAAAAGCACAAATAAAGCATGTCACTGAGGATCAGTGCAGGTACATTTCTATTTTCTCGTCACGGTGTTGAAGTTCAATAAAATACATGAAAATTGTTACAAACTTTAAGCACCAACAATACCACAATGTTAACTGCGAAGAAAGTTTTCAATAGCTTTTTCTTCACTTTTCGATTTTTTTTTAAATGGAATATTGCAGTGTTTATTATGAATGATTTACCTGTAAACAATCCCATCAATTATTCATGAGCAAAATCAAGTCCTGCCCTATGTTTTATTCTTGTTCACGAAGCTGTTTCACTCAAAAATACATGTCACAATAGAGAAGAAAATATGGTTGCAGTTTAAGTTTCATGCCAAATATGTCCTGTCACACACCTGTGAACAAAACTGTGGCTCAAAAAAACAAAACAAAAGATGAGCATTACAGACACATATAAACATTTAAATATTTTACTCAGTATGTTTATAATTTTTGAAAACTTCTGTTATAAGTAATAGTACCACAGTAACTGTAGTCGATCGGCACCAATCACATTCTATCTATTGTTTTGGAGAAAACGCAAGCATTTCCCAGTCCCATCTGTTTTAGCAGACGTCTTAACAAACCCAATCAGCATTTTCTGTAATGCGATTCACATTAGGCAGGGAAACTAATTAAATTCTGCAAAGACAGCCAGTTCTTGTTTCGCATATGAGAATAAATGACATACATGTCTTAAGCTAAGGAGAACTCAATAGTTCACATTTTTATAATAATCCTTAAAGGTTGTATCAGCGATTTCAGGCCCTAACATAAATGATCACATACATCTAATCTTTCCTAACGATCCGCTAGCTGCCCGCCCCATAAGCATGCCGTCAAAAAAACGCGTCTCTGTAGGCAGCCTAGGCTCTGATATCTGCACACAAAAACAGTTGGTTTCACCAACCACTCAAAACCAAAATAAATAGTGTTCCAACCAATCACCGACAGGGGTGGGTGTTGTGAGGTTTTCGCGTGCAGCCATCATAGGCAGCCGTGCACGAGCGTCGTTTTTTGACGACCTGCTTATGGGGCGGGCAGCTAGCGGATCGTTAAGAAAGATTAGATGAATGTGATCATTTATGTTTGGGCCTGAAATCGCTGATACAACCTTTAAATGAGGCAAAGGTAAATATATTCAGCTTTCTGTTCATTATGGAGGAATAAGATTTGACAGAAACTCTACATTTCTCCTATGGACTATTAGAAAAAAATAGATTTGGGGTGGTTTCAGAGGAGTGTGGCAAGCAGACACTTATATACCCTTGCGATGCAATGTGATTGACAGGATTGGATGAATACATATCTCCTGTACTTTCCAACTCCCTTATTTGTAGGTAGAAGACTATGGTGGCTTTGTAGTTGGTAAAACTGAAATAAACATGAAAGAACACAGAGGGGAAAAACAGGTGAATCTACAGGATTTCTGAGACTTCTTCTTTATTTTTGAAAGCATCATGGGAACCATTGTTTCAGTTTAACGTTTCAAGTCAATTCGCGGCCAACTCTCTCTGACAGCATGCATGCAAGGATGTTACTGAGTGCAGTCTCCGGAGTTTTTCTATCGTTATTCTTTAAATTATTTATTATTTTATTCTGAAGACGCCATGTAACCCAGGCTGCATGGTTGCTTTGAGAGGATTAAACTCAACACCTCCAGGCGAGGTTTGCTCATCATACAATTTGTGTGAGCGTTTGCAGCTTCCGTTCTACAGTCAGACTGGCTGAGTTTAACACAAACAGGGCACGATGGTTTCCTCAACAGCATCTTTTTAACAATTTTTTAGGATTCATATGGCGGATGCCTTTTCACCTGCTCTTGACTTATGACTATTTAATTAGTCTAGCAATACAGCTGTTGCCTATGAGCATTATATTTGTTGATACTGTCTCAACAACAGCAGTGTGAGAAACCTTACAAGACAGTAAAATATATCTGTGCCAGCTCACAGTTCCTGCCATAGCTGCTCTGTAAATAAAAGAGGCGTGCATTGAATACAATTAACCAAGATAAATTCAAATGCTAGTATAATGCATCTGTGGAAAATGAAATTGAATTTGGTGGCCCACTTTACTGTGTCTAATCAGGTGAAAGCATTCTGCCTCACACACACACATTGGCAATGTTCAAAATTCAGAATTCATCTAGGAAATGAAACGTGCTTATTCTGAATTTTTAATCCTACTTCGAGTAAAATAAAATATGATCTTTTGACATTCTAATCACACAATGATTGAAGAAACCGATCACACTTTATAATCACTTCTGGTTCACTTTTCACACTGAAATGGAAAGTCAAGTTGTGTGCATTGCATTATAGGATACAATATTATGTGCAGTGTGCTTTTGCTAAATACTGCACATTGTTGCAAATGTAGCAAGTAAGTTGTCTCATCAGTGTATCTATAAATACAGCAAAAAATGCATGTATGCAGAATTCTATACTGTATAGTGTAAAAATGGTATGCATTGTATATTGGTATGCTATAGCTGACATTGGCATTATTTTCCCTTCTCTTCTTTTATGTCTGTCCATCTGTTCAGCTGCAACTTACCGGATTCATTATTTAGATTGAATCACTGGTCTGGCAAGCATTCAAAAGCATGGTGTTAGAATTGCCCGTTGCTTTGTGCACATGTCGGTCTGCTCATGTGTAAATGAGTGTGCTCAATACTGTTTATATAAAAAGGTTAGTTCACCCAAAAGTGAAAGTTCTGTCATAATGTACTCATTGTTTAACACAAATAGAGACATTTTGAATAATGTCTTTTACAAGCAATGGATTTTCTCTTTATATGAATAGGGACTGAACATGTCAAGCTTCAAAAAAGGATGGCAGATCACCATAAGTATGGTCACATTTACCGTTATTAGCTGAATTTTCACAGACGTAATCCAGTCATTTCAATGCAAACTCACGTGATCGAGAATTTCGTGTGAGGTCAAAATATTTTGCAACGGATTCAAGTTGGTCAAAGGGATTCGTCTCATATCCTACACAAAGCTGCTTGGTTTGAAAATGACTTCTGTGTGAGCTGTGCTTCATACATCACTACAACATTGACAATAGACAATGGACCGAAATTACACTAATGTGAGCGCCAGTGTTGGGGCCAACGCATTATAATTAACACGAGTTACGTAATCATATTATCTTTTTCAAATAACTAGTAACTCATTAACGCATTACTTTTAAATTAACAACAAAATATCAGAGTTTCTTTTGTCCTCATGTTAAGAGAAATCAAGAGTAAGTGCAGAAGCGTTGTGTGCGCTGTGCAAACATGACGGTTATTGTAGTTCTAGACTAAATGTGAGCAGGCATTTACTCATCTCACTTGCACAAAAACAGATTCAGTATTCCTCAACATGAATAAAAACAGTAAAATATTATGCAAGACTGCAAATTAATATATATTAAATAGCCTTAATTGTTAAATTACACAAATATACTTTATGTATTTAATCTCACTATATTTTGCTCCTGACCTTTAGTCCAATTCAACCATACATATAAGCAAAAATTACTTTAGATAAACATAAAATTTGTGTTTCCTTTTTTATAGCTGAAGTAAGATTGTTCGAAATCGCATACATCCTTACTATATAGGCGAAAAACGGTAGGAGATGAGAATAAGCCAAGATGAGAATAAGTAATGCAAAAGTAACGTAACGCATTACTTTCCATAAAAAGTAACTAAATAACACAATTAGTTACTTTTTAGGGAGTAACACAATATTGTTATGCATTACTTTTAAAAGTAACTTTCCCCAACTGGTGAGCTCAACCTTAAAGTATCGTAAAGGTGGTCCACGTGACTCTGTCCCTATACCCTGTCTTAAGTTATAAAATATTAAGTTCTTCCAGGTCAGAGTAAAGTAACACAAGGGAATGTCTACCGCAACGCAAATGTATTGCCGCTTTTAGCATGATACGGTCAACTACTTTAAGGATATTTTAAACAAAAGGTTTTTGTAATCCTTTCTAATCTATTTGAGTGTAAATCTATATTGAAGTGATGTGACAATACTTATTTTGTTGATATCCTAACCTCCTCAGATAAATGTGACTTCGTGAGCATATAGCCCACATTGAGTGCATTCTGGCTGACATAATATATTATTTTGCTTTTGTGGTTACAGACACATTTGAAAATGCATCTCAGAAGACTCAAGTATTTCTTCATGGTAAACAAAACATTTGATAGATGTAGGCTTTAGAAGCTCAAGAGTGCCCTGTGAAAGCAAGAAAACAAAAGCACAGGTTGAAAGAACGAACTGGCAAGAGACACAAAGAGAATATATAAAGGACTCAAAATAAAGGAAGACAAGTAAACTTGTCTCGCAGAACATTTTCATTCGTTAATGACCCACTGATTGTATTATTCCTTGGAAATGCCACATTTGCACTTGGGCGTAACATTGAAATCATTATTCTTATACAAACTCTTTGTAATTTAATTGGCCAATCTCCGTGAAAACATTAGAATGTAATCCAACAGCTATCCTCATCATCTATCATATTCCAGCCTTTCATCCCCTCACACATTGTTGAATATTTATGAGTTTGCCGACGTCACTAGAGCGCTGAGCAGCGCGTGAAAAGCGGGATGTGAGGGAGGGAGCATGCGGGGAGCGCGAGAGAAGAACGCTGCCATGCAAACCATCGCTTGACAGCGTCTTTTTTTTTTTTTTTACTTCCACCTGCGTTCGTTGCATAAGGATTGTGGATTTCATCTGCCCGGTCATTGAAATCGCTCGTCTTATTTCGATGCCCGAGCGCGATGCATCTTTGCTTTAACAGACGGAGTCGAGTGAAGGATGCTGCACACGGAGGATCGTTGTTTGACATGCACTGACATTTAAAATGAGCCATCTGAACCGTGCACATCTCGTGCATTTCGACTCATGAGTGCACAGCGTGATTAAACGCATGCTTTTAATCTGAGCATAATCTCCGTAGGCTGCTCTGACACATTTCTAAATGTTTGTAATGGGGGTCAGCACAAGACCCCGAGGCGGTGGGATTTGATTGCAAGCTCTATTACGTGTTTTACTTCTATATCATATATACTTGCATCATCATACAGCCTACGCGCGTTGACCAGCTGTTAAGCTTGTGAAACTGCGGCGCGCGCGGGTTGTGTGTGGTGCTGAACGGACAGCTCCCACCACAGCGGATCATATGGATCAATATTAGGGGTCTGACAGTGTCGCTCTCGGGCTTTAATGGCTGTGGCACGCAAGATCAAAACTCTGCTGACGGTCAACATTCTGGTGTTCGTCGGGATCATCTTGTTCTCGGTCTACTGCAGGATCCAGGACCGATCCGAAGAGCTCGTGCAGATCGGGAGGCTGTCGGATCAGAGACTGCGAGGCAGGAATGCCAAAGTTACGAACTCCTTGGACAGACAGTCCATTCTCAAACGGCTCGAGCGACTAGAAGATGTGGTGTATAATCAGTTAAATGGTATGTTAGATTTAATCATCTTTGACTTTCATTAATAAGTCATTCACATGAATTATATAATGCATAATAAATCAGTGTTTTATGGACATTAAGATATTTAATCTAGATTTACACTTTGGATTTTATTGTGAAATTGACTGTGATTGAATACTTTAAATGAGACTTTTTTATCACATGACAATTAATTTAGACATGTTTATGATGCAATAAACATGTCAGGACGATCAAGACAGGATAAAGTGCACATAACCTATCAATATATATCAATCAAAGTGTTAGCACACTCCTAACTGGTTAAATGTAACGATATATTAAGCATTTTATGATTTCATAATTTTTTATTTTTATGTTATTGACGAAATATAAAGTGCTATGGGAAATTAGATAAAGGACAGTGTAAGGGCTCATTACCTGATTGTAACAGTATTTTGTTCTGTGTCTCTAACTCCAGGCATGTTGAGGGGTTTCAGAGATGTTGTTCTGAAAGTATTCTTGCTTCTCTGTTACATTATAACAGCAACTCTGTTGGACTTGAAGTTTTACACATTATGTGAGAAGAGGATAATTTTTAGACTGTTTATTTATGTATTTATTTTGACAGCAAAAAGCAATTCAAGAAATTGAAGCAATGAATCAGAATTGAAATAAATATTACAATTATTCTAAATTTCCCAATCATGGTTGAGGAAAAATTGCAGTATTCACAGATATATGTCCATATAAAATATGCAGAATTCCACTGAATTAGACGCTGCGTCATTCATAAAATTCAACAAATTCTTTCCTCTCTGTGTTCATGTATATTTGGTTGCATGATTATGCTTTCAGCTACCAATAAGAATGAAGAACTCCCAGATTTCTATAGTATATTTTACCATTTTTAAATCCATAATAATGGATTAATTATTGGATTAATAATTTTTAAATCCATAATCCCACAGATTGTACCCCAAAAACAGTACAGAAAAAAAGTCTGCAGATTCTCTCTAAGCCTGCAAAAAGAAATTGTCCTTCTACGATCTTGCTTCCCATGCACTTGAATCTGTTCTTGCCATAACCACACTTGTCCTCTCTCTTCTGAGTTCTTTTCTTAGAATATTAGAGCCCATTTCCTCAATTATGTTCTTAGACCATAGAACATTGTCTTCCAGAAAACATCTGAAGGTCATAGTTCACGTGATGTGCTATCCTTCCTTTAAATGTCTGTTAAAAGACCTATCACTTTCCTTTTGCTTTTCTTTAGTGCATCTATTTGATCTGATATTTATTCCGTAAGACCGCCACCATTTGTGTATAAAGGGGGTCACTCTGTCAGTTAGAATTATCCATCTTGCATTTGGAGGAAAGCCAAGAGGCACTGCTTTACAAAAAAAAAAAAAGCCCTCTAATGTACCCTACTGATTGAAAGGGCTTTCATTCTGCACAAGTGCCACCACATATTTCTCCCGGAGGCTTTTCCACTCTGTAGAATTCACCAGTCTGTCACAAATCTTCTTGATGTTGGGGCCGTTATACATTTTATTTTGACACATATTTATCTGATGCGCATAAAACGTGCCGACTGTATGTGATATTGAGACTGGAATTGGTTTTCCCTTGATGTTTTTACGTTTCTGTTGCCGTATTTGCTTCCAGTGTTGATTTGAAGTAATTGTCAATTTTTCTGTTGTTTATTGTCTTGACAATGAGACCCAGAGGATTACGGCAAGGTCCGATTGGATTTCTAGGACTCAGCGAGTTTTACAAGAAAGCAGTAATTGTCTGGCTGTTGATGGCGCCCTCATCCCTTGAAACATCTTCGCAAATATGCAGTAAATGTTTGTATGAGCATTACTTTGATGAATAATTTCCCTGAGAACATATAAAACATAATCATAGACAGTGCTTCTGGTTTGAGATGGACAGATGAATCATCATTTACAACGTTCATTAAATGAGACTCATAGTACACCACATGATCATGCACCTGTTTTTATTGAAAGGGCATCGGTGGGTGGCAAAATTGCAACTGAACTTGACAGCCAGGGATCATCATGTATTGTATTGCATGTAGTTGTGACCAATTAAGGTGTGACCTGACTGAATGGACCACATTTTGACATAAATGGACGATTTTTGTCACAGTTCTATATAGAGATTCTTATAGTTGCTCTATTACTGTGCATTTACAGATGTTCATGGCCAGTTTGTATATATGATATGTTTGTGATAACAGAGAACTTAAGTCATATTGTGATGTTCATCATTCTTCTGTAGGATTGCTTTACTCAACTAAATCTGACCTTGAGGGGATGCAGGATGCAAAGAGAGCCATTCAGGGATAGACCGTTGGTCCTCTCTGGCAGAGTTGTTTAGAAATGCTGGGTTATTGTGAAAAGACCCTTTATCTGACTGCTATAAAAATGCAGAGCTATGAGAATGTGCAATTAGCCCCTTGATTAGGCAGCAGATCTACCGTGAGCATTACCGCTAAAGTGTGCTTAATTTCTACAGCTGTAGTTCGGTTTACCTTCGCAAACACAGATGCGTTAGACTGAACCGATTTCTAACTGGGAAGTGATATAAACAGAGAAAGCTACAATACCATTCAAAAGTTTAGGTCGGTGCGAATTATTATTATTATTTTTATTATTTTTTTTTAAAAAGAAGTCTATGCTTACCAAGGCTTCATCTATTTCATCAAAAATACAGTAAAAATAGTAATATTGTGAAATATTATTACAATGTAAAGAAAAAAACTGTTTTCTTAAAGGATTAGTTCACTTCAGAATAAAAATTTTCTGATAATTTACTCACCCCCAAGTCATCCAGAAGAAAAGAAAAAAAGGTTTTTGAGGAAAACAAAGATTTTTCTCCGTATAGTGGACTTCAACGGGAACCAACGGGTTTGAAGGTCCAAATTGCATTTTAAATGCAGCTTCAAAGGGCTCTACACGATCCCAGCCGAGGAATAAGGGTCTTATCTAGCCAAACGACCGGTCATTTTCTAAAAAAAAAATAAACATTTATATACTTTTTAACCTGCTCGTCTTGCACTAGCTGTGATGCGGCACACATTCCGTAATCACGTTGAAAGGTCACGTGTGACGTAGGCGGAAGTACCGACCTAGTGTTTACAAAGTGAACGTCCAAAGGCTAAGTAAAACATCCTTTACAAATAACTAAAATTAATAAAAGGTAAAAACAACGATGTCGGGCGATTTTGAAGTTAGAGGAGAAAATGAGTTTCCCTACATTTTCCGCCTACGTCAGGTTACCGTCTGTCCTTTCCAACGTGATTACGTAATGCGTGAAGTAATGGACGTGCAAGATGAGCATTTGTGGTTAAAAAGTATATATATTTGTTTGTTTTTTTTTATAGAAAATGACAGATCTTTTGACTAGATAAGACCCTTATTCCGCGGCTGGGATCGTATAGAGCCTTTGAAGCTGCATTGAAACTGCAATTTGGACCTTCAACCCATTGGTTCCTGTTGAAGTCCACTATATGGAGAAAGATCTTGAAATGTTTTCCTCAAAAACCTTCATTTATTTTCCACTGAAGAAAGAAAGACCTGAATGTCTTGGATGCCATGGGGGTGAGTAAATTATTAAGTGAGCTTCTCCTTTAAAATATCATTTATTTCAGTGATGGCAAAGCTGAATTTTCAGCATCATATACTCCAGTCTTCAGAGTCACATGATCCTTCAGAAATTCAAATGTGCTGATTTGAAACATGTCTTTCTATTATTATCAATGTTGAAAACAGTTACTTAATATTCAATGACTCTGATCGGATCGGGGACACAAAAACTTAATCGGGACATCCCGCCTCACAGTAAAACTCACTTGGCATTTAGATGTAGCTTCTGTGTAGTGTTAAATGGCAAGCTTAACCATTATATACTGTATGGCTTATCACACCGCGTGGGAGCCCCCTATAGGGTTGAGGCTGTGGTGTAGGTGTTACGTATGCCATGCATCTATAAAAAGTATGACCACCCCGACATTGTTCTAATACAGAGTGCTGGTACTATGGATAATGTAATTTCCCTGGCTCTAGTCATTTAGAGTTAGAATGAAATCCAGTGGAAGAAATTAGAATATCAATAAACTAACTTCCTACTCCCAGTATACAAGTTAATTGAGATTACAGATAGGATTTAAGTGTTGTTGTTTTTTTACAAACGTTTTTTATAATTTGTATCATAAAATTATATGACCTTGTATCACTTTATAATTTCTGGGTATAAATCAGCCTTTTGAGTAAGTATTTCACCACCATCGATGCTTTATGACCTAGCACATTTTACTGTCTGATGCATTCACAGGGGACTCTAAGGGGACTGTCCAATCCCGCCTTTCATGTCCCCTTAACCACATTTTCCTCATGAATATTTATGCTGCACTAGCATCAGTTTTGACATGAATTCATGTATTCATTCAGCTCCCAAATTACCTCAAAAAGGAGTATCTCTTATCCTGGAATCCATAAAGGGTCAGTAAGACTTTTTTTTGTTCAAATCTTGTTACATAATTTAAAGCAATTCTGAGTAAAAGTGCATCAGGCCTGAATGCTGCCAGAGCACTTTACAAGAAAGCAGGAGATAAACTTGACTGGTAGTATCACAGATGGATGACTGAAGACCTCCACAAACACAGTGGATTAAACCATACTGGTTAAGCCAGTTATGTATATAGGCCTAAATTTTGGCACGATCTGTTGATGTAGGATGTCATGGTGATTCGTAAAAAGACAATGGGCATTGGGACGCAAGAATCGATCATTTTATCTCGTATAGTGGACGACCACCTACATTGCGTCTTTGATGCTTTACAACGTCCTGACAGAAAGACTAGCATGCTTCATTTTTTTCCCGTCCTCCACAATGTGTTCTGTCAAATAAACTTTTCTGAAGTCTCCCAATTCTCAGATTTTTCTTCTGAGATAAAGACTTCATGACTCCTTTCAGCAGAGATCTCAACAGTGTCTCAGATTTGCCAAGAGAACAAAGTCTGCACTCAGAAGTGAGAGATTTCAGTATGAGTGCCAACATTTCTCATGAAATTCTTCTAAGATCTACGCTATGCTATCCACATTCTACTTTTTTATTTCTGTACTGTTATTGTATCAATATACAGTACCAATTGTCTCCTTTATTTATATTCTTATTTCTCTTAAGTAACTTCAGAAGAGACATCTGAGATCTGGTTGATACTTAATGAAACTTAAACTGACAACTCAATTAGTGAGCTATCAAACAGTAACCTCTAAGCAAAAAGGAAAATATTCCTCTGGGCTGGGATCTGTATTCTGGTTGTCAGGACTGTAAAACTTATCATGAGTAATTATTATTCATGATTTCATGATTCTGAACTGCCTAAGTACAGATGCACAGAATATGCTTAAAGGAAAGTGGAATTGGAGCTATCTGTCATGAAATTCAAAGCTTTTTGCAAAAAAATAGCTAACAGTATCCGTTCATAAGCCATTTCTCAAAGACAGACTGCCGAGCAGCCTGTTAAAATAATGAGTCTGGAAAGTCCAGTCCATTACAGAGAGAGAGAAAGAGAGAAAGAGAGAGAGAGAGAGAGAGAGAGAGAGAGAGAGAGAGAGAGAGAGAGAGAGAGAGAGAGAGAGAGAGAGAGAGAGAGAGAGAGAGAGAGAGAGAATCATGAATTTCAGGCACACATCCTTCACTTTTTCAAAAAAGTCCTATATTTTTTTGCGGACATTTTGAGACCAAATTGGAGTCCAATTTTTTTCCTTTACTTTTTAAAATAAACAAATGTGTTTAATTGAATGCATGAAACAGAAAGGAAGGGAACACAAATTACAATTCCAGTGCTGAGATATTTCCAATATAAACAGTTTTTATTACCATCTGGTGAATTAATTACACTGTTAGACTTTGCCGTAATTTTAGTTACTTACCGCAAAAAAAGCCCAGTAAAATACCACTTATATTATTTACGGTTAACTACTGTAATATGCACTGCATTATGGGTATTTTTTGTGTATTTTTTTATGAAATTTACAGTAACTTACTGTATATGGAATTTACAGTACTTTACTGTTTATGCAAAAGCAGTAGTGCTACTGTAAATGAAGAAGACAGATTTTTTGAAGTTTGTATATGCATATTGTATTTATGTTTTAGGCATATTAAAATATCATATGATAATGTTTTATATTTTTTTTCCCCCATCTTGTTCTGCAGATGAAAATCATGAATCTGCATTCTCATTTTTAAGCTATGCAAACACTGGATGTTTAAAAGTTAAATAAAATAAATAAATAAATAAATAAAAACATGTGGATGGAAGGATTTAAAATTAGTTCTTAGTGAGAGACCAGAGTAATTTTTATATTAGCATTTTCTCCAGTAACAAATATATATATGTGACGCAGTGACCCAGATGTGCGATAATTATCGTATTTGTACGATAATTTTGACCTCTGTATGATGTACGATAAATAATAATCCTATAATGTACGATAATTTCAGAACACTTCAGTGTGACACTTCAAATTATGGTCGTTGTAATCATAGGGCTTCTCATTGATCTAGCTGTGGATTCTACGTATACCGGGGGAAGAACGTGTAGAGAGAGGGAGCGAGAGACCTTGCGTGTGTGTGCTAGTGTGCCTCACAAAGCACATGTAAGGACCCAACCAACCAATTGTAAGAACCCCCCCCCCCCCCATCTTACTGTAAAATGTAATTGCGGTAAGGGCATCATACCATAAAACACATTTACAGTAAGCTACTGTAAAGGGGAACTTACAGTAACTTACTGGCAATAGTGCTGCCAGTAAGTTACCGCAAAAATACGATAAAATGTCTAACAGTGTATTATATCACAGGAATTATTATTCAAAACAATAATATAATAATTTCCTTAGAATCATTGTTTATTTTAAAAATTAAATATTCCATCAGCCATGTTGAATAATTGTATCATTAAAAAACATTTACATTGGGCATACAATTCATTTGTATACATTTCTAAATGCAAAATAAATTGTCAGTTTAACAGTGCTTTGGTCAGATTTTCCATATAAGAAGTCTGTAAGTTGTATATGTGTCCTAATATGTGCAACCTCATTAAACAATAGCCCCTTTCACACAGCAATCCTGGTAAATTACCGTAAAATTGCCAGAAGGACTTTAAATTCAAAAATGTGCTGTTCATACCGTTAACAGACCATTCACATATCAGTTCCAAAATACCGGTAAACTCTGCGATGTCATTAACCGAAAGTGACCTCTAAAGTTATTGACAAATCTCTTCATCCGGACGAGGAGAAGTGCTTTAGTTTCGGTATCACTCCAATTTGAAGACATTTGTAAACCATGCTGAGTAAACACATCATATGCTTCGTAATTTTATGAATGGCCCAGAGCCGTTGCTCTTTTAACAGCTTCTGATTGGCCCAAATCACTTCTTACATCAGCGCGTTCTGACCTCTTACCTGCAAAATACCGGTAATCTTCATTCCGCGTTCACACAGCATATACCTGTAATTTACTAATAATGTTACAACTTCCCTTAGCCTACTGGTAAATTGACGGAACCAATTTATCAGTATATTTGAAAAGGTCCTGTTCACACATGATCTGTTTTCAGTAATTTACCAATAAATACTGTATGTGTGAAAGGGGTTATTGTTTCTTGTTTGTTGCTTTTTTTAAATGTATTTCATAAATTTGTGTAATTATGACATTTCTTTTCATGTAGAGCTGAAAATAGAAACAGAAACAGTGCTAATGGTTTATAAGCAACTGCCGATTAGTTTCTAGACTTGTAGATTTGTAAACTAGAAACGCATAAATCACCAGTCTCTATCATGCCCTTTCCATTTGGAGGATGAAATAATGGTAAGAGGGCTACAGATTTTTTTTTTAAGAGGTAAGAAAACAGAATAATTGCTAGTCCACAAACAGAGCCTGTTTCCTTTGGTCTTTGTAACTTAATTTCTTCAGCTCACTGTAATCACTGCTGTCTCTTTACAGCCTTCAAAGCATATTATTATCTGAGCACACACGCATGCACACTCGCATTTACATAGACAGCGGTTAATAGCATCTCTGAGCTGAACAGCAGCTAAAACACAATCTCCTTTGCCAAATGTATTAGCAGCCACGAAAATAATCGGAGAAAGTCAGTTAGCTAGTTAGTTTGGAGTTTGAAATACCCTACGTCTACTTTCATGGAGGCGTTTGCTATATTGCCACTTTCAAAGGATGAAGACTTGGGCTTGAATTGATACAATAAAACTGCCATCATTACTGTCCATATCACTGTTTACAAGTGCTGAGGAAGCCTCTGGAGCTGAATTTCAGATATGGTAATGGTCGTTTAGTTTCTGGCATGTGCTGTAAGTGGTAGACCAATGGCAACAGACTGGGCCATCTGACCAATCAGAGCAGAGTAGGCTCTCGGAAAGGAGGGGTTTAGAGAGACCAGATCCTTGATCAAGCCATTTCAGATACTGTGATAAAAGAGGTGATCCTGCAATGTATATTTTTATTTGTTAGTCTTAGATGGTTTACGATGGTCTAGATCAGGGTTGTCTGATCCTGCTGCTGGAGGGCCACTGTCCTGCAGAGTTTAGCACCAACCAGCACTAACACACTTGCCTGGAAGTTTCTAGTGAATCTGAAGACCTTGATTAGCTGTTTCAAGTGTGATTTGTTGGAGCTAAACTCTGCAAAACACCAGGAGCAGGTTTGGACACCCCTGGTCTAGATGGTCTCCCAGCCTGGCTAAACGGGTGTTCTTATTGTCTAGACCCTGATAAAACTCCCCTATCTGCAATTTTCTAGTAACTCTGAAGACCTTGATTGGCTGGTTCAGTTGTGTTTAATTAGGGTTGAGATAAACTCTGCAGGGCAGTAGCCCTCTAGGACAGGATTTGAGAAACCCTGGTCTAGATGGTCTCAAAGCCTGGCCAAATTGGTTTTCAGTTTGTTTAGTTGGTTGTCCAGCACTTGACAAGTGACCAATATCTTTTTAACCATCAAACCAGCTTAGAATTTTTTTTAACTGTTTTGCTTTTTTGTTTTTCAGCAGAGAGATATGTAAGCAATGGCATTGTGTTGCTTTGTTGGTCTATAACATATATGCAGTTTGAAAAATTATTATATTATGTTTCACCTCAACATTTTGCATTGTATTAGCAGACCACTGCATTAAGTCACTGTGATATGCAGTTTCTCTCTGCCACAGACAGCTGGCTCTCAGGGATTAGTGTCAAAATGCCAGGCCGCTATGCAATAGAATTCTCTCAAAACAGCCAACAGAGGCAGCCTTCGAGACAATGGAAATAACAATGACAGTGAAAGAGACACAAACCCTCAGACGGTTTCAAAGAGACATTACAATTTCAGCTCAAGCTTGCTAGAACACCTATGATGCAAGAACTCAGACTCCAAGTCAAGTCAACGCTCTGGGAGGTCACGACTGCCAGGAAGAGAGACAGACCTGGAATATTTTATGTACATCAGCTGGGATACAGCCATTTGTGGTTGCTTTATAGGGTTCAGGCTGGAATAGGGTTTAATGCTGCACCAACTGGTATTTGTGGAACAGCCTGGTTTGGATTCCAAAACACAATCTGTACGTTCTGTTGCCAAGCATGGTGACCCCCCCAGAGCCAAACCATCCCTTCTCAAAAATCACTCAGAATTTCTTAAATTTCATGTTTGTGAAAGGAAAAGCTCATGATCAGGGAAGCTTTTTACCTAGTAGACAAGGTTTCAAATGTGTGGTCTTGAGAAACATAAACATTCAGAGTCATAATGAGCTGACATATCAATCCTGCTTGGCCACAGTAAAATAACGCAATACACCACTTGTGCTTTTTCCACAGTTAAGGGTTGTCCTTACGTATGCTGATTTTAAGTGCTTCCTGTCAGTGTTATTTTACTACTATTTATATATTGTTATAGTATTTATTAAAGATTTGAACAAGCTTTTATTTTTATATTTTAGTTTTCATTTTTAATTTACTTTGTAATAGCCATTTTTATGTACTTTGGCATTTTTATTAGTTTTCTGTTTAGCTTAAAGCTTTTTAGTTTTCGTAATTATAATACTTAAACTTATTTTATATCAGTAAGTTGCCAATGCCAAGGCATTTCTAATGTAAGTTTTTTTATGTAAAACATTTTAAATAATTTTTGTTTTAGTTAATTATGACAACACTACCCCTGGTTTCCTACTTGGGATTGTTCATTTATGTATTTATGTGTTACACACTATCACTTAGTATACACTAATTCCTTATTGCTTTTAGAAAACAAGAACCACAGCAATATGATAAAAGACACAGATGTTTAATAAATATGTGTATGTGTATCAATAACATTGGGAAATAAACTCCTAGTTTATTAGCTTATTGTAGTATGTTTGCCAAGCTACGTAGAAACATTGATATAGAATGTAAGGTTATATAAATGCTTTGACTGATATTGTGCAGCAGCTTAGAACATGCCACATTTTAATTATTAATAAAAAATTAAAATTAAAATTAAACCTAGGTTGATATTCTGAACTTCAATGGCACAGTTTATGAAAAAAAACAAGTAAAATATAGTCAGCTACAAGATATTTCCCTCTTTCAATGTAGTCCCAGTTTAGAAACACTTTGTAATTCAAGGCTTTAAAACGAACATCCTTGGATCATACACTTATTTCTGAATCTTGATAGAATTTTTATGTAGCTGTTAATAATTTAGTGAAACATATAATTTTGCTCTTTTAAATGTCAAATTGAAACGGCATCATTAATGGATGTTACACATTTCATCCCTTTTAAAGAGCACGGCAAAGGTTTAAATCTAGACTTTTGAATAACGGCAATTATTCTGACCAATGATTCTGATAAGGAACAACCATCTGACATTCACTATCTGGTATAATGGATACATTCTGTAGAATTCTTCTTTGTCACATTCTTTGGGTGTCAAACTACACAGTATATGATGTGCCCTGTGCCGGAAACAACCCTCGCATCAATCCCATTCTAATTAGCATAGAGCGAGAGGATAAATTAGACCTGAATTTCCAAAGGCAAATAAGTCTTACTCTGCACTGACAACCCTTTAAACACAGTTCACTTGCTTTCCACCCCCCCCCCTACCCCTGGGAGATCTGTATGAAAGAGGTGACATAAGGCGAAGGTGGTGTCTTGGTGTCCAACATCTAATTATCGCCCATACTCTTGTTCAGCAGTTATGATTTGCATGTCACTGGTGGGTACTCCCACAGTAATGAACCCAGTTTTGCTTTACAATACTAATGGGATATGTTGACCTTTGTCATGTCAACTGAAGTCAAACATCTTTTCTGCTTTGCAGGTCTAGCCAAACCCATGGGACTGGTGGAGGGTCCTGGAGGTCTAGGACAGGGTGGTGCAGCTGCTACACTGGGGGAGGACAGCCGAGAGAGCGAAGGGAGGTACGAGGAGTACGGCTACAATGCTCAACTGAGTGACCGCATCTCCTTGGACAGGAACATTCCGGACTACAGGCCGAAAAAGTGAGTATGATGCAATGTCTTTAAACACAGAACATGCCCTTGGAGGTTCAGTTAAGAATAGACTTTTAGGTGAGCCGCAGTGTGCAAAGGCATTTGTTCTACTCTAGCACACACTCTTAAATAAAAGGCTGCAATTGCACAAGTTCACACTTACAAATAATTAGATTGTGTAAAAGAGGATGGGTATTTGGCATGCTGTCCGGGGTAGGGCTCCGAGCTCAGAATGTGGCCCGAACCCAGAGTACTCACCCCGTATCTCTGGCTGAGATAGGAACTAGCCGAGAGTGAGGAGTCGGGATGCAGAAAAGACTGCAGAGGAACGAAGGTGAGTCAGCTATATGTATAGGCCTCCAATCATTCTGATTGTGTAGATTATTTGAACGTGTTCCTCTCATAGTTAATCATTTAATTTCTGATGCATTCAATTTTTTTGTGCCAATGTTATTTTAGTATTATTGAGACACTTACGGTTTTTATTAATAGTTTGAATTAGTTTTTATATTTTCCATTTTAATTTCCATTTTTGTTATTTTTATTAATTTTGATGTGTTTTTGTCAGTTTTATTGTTTTTTACATGTCTATATAGTTTTTATTTATTTATTTTTATTTTAGTTTTAATTGTTTTAGCACATCAAGTTAAACTAAATGAAAATGAAAAATGTTTCTTTGGGAACTAGCTGAAATAAAATAAGTTTGCACTTTTTAAAATATTTTTTTAAAGTTTATTTTATTTCAAGTAACAAAAACGTTTTTTTGTTGTTGTTGTTGTTTGTTTGTTTTTTAATAATGTTTTTGCATGGTTTTATTTTTTTTTCAACTATAATAACTTTATTTTTTTCCCAATAAAGTTAAGGTTAATTGGGTCCGATGTTGATTTGAATACTATTGACTTTCATTGTATGGGTAAAACAGTTAAAATATTCCTCAAAATATCTTCTTTTATAATCAAAAGTTGAAAGAAAGAAGTTTGTAATATAGGTTCGGAACAACATGAGGGTGAACAGAATTTGTTCACAAGATATTTGAGAACATTCATTCCATTTTGTGATTTATTCTGAAGTAAAAGTAAAATTTGGAATGATGTGCAACAAAATCCGACTTTATTGACTTGTCCTGCCACACATGCCATGGTCCTTTAAAACCATCTACACTGCAGGGTTGATTTTCAAAAGGAAAAACGGGTTTATAAATAGCCCAGTGGCTGAATCACTTCCCACATGTTAGCATTACAATGCCCTTCAGGGAAGAATCACATTAATAGAGTCAATAGCTAGCAGTGAAAAGCATTGTGTTAGACAAAGGAGATATGACTGTGTGGAGTAGTATCCCTGCCCACTAGGATAGTGTTAATGGTAGGAATGTTAATAATGCAGCAACAGTCCAGGGGTATTTTATATGTGGGGAAAACGACCTTAGAAACAGCTCTGGAATATTAATGGTCATTCATAATAAGTTATATATTTAGAACATGACCCAAAGCACAGATCCAGTGATTGAGAGGAGATACTAAAGGCTATAAAAATATGAATTCTTTTCAGATATTCTAGACAAAAGTTGCTTTTATCACACTGATGGGTCTTTGTTTGATTGAAGCCATTGTTGATGATGGAGGTTGTCTTGTAATTGCTATTCTGAAGCCGCTTTAGTTGTTGTGATTCAAACTGTGTGCAAATCACGATTCTTTGTATGTGTGTCTTGGCAATAATGCGTCCCACTTGCATCGCTGATAAACACAATCATTCACGCTCCTGTACACAAACATGTGTTACCTAAGATATCACGGTCTGACTTGCACAATCCAAGCCATCACAAATCCGACCCTCACTCAGCACGAGGGGAAGGAACTATTATACACCTCTTCTTGTTTTGAGAATGAAAACTTAATGATAATGATTTCTTTAACATGTAATCGTGGTAAATAATTCACAGGCTCTTGTTTGGTAAGAAACATGAAAAATTAAAATGAACTTCAGCTTGCAGTCCCCACTTTCATAATTTTGCAAGTAACACTGTGAAATGTGTTTGTATCATTCTCATGGGCAGTGCTAAAATACAGTTTGTTTAATTAAGTCTGTGAAATGTTTCTGAAAGAAGTCTCTTATGCTCACCAAGCTACTTGATTAAAAGAGAGTAAAACAGTATTATGGTAAAATATATATACACAATTTAAATAACTGTTTTCTGTAATATATTTTAAAAGGTCATTTATTCCTGTGATGGCAAAGCTGAATTTTCAGCATCATTACTCAGTCTCCAGTGTCACATGATCCTTTAGAAATCATCCTTATATGCTGAACAACTGTATAGTTTGAAGACATCATTGTATAGGTCTTCGCTGGGTAGATTTGGGTGGTCCTTGTGATGTTAGGGCCCAGTGCTCTTTTGAAAAGGTCCTGTAGAGAACCAGCCTGGTTTCATTGTTAATACAGGTATTAATATGTAACTCTTACAGACACAAAACATACTTTGTACATTTAGGTAGATGCTGAAACGTACAAAATGGACATATTGGCAACATTTAAGCAGCATTATTACATTTTAACAGCTAAAAAACGTGAAATATTTACGAATCTTTTATATCAGATAAATCTGTATAATTTCCTTTTTAACATGTTATAGATTAATGTTAGATCCCTAAATCCTATCATCAGTAGTCGAAGTGGGTCGGTACGCACCAGTAGCTACGCAGTACCGGCACTTCTACATTTTAATCTTGCGTACCCTCCGTTTTTTTCTTGCGTTCTGGAACTTCCCACATTTTGCTGGTACTCTGACCACCCACAGCGAAACATAAAATCAGACTATTAAATAATTGTATACATTACAAATTAGGAGTTCAAATTAGGAGAACTGAATGGATCAATTATTTGCGCAAATATGACTTGACTGAAGCCCAATTGTTTAATTTAGAAAATGTAGAAAATAAATCGTACAAATTCACATGAGTGAGGTCGTACGAATTCTTACGAATTAGCCACCTCGTAAAATACATACGAATTGGTCGTGAGATAGTGTTGCACTGCCGTAAAACGTGCTTCAAACTTATTGAGGTGGCAATTTTTTTATTCAAAAGAGTGCAGGATTTAACGTTTACTGTCGCTGTTGAGAATGGAGATTAAATCGCTGGATAAAGGGCTGAATTTGGATCTGTTCCTCACAATTGCACGGATTCTAAAGATTTGGATTACTGCAAATTAATAAAATTGATGTCTTTTGTGAATTTATGTTCCGTTTTGGTGTATTTTATGGTTCTATTATCAGTCACAGCACAGGAGAAAACGGCTTTTGTGTCCTACGGTGAACAAAATAAATATTATATGTTAAATAATGCTTGAACGATTGATTAAGTAAGGGTTAATGCCCGACGAGGTGTCCATTGTCAGGTATTAATGGACGACGGCGAGGCGTGAACCGGTTGCCTCCGCCGAAGTCCATTAATACCTGACAATGGACACCTCGAAGGGCATTAACCCCTTTATACCATGGTCACTTGCCAAATAACACATTTTTAAAACATTAGTTTATATTTTAATTAGTTTTACAATCGAAATCTAAAGTTTTTACAAACAATAACTTGGTTTCCCTGGTTACGCCTGACGGTTTATTTAGCAACCGGAGATATTTATAGTCTGCTCAGCTCGTAGAACCCTTCAGTTTACTGCCTGTTGCTATAGTTACTCACAGCTAATGTAGCCAGTGCATTTATTTATTATTTTCGAACGGTAAACAGTCAGTTTCACCAGAACTCCTTTACTAGGTGTCCTCTATCACTTTTTAATGGACACCCTGCAGCCAATCAGAATCGAGTATTCACCCAGACCATGGTATAACATTATGTAATCTATCGAAACAGGTATGCAGCAGAAGTCACACAACAGAGCTAAATGTTATTATTTCATATTAAGTAGATGAGTAAACTGCATTAAATAAATTGATGTGACACTTGAATACAATAGAAAAAAAACTTTAATGCCATGATTTTAATATTCATAAATAGGAATTCGTATGCATTTGTACATCTGTAAAGTTGTTCAAATGTAAATAATTCACGTTTTAGTGCTGTCAATACGTAAATATTGTAGTAAATGTACGTTTGGTAGAACCACACTTTCTGTAAAAATACACACATATTCTCGTGAGATCACATTGAGAGAACACAACCAGTAGCATTCAGCCAGCAGCATTGAGCCTCAGAGTGGTTTGTTTCTCTGACGCAAATCCCATGCAAACAGTTGTTGATGTGTTACTTGGCTAATGCTTACTAGGAGTCATCCTCCAAAGGTCTTTGATGTCCAGAAGGGGCAGTGCATTGATGGCCGTTTGTCTTTAATGTATATTTAATTGAAAATCTCCAGGATACGTGGTTCTTCAGTCTCTCTGGCCGAAGGTCTAATTGATGCGTTTTCTCAAACTACAAAGGCCGTATATTTTATGCAGGCACATGAAAAGTAGTTTCTTAAAAAGGTCAAGCTGACCTTAGCTCAAACTACTTGAGGCAAATGAATTTACCACCAACCAAAGAAAACAAATCAATATAACTACATCAACGAGCCATTTTATTATTGACTCAGGAAAAGATGATGCAGGAAACTCTATAAGGAGATTGAACAATCACAAATGAATGAAATGTATTGGCACATTGAGTGTAGGGCATTAGGAGAGTGTTTACATTTTGAGAGAACGTGTATAAAAGAATCAATGGATTGTTCTTCTTTTGAGTCTTTATTTAGCAGGAATGAGATCTAAAGGGTGTTGAGATCTATCAACACTCCTTCTACTGATGAGATGTTATCAGTGAAAACATGGAGCGGTGACAAGGCAAATGTTTTTTTTTGTTGAGGTATATGATCACAATCAGAAAGTTGCTTCTAGACTGGAACCAGAATGGAAAGGAAGTGTTAGAGGTTAATGTGAAGTCTTATGGAGAGAAATGATTCAGGGAGAGGCAGTGGGAAAAGAGAGAGAGAGAGATGGGAATACGTCTTAATCTAGGTGTCTGTTTCTGTCATGCTTTGTTCCAGGTCAAATTATGATAACTGGACAGCCAGCTTTGGCTCTATTTCACACGGATGAGTCCATCTCTCATCTTGTTACAGCCCGCAGCTGCCTGGCCCTGTCCAGCGGTACAAATTCAGACTTGAGCAATGGCCTAGATTGCAGATAGTAACTAGAGCAATGAAAGTGTAACATTACTTATGGTCGTGAAGCTAAATGAATACACAACATAGCGCAGCCCACATTGTATGGTAAAGCATTTGTGTCATATGAAATGCACATTCAGATTCTTTTGGTTCAGTGAGTCAATAAAACTATATATACTGCATATATTTATACAGTATATATATATATATATATATATATATATATATATATATATATATATATATATATATATATATATATATATATATACATACATACATACATAAGCAACTATATACTGTATGATCACTATCATAATAAAGATTAGCTTACTTGTTTAGCACACACTTTTATCAAAACTACAGCCTCAAAAAAAGTCAAATGATCAATTCTTGGACTGCATGATTATGGAATATTTCCTATATCAGCTAGACTGTATTAAAGCGAGCATGCAGCTATGGCTAACATCCAGTGCATAAAAAACAAAATATTATGATAGTTTCAACAGTGACAACTGTGCAGATATCATTCAAAGATATTTATAACAGTCCTCTAATACCATGTAGGTTTGCAGCCATAGCAGCATAAGGAAGGTTTGATTGATCAAGCCATTAAAGCATTTTTTTCTCCTTCCCAGCAGGTTGCTGTTATTCCAATCCCTTATTTTTTTTTTCTTCCTCAATTGCTCATGCAAAGCACTGTGAATGCAAAACTGATGTCACCAGCCATATTTTTCCACAAAATGTGCATGAATACATCAGATAAATCCAAGTAAATCCTTCTATGTGTTATCACAAAGAAAAGCATCGCTGCGTTCAGGTGAAATAGCAATTGTGCCAAAACAACAGTGCAATGTCACATCAGCGCTTGAAAAACAAGCCTATTTTTAATCATTTTTAATCTTTGATTGAGTACAAATATTCATAATATTTGTTAATATTATTATTATTATTACATATTATTATTATTCATATATATATTATGTCAAGATGGGGAAGAAAAGACTTTCGCAACTTCCGTTTCATGCTGACTTTAACTTCAATAACCCTGGCTTAGTCTATTTGTATAGTGTACTCATTGCATGCATATAGTTTATAGATAGAGCGGGAATTTGAGATTTTTTAACACCTAATGTGAATTGTATTTTTGGATATCTTTGGATTAAACCTACTTAGTGTTGCATCATTTCAGACTGACTGTTCTCCACCTGCAGTTACAACACTGAACATCACCATTACTGACTCACTAAGACTGCGTGGCTCTTTCACACGTGTGAGTGTGTGGGTGCAAGTGTGTAAATTCACACAGGGAAAGCTGTTGCTCCAGATTGGGTGAGGGGATTTTCACTGAGGGGGGCAGAGCCATTAAATATTATCGACTGGCAGAAGGGGGATCAAGGAACATTATCCATGTTTTTAAGGGTGGGAAAAAAAGATTCGTTTTTTTTTTTTTCTGTTTAATGGGCTTGAGTAATTCTATGGAAGCTTGTTTCCGCCACAAAATAAATAAAAAAAAAGAAGATAATTGCGACTTTTTATCTCACAATTGCGAGTTTACATCTCGCAATTCTGACTTTATTTCTCAGAATTGCGAGATATAAAGTCAGAATTGCGTGAAATAAAGTCAGAATTCTGAGATATAAAGTCAGAATTGCGTGAAATAAAGTCAGAATTCTGAGATATAAAGTCAGAATTGCGTGAAATAAAGTAAAAAAATAAGACTTTTTTTCTCGCAATTGCGACTTTATATCACGCAATTCTGACTTTATATCTCAGAATTCTGACTTTATATCACGCAATTGGGAGATATAAAGTCAGAATTGCATGATATAAAGTCGCAATTGCGTGTTATAAAGTCAGAATTGTGAGATATAAACTATTCTAAGGTAAAATAAAAAAAAAAGTCCATCTTTTTTTTTCTTCTTAGAATTGGACTTTATATCTCACAATTCTGAGAAAATATGTCAGAATTGCGAGATATAAACTCGCAATTATGTGTTATAAAGTCAGAATTGCGTGATATAAAGTCAGAATTCTGAGATATAAAGTCAGAATTGCGTGATATAAAGTCGCAATTGCGAGAAAAAAAGTCAGAATTCTGACTTTATATCTCAGAATTCTGACTTTATTTCACGCAATTCTGACTTTATATCTCGCAATTCTGAGAAATAAAGTCAGAATTGCGAGATGTAAACTCGCAATTGTGAGATAAAAAGTCGCAATTATCTTTTATTTTTTTAGCGCAATTTTCCAACGGACAAAATTGCGATTGTTAACTCATGATTTCTGTTCTGTCTGTGCGCACCAATCTTGCACTTCTATCTACTCCTCAACCAGACCACCTAGAGACTTCGGGTTTTCGGCATTATGTTAAGGAAGGTCTAATCTCAGGAACGCACAAAAAAAAAAAAAAAAAAAAAAAAAACCGGAAAAGATTTACTATCTCTTAGTGTTGTGATCCCATGAGGTGAGAAAATTGCGCTAAAACACTCACCGAGTTTTTATTACTTGTTTATTTTGTGGCGGAAACAAGCTTCCATATAATTCTTAGTATGGCATATCTTATGGCAAAAAAGTTTTTATGCTGGTTTGTCCATATACTTTTATATAAATTAAACATTTTTGGGGGCCTTATTCATGATGAGCAGAATTAATTTTTTTGTAAATCCATAAATCCATTCGTGCATAAACTGTTGCACTGAACTGAGCAGTTTATGTAAGAATGTTTTTGTTTTTACATCGATTTACACAGGAATCATTCTGCTCTTTTTCATGATGAAGATCCTTAAATGTTACCCAACTATAAAGGACAATTTAAAGCTTCTGTAAGCAATTTTAGCCTAATAGGCAACTAGCTCACTTCTGTACTCGCAGCATATGCAGAGATGGAGTTTGTTAACCGAGTTGCTGAGACACGCTCCGCACATGTACATAATAACAGTGCAACACTTCGCTATGAAACACAAAGCGTGTCAGACTTTATATGCTTTCCAAAATGCATGTTATTGAAAACCCAAACAAACAGCACACGTGGAGACACATATCGTGAAGCATTTACTGTGAATGGATCTCTGAGACACTGGAAAAGAAACACGTAACCTGCATGCATGTAAATAATTAAAGCATCGCGCTTCACTCTGAAACCCTCACCGCATATATTCATTTAATTTAATAAAGCATTTAACCCGCCAAAGTGGCTAGAGGGAGTGATTATGTTACACGCGTCTGCTGAAATCCACCTGCATTTGATGGGTTGGCAGGTGTTAATGTCAAGTCCTGGTTGTGTTGGAGCTAAACTCTGCAGGTAAGTGGACCTCGAGGACTAGAGTTGCCATGGAATCAGACCACATCTCATCCCTTCAACTGCATACCTCCTCTCTAAACCTCCATCCTTCAAAGTCAATGCTGCAAACCCCAGTGCATAGTATGACTGACGGGTAGAGGTGCAACTCCAGGATTTCTGATAGGCTATAACACACAAGCCATGGTCAGATCTTTTTTGCTGTTTACAGAGCTTTGGGCTAAAACAGAGACTTTTGTGATTTCTCTGGACACAGTATTTCTGTGATGTCTGTCAGACAGGGACATTTTATGCTTGTTATTTCAAAAAAGCCTTCACCGTTTAACATTCCACATAAAAATAACAGTATTCGTGCTAGAGTGATAGTGCGGTTGTGTTAGACTAGGCACAATTGCCTGCTGACCTCAGATCTTACAGGAAAATAATTTATGGAGGTTGTAATGAAAGAAATTCTCATGCATAAATTGCCAAACTCATTGTTTTAGTGGACCATTAGTCATCTGTGATCTGTAATTGTTGTCTTGCAGTATAAATGAAAAAATGTCCTCATCTGAAACACTGTATTCAACTCTTCAAAATGTAGATGGTTCTGCAATATATATATATATATATATATATATATATATATATATATATATATATATATATATATATATATATATATATACTGTATTAGGGATGCACTGATACCACTTTTTCCAGAACCAGGCCGATACCGATACTTTCCTTTTTGGTACTTGCCGATACCCATACCTGTATTTTTACTGCATTTGTAATTTTTTAAATATATTAGGTATAGAAACCAAAAGAATATGAATCATATTCGTTGATTTAATTTGTTTATCAAATATATACTTGCTTCAGTTGTTTTCATGCCTGTTAAAATGTATTGTACAAGCCTCTGTTACTTTCACTGTTCATTCTATTGCTCTATAATATTTTATCTTTCATTTACATTTACATTTATTCATTTAGCAGATGCTTTTATCCAAAGCGACTTACAAATGAGAACAATAGAAGCAGTTAAACTAACAATAGGACAAGAATATGCAACTGCTATGACCCTTCCTAGTTTAATCTAACGCAGTACATGTATTTTTTTATATTATTTTGTTTAATAAATAGATATAGAATAGAAGAGAAAGTGTTAGTATTAATGGATCAAGTGCTGCCGAAAAAGATGTGTCTTCAGCTGTTTCTTGAAAATGGCTATGGACTCAGCAGCTCTGGTTGAGTTATGCAGATCATTCCACCAGCAGGGAACAGTCAAGGTAAAGGTCCGAGAAAGAGATTTTGTGCCTCTTTGAGATGGCACCACAAGACGACATTCACTTGCAGAGCACAAGTTTCTGGATGGCATGTAGGTCTGAAGTAATGGGCCCTATTTTAACGATCTGAAACGCAAGTGTCAAAGCGCAAAGCGCAAGTAACTTTGTGGGCGGGTCTTGGCGCTGTTGCTATTTTCCCGGCGGGATAAATGACTCTTGCGCCAGGCGCAAATCTAAAATGGGTTGGTCTGAAGAGCTTCATTATTCATAGGTGTGGTTTGGGCGTAACGTGAAATAAACCAATCAGAGCGTCATCTCACATTCCCTTTAAGAGCAGGCGCGCTTGTTCTAAAGCGGATTCCTATCATAATGGCGGATTTGCCAGGCGCGCGCCAGGAGCGGTTCACAGCCGAGGAGAGCAACGCTCTCGTCAGGGACGTTGGGGATGGAGAAACCCACCCAAATTAACTTCGATTAAAAAGGCGTATGATAATGATAATTTGGGTAAATGTGTAAGCTAGATGTATGCTTTTATAATAAATTGTCTATCTATCTATCTATCTATCTATCTATCTATCTATCTATCTATCTATCTATCTATCTATCTATCTATCTATCTATCTATCTATCTATCTATCTATCTATCGTAATAATGTATGATTTGCAAAAATGAAAACTGCTGCTTCTGTGTAGATGAGAGAATCAAAGTGCGCGTTGTGCACACGCTTCATTGATTATGGCCAAGCATGCGCCCTTAAAATAGCTTATGAATAACATGCGCAACGCGCCACTGACTTTAAACTATTTTTTCCTGGTTAGTGGCGCAATTGTTTTCTAAACCTGCAAAATAGCATGAAGGAACATTTGCGCCGGAACACGCCTCCTTTTTTGCGCTGAACCGCCCAGGGAGCGCAAGTTCATTCCCTAGTTTAGCGACGTGCTTCTGTGGAGGGAAAAGTGCGCTTTGCGCGGGTGAAAAATAGGAATGATACATGCGTCGGTGTACAAAGTCAATTGCGCTGGGTGCAAGATAGGGCCCAATGAGTTTAGGTAAAAGGGAGCAGAGTCTGTAGTTGTTCTGTAGGCTGGACTTCTGTAGGTGGTTGTTCTGTAGGCAAACGTCAGTGACTTGAATTTGATGCGAGCGGCAACTGGCAACCAGTGCAATTTAGTGAGGAGAGGAGTGACGTGTGCTCTCTTCGGCTCGTTAAAGACCACTCTAACTGCAGCATTCTGGATCAGTTGCAGAGGTTTGACAGTGCAAGCTGGAAGACCAGCCAGGAGAGCATTACAGTAGTCCAGTCTGGATAGAACAAGCGCTTGGACAAGGAGTTGTGTAGCATGCTCTGACAGGAAGGGCCTGATCCTCCTAATGTTGTATAAGGCGAATCTGCAGGACCGGCAGTTCTAGCAATGTGGTCTGTGAAGTTCAATTGATCATCAATCACAACTCCAAGGTTCCTGGCTGAGCTGGAAGGAGTTATGGATGACGAACCAAGCTGAATGGAGAAGTTGTGGTGTAGTGTTTGGTTGGCCGGGACCACAAGCAGCTCCGTCTTTGCAAGGTTTAGTTGAAGGTGGTGGTCCTTCATCCAGCCAGAAATGTCTGTCAGGCTGGCTGAGATGTGAGCAGCTACCGTTGGATCATCAGGCTTGAATGAGAGGAAGAGTTGTGTGTCATTAGTGTAGCAGTGATAGGAAAAGCCATGTTTCTGAATCACAGATCCAAGTGATGACATGTAGATGGAGAAGAGAAGTGGTCCAAGCACTGAGCCCTGAGGCACCCCAGTAGCTAGATGTTGAGTCTTAGACACTTTACCCCTCCAAGACACCCTGAAGGACCTACCTGAGAGGTAAGACTTGAACCATTGGAGTGTGGTTCCCGAGATGCCTTTCATCTTTAGGATTGACAGAAGGATTTGGTGGTTAACTGTGTCAAAGGCAACAGACAGATCTAGCAGGATGAGAACTGAGGATTTGGAAGCTGCTCTTGCCAGTCTCAGAGCTTCAATTACTGAGAGCAGGGCAGTCTCAGTTTAGTGTCCGCTTTTGAAACCAGACTGGTTGTTCTCCTGGAGGTTGTTCTGTGTAAGAAAGGAAGATATCTGGTTGAAAACAACTCGTTTTTGCGATGAATGGAAGAAGGGATACCGGTCTGTAATTTTCCAAACGTGCTGGATTTAGAGTGGGTTTCTTAAGCAGTTGGGTTACCTGAGCCTGCTTAAATGCTGTGGGAAAGGTAACAGTGTGAAGAGAGGTGTTGATGATGTGTGTGAGTGCGGGTACAACTGAGGAAGAAATGGCTTGAAGTAGATTAGTGGGAATAGGATCAAGCGGACAGGCAGCAGGGCAATTGGAAAGGAGGAGTTTGGATACTTCTGCCTCTGAAAGCAGAGATAAGGAGGGTAGAATGTCTGTGTTAGCTGGTAAGATGTGCATGTCAGTTTGTGGTTTGGTAAATTGGCCGCTGATGGTGGTTGTTTTAATTATGAAAAGTGTGGGAAAATTGTCTCCTGTTAGGGTTCATGAAGGGGGAGGGTTGAGAAGAGAGGAGAAGGCTTTGGAAAGCATGCGAGAGTCAGAAGAATTGTTAATTTTGTTGTGATAGTAAGTCATTTTGGCAGTACTGATATTAGCAGAGAAGGAAGAGAGTAGGGATTGATAAAGACCAAGGTCAGTAAGATCTTTCGATTTGCGCCACTTCCTCTCTGCACCCTGAGTTTAGAACGATGTTCGCGGAGAACATCAGATAACCAGGGGGCAGAGGGTGTGGCGTGGGCTGGCCTGGAGGAAAGGGGACAGAAGTTGTCCAAGCAGGATGTTAAAGTGGAGAAAATAGTATCAGTTGCACTGTTAGTGTTGAGAGCTGATCAGGTGGAGGAAGTGTTGATGAGACCAAAGAGGATAGGCGAAAGGGTGAGAGTGAGCATAGGTTTCGCCGAAAGTATGACCTGTGGAGGAGTGTGTGTTGTGTTCTTGAGGCATGCCTTGAGGCAGGTTGAGAGTGAGGAGGAAGTGATCTGAGGTGTGCAGCGGAGTGACCAGTGTATGGTCAGTGGAGCAGTAGCGCGTGTAAATAAGGTCCAATTGGTTACCCGATTTGTGAGTAGCCGCAGTGGATACTCGTTTGAGATCGAATGAGGCAAGCAGAGTGTGGAAATCAGCAGCCTGAGATCTTTCTAGGTGGATGTTGAAGTCTCCAAGAATTATGAGAGGGGTACCATCCTCCGGGAAGGATGAGAGTACCACATCAAGCTCCTCCAGTAAACTGCCAAGCTGACCTGGGGGACAATAAACAACTATAAAATGGATTTTAATAGGACTAGGGATGGTAATGGAATGAAATTCAAATGAACTGTTGTCACACAGAGGTGGTAAAGAATCAAATTTCCAAACATTTGAGATGAGAAGACCAGTACCTTCACCCCTTCCGGTCAGGCGAGGGGTGTGTGAGAAAGTGAAGTTAGTGGAGAGGGCAGCAGATGTGGCAGTGTCCTCTGGTCTGATCCAGGTCTCAGTCAGTGCCAATAGGCTGAGACCTGAATGACTAGAATTAGATGTAATGAAATCAGCTTTGTTTACAGCAGACTGGCAATTCCAGAGACCAATAGGAAAAGAGAACAAAGTAATAGAAGACACCGGAAAGGTACGCAGGTTGTTAGGTTTGTACTGCCTCCTACGTGTGACATTTGATTTACGTGTGTTAGTAATAGTAGGGATTTGAAAACACATAGTGAAAGAGAGGTCACAAACAAATAGATCAGAAGAAAAGTTGTGTAGAAGAGAAAGGAAACAAGAAAATAATACTCAAGTGCCTTGTAAAAGAGTCAGTAATAAAATAAGATCAAAGATACAAATGAAATAAACAGTGCTTTTCAGGTGTGTGTATGTGTATGTATTGTTGTAGTGTCTGCACATTTTAGAATATATACTGTACCGATGCTCATTATTAACTAATACCAGTTCATCTTCCAGTTCAATGCAATATTGATGCACATACAGTATATGGTTTTATTGTCTTGGTTGTATGTAATTTGATCCATTTTTGTTCAGTATACCTTTTTTGTGAGCAAACAACTTTGGTATTCTTCAATAATGTGATTGCCCAGAGAATTTTAATCTGCTAAATGCCAAACCTAGACTCTGTAATCGTATTTTATGAAATATAACCTATTCCTGAGCTCTGTAATCCTCAGCCATATTAAAAGTCCACACAGGCAGGAGCCTCATGCTGTTTTCCCAGGGCTCAGGATGGATAGAGGGAGGGATTTCACAGTGAGATGTTGATCAAGAACTTATGGTTGCCATAGTAACTAGTCTGCATTTACAGTGTGAAATAAAGGCTATGTTGGCATGCCTCAATTTTCCCCACAAGATACGGGTACATGTGGGAATGAATTTAGGGGCTTGTCAGTCTTTGTCAATAGCTAGAATGCAGTCAATATTGGCATATTTAACTTATCTTAAGTTTTGAGACTTAGAGTTGTATTTCGTAAGGAATAATTGACAACGGGCCGTTGAATTATTAGAAAAATAATGCATACCCGAGGTGGTAATCCGGCCATAACACAAAGCATTAGTTTTAAATAAATCAACAGGTTACCACACCTCAAAACATTGTTCAGATGATGTATTTCAAGACTTTTGTCAGGTTTTTGTCCTTAAAACACTCTTGTGTGTAGGACTAATTTCTTACGCATCTCATCCCAGGCCTCCATTGGTAATTCCAAAATGTAATTTTAGAGCTAGTAACGGAGGCTTCAGCCACTGATAGCAGACTAATGCAGTCATTAATGCAGTACGAGAGAGAGAGAGAGAGAGAGAGAGAGAGAGAGAGAGAGAGAGAGAGAGAGAGAGAGAGAGAGAGAGAGAGAGATTTTTGAGAATTCACAAAGGTTTTGTTTACAAAAATTAATCTTGTTACAATTATATAGCCTCAAAAAATATATATAAAATAAAAATAAACTTAATATAAATCAGTAAAGTGTGAAAATTAATTAATCTTCAAAAATAGCACATAGAGCATCATTACAGCTCCAAATATTTTCAAAGGAAAGCAGATCATCAATACATGTATAATAATAAAAATCAATTAAGATTCTAGATTGTACCAAGTTAAAAAACAATACAACAATGTTTTGTACTACATCCTGTTCAATTTTTTCAAGTTTTTCACCTGCTCAAATAGATGGCCATTTTTGCTTGTCCCACCACAAAATTAAGCAGTTGACACACAAACTTTTTATTTAAGACATATTTACATCCTAAAATGAAAATCTCTTCTGAAAATACATCTTTTAAAACAGAAAACAGTGGTTCAAGTCTGTAACAGTTTAAAAAAGCATGAAGTTTCTCTGTCATCACAAAAAGGACACTTATCAGTGCTTTCAAGATAGAAGTAAAAGCATTGACTGCAATGACACCATGAACAACTCTCCATTGTAAGTCCCCTGTCTTTTTGGTCAAAGGTGGTTTGTAAAAGACTCTCCATTTTGTTGTTTTGTCTTCATTCAACTTGAAAAAAAAAAAGAAAAAAAGAAAAACACGCCAAGGTGTATCTATCCTATTATTCAACTTTTTCTTGTTAAAAACAATTACATAGTATTTATACAAAAGCTTTCTGTCATAGGAAAAAAAATCAACACTTAAAGAATCAGCTTATTCAAGATAAAACCCAGTGCACCCATCCAACTTAAGAGCAAAAATCAAACCTGGAAAACACTCTTCCAAGTCTGGATGACACAGTTCGTTTTTATAGTCAAATAATAAAAGTCTCTCTTGATCACTTATAGCAGATTCCCATCTCTGAAGAAGTTGTGCTATAACGCGAGTAGAATTGATTCCAAGATATCGAGATGTTGCTTCCTTGTTTTCAAAATCAAGTCCAGCTACTTCCAGCAAACGGCCAAGAGTCACTATTTTGTTGTCAATACGTGCTTTGTTTAGTCCGGGAAGGAAAAAATTGTTTGTTAAGTCCAAACGCTTCCCATGGATTAAAGGTTCTTCTAATAGCCAGTAAAGAGATTCTGAGTCTTCCACTTTTTGAAAAGTAAAAAGATTCCGCACTTCAAAACCATTCTTATAAAAAAACAGGAAACATAGGAAACCTTAATTTCAGTGGATCCATCAAAAAAAATTTCCTGCCCAAATTAAAATTACCCAACCTATTCAAAATCAATCTTGCTACAGCGTTCTAGTTAAAAACATCTGAAACAGTCTTTGCACAAATTGTAATCTAAAAGCACCTATTCTACTTTGCAGATGTATCAGTCCCTGACCACCTTCTTCTTTGGAAAGAAATAAAACACTTTACGGGACCCAATGCATCTTATCCCAAAAAAAGTCCACAAGCAGTGCTTGTAGTTTTAACAAAGTTAACGGAGGATCTAAATTAGCAAACTTGTGCCACAGCGAAGAAGCCACTAAATTATTAGCAATTAAAACTCGCCCTCTAAATGACATTTTTGAAAGCAGCCATTTCCATTTCCCAAGTCGACCTTTAACTTTCTCAATTATACCCTCCCAGTTTTTTTGTGTAACTACTTCATCTCCAATAAAAACTCCTAAATATTTCAAACCAATTTTTCCCCATTCCAGGCCAATAGGAAGTTTTGGTTTATCATTTTTCCAATCCCCTATTAAAAAAGCTTAACTTTTTTTCTAGTTTATATTAGCAGAAGATTTTTTAAAGTTTTCAACAAATTTAACAAAGCCTGAATATCACTTTGTCCATTGATACACACAGTCACATCATCTGCATAGGCCGACAGTATGACTTTATTCCTACATTCTGGTGAAATTACACCTTGAAGTTTACACCTTATCTGATTCAACAAAGGTTCAATTGCTAAAGAATATAACATTCCAGATAATGCACAACCCTGTCTTATGCCTCTAAAAACTGTAAAAGGAGTACATAAACCACCATTGACCTTTAAAATACTCTCCACATCATTATAAAGGACTTTAATGTAGTTAATAAAACTCTCACTAAAGCCAAATGCATTCAAAACCTTCCATAAAAAACAATGCTCTACCCGATCAAAAGCTTTTTCTTGATCTAATGAAATAAAACCACAAGTTAGGTTTAGCATCTTGGAGACTTCGATAAGATCACGAATAAAAGAAATGCTGTCAAATATCGGTCTACCTGGGACACAGTAGGTTTGATCAGGATGAATAACACTGTCCATTACATTAGCCAGTCTGTTAGCTGAGACCTTCGATAAAAGCTTGTAGTCGCTGCAGAGCAACTGGACACCAACACTTTATGTCTCCAAGATCTCCTTTTTTGTGGCAACTTTGAAGCAGTTTACCCCTTTCCAGACTGGTATTTCCAGACACCATCCCTTGAAGTGCCTTCTGTAGCTCACTCATACTCAGAGGACGAGTAGCCCTTTTCAAAGAAAAACTCACCCTCATTTTCTAGCTCTACAGCAACTTCACTTTTATATAAATTCTCATAAAAACCAACTGCCCTCTGGCGAATATCCGAAAGATCTGTCAAAAGAATTCCAGATTCAGATCGTAAAGGATGAATGGTTCTACTTTGACCATTCTTTTTTTTTCTAAATTAAAAAAGAATTTAGTTGAAGCATCCATTTGATTCATATTTTTAAATCTCGACCTGACCAAGGCCCCCTGTGTCCTGAAACCAAGTAGTGTTTTTTTTTTTGTTTTTTTTAATTTAAAAGTAAGTCTAAGAAACCTCTTGTACCAGAATACTCTGCCAATTCTTGGAGTTTTAAAATATCAGCCTCCAAATAAACAAAGTTGCTTAATTTGTGCTTTTCCTACATCCTACCATTGTTGTACAGAGTTACAATTTGACCATTCAATGGTCAGAAAAACTAACAGATACATTGTGACAGTTCCTTTTAACATTATAATGGAGTTTGAAAACGTAAAATCTGTCCAATCTTGCCATATAAATGATTCTATCACGCACATGAGTCCAAGTATACTGTTTTTGCATGCCCTTTAATCGTCTCAAAAACATCACACAGTTCGTGCATCTTAATAAATTGAATAAATCGATTTCTAGAAGATATATGAGGTTCTAAATGATTCCTGTCTAGATTAGATTAAGTGAAGTTAAAATCACCTCCCAAAAACTCTTCTTGATTACATTTTTGTAACACAGTACACAATATATTTTAAAACACCATTCTCTCTATTGCGGAGACAGGACAGTACACACAAATAAAAACAATGACATTCTCTTACTTTTAAAAGTCTACCTTTTACTATTTCTTCTACTTGAAAAGAACGTGGGTTAAACTTTTTGGCAAAAAGAATGGCTACTCCACTACTAAGTGAAGTATTATGACTTAAAAACAAAAGACCACCCCACTCTCTAGCCCAATCAGAAGCATTTTTTAGATCACTATGAGTTTCTTGCAGCATCACCACATCTTACTTGTTTTGTTTCACAAATTCATAAATTTCCATTCTTTTTGTAAAATCTCTAGCTCCATTAATATTCAAGGAAGCAATATTAATTTCATTCACTTTTAAAAGAAAAGAAGAAAATCAAAAACAAGCAAAAGCTGATAAAAACAAAACTAGAAACCCATGCATCACTTTTTAGCTATTATCATTTACAAGATCAGGGTTTAAAATTCTAACAATTTTCTTTAACTGATAGATTTCTTTGTTTGTGATCAAGCTTTGCACCATGAACATCTTGGTTTTGTCAACAAATAGACCTTATTCAGAGCATCGCCATGTCAGGTATGAAAGCGAGGCTGTGAGGGATAGACTGTGTTTTCAATGACATTCGCTGGAAAAAGCTGTATAAAGCTCATAGATCACTTATCATTTTCCACATCTCATGTTGTCTGGAGTTTTATGTCTACATAAGTTTCTTGGAAAGATGTTTTGTGAGCTGAATAATCCAAAAACACCTTGAATAATAGAACAACCCACTGAAGAGATGCATGTCTATCCCTCACAGCCTCGCTTTCCTTCCCGTTAAAAATCAAAGATGGCGCTGCTGTGAATAAGGCCTATTGTGACACCTGCGCGATGCACTGGTCTCTCCATCTCCGTTGTCGTCGCTCATCCTTTATGCTTCCGCTCCTCCGTGAGAGATACGAGTATATATTGTATATAATCACGGCCCTCGGCCTCGTCCTGCTCGCCACAATGGTCAATTGGGATTTTTCCATCATTAAAAATGTTAAATGCCCTCACATTCATATATACATATATAACCTGCAAACTGAATACACTCATGTCTGTTTTCCCCAGGTGTAAGCAGTTGACCTACCCTGATGACCTTCCCCAGATCTCCGTGGTCTTCATCTTTGTGAACGAAGCTCTATCTGTCATCCTGCGTTCTGTTCACAGCGTGGTCAACCACACCCCGGCACACCTGCTCAAAGAAATCATACTGGTGGATGACAACAGTGACAGCGGTAAGGACACATCCCTCTGTGATTTATTCATTGCTTTGTTTAGTCTGAAACGAATGCAGCTGTTAAATGTTTACCAGTTTCTCCTGTTGCTCCAGACATAAAAGATTTTATAAAGAAAGTGTACATAAAATGCTGTGTAAATAAACACACTGCGACATCCCAAGATAAAATATGAGTAACCTGATTTGGAATGCAGCTACAGTCTGTGTTTTGTCTGAGCAAACAAACCTTTTTGTTGCTTGGTTAGAGACAGAGCTTTAAAGACTGAGAAAAAGAGGAAAAATAAACAGCAAGAGACAAACACCTCAAGAGTAAACCTTTAGGTGTGTACTCTTGCACACAGCTCCGGGTTTATAAATAATCTTTGAAAGAAAAGACAGATCGCTCTTTTAAAAGAAAATACATTCTTACTGTTGCCACTGATACTGTGCATTTCGCAGTCATTTTATCTGGTCAAATTAGACCAGTATAAAAGTATTGATACAAATAAATTGTAAAAATGTTATTAGTGTGACTGTGACAGTGACTCAAATGTTCTCAAAATAGTGTTTTTAAACCATTTTTTTTTTTTTTTTACAATTTAACTTGAAAATGTTGTCTGTGTCACATTATTTATAGCAGCCTTAAAACCATGCAAGTAGAGCAATTATCAATCACTCTCTTCTAGAATCCTTTTCATCACTGTTGGGTATAGTTCATTTGAGTGCAGGTTTGGCTTGGGATCATAGAGGTTGTAAAGAGGGCCGCTCATGAGCACCCTTCTGAATCATAAAATGATAAATGGGATACCCTACAGGCTTGTGGACCTCATGGACACGCTTGAGCGAAGGCCATGAGACCAAAAGTCCGCATCGAGTGTGCCATTTGACACAGGGCCAATCTCTGATGCATTGTTCGGAATTCATTTTAGCAAATTGGTTCATTCTGAAGATTAAAACGAAACATTTTAAATCATTTTCTCTGATTCTCAATATTTGATCAAAAATACAGTAAAATATTGTGAAATATTATAACAATTTAAAATAGCTATTTTCTATTTTTTTCTATTATGATTTCTTATGTAATATATTTTAAAATGTAATTTATTTCAGTGATGGAAATTTTCAACAGCTATTACTACAGTCTATGCTGATTTGGTACATTTCTTATTATTATCAATGTTGGAAGCAGCTTTTGCTGCTTAATGTTTTTGTGAATATCATTAAAAAGTTTGAGGTCAGTAAGATTTGAATAATAATAAAATGAATAATAATATATTTTTATTCAGCAAGGATGCATTAAATTAGGTACAGTAAAGGCATTTCTAATGTTAAATAAAATAAGTGCTGTTCTTTTAAACTTTCTGTCCATCAATTAATCCTGACATTAATATATAATGGTGTCCACAAAAAATATTAAACAGCAAAAACTGTTTTTAGCATTGAATAAGAACCATTATTATTAATTGAAAATGAATCATTCTTGATAATACCTGAGCACCAAATCAGCATTTTAGAATGATTTCTGGAAGATCATGTGACACTGAAGACTGGGAGTAATGATGCTGAAAATATATGAATGAATTACATTTTAAAATATAAACAGATAGTAATATTTCACAGTACCACTGTATTTTTAATCAAATAAATGCAGCATTAGTGAACACTTCTTTCAAAAACATAAAAAAAATCCTAATGATTCCAAACTTTTGACCGATAGTGGATGTATATATATACCTTTCATATATATATATATATATATATATATATATATATATATATATATATATATATATATATATATATATATATATATATATATATATATATTTATATATATATATATACAGTATATATATATATACAGTATATATATATTTGTATATGTGTGTGTGTGTGTGTGTGTGTGTGTGTGTGTGTGTGTGTGTGTGTGTGTGTGTGTGTGTGTGTGTGTTGACAAAATGTCCCTTTAGCAGATAGACATTTTTAAAACGGCAGTACTTCTCAATCTTGTTTGCGAACACAAAGAGATACCCACACAGGAGCAGCGTTGTGAAGAACAGATGACTTGCAGTACCACTATCTTCCCAATTTGCTGTTATCTCACACAGTCAGCTTCTCTGGATGCGCCGTTGACCATTTCTAATTTCATATGCTAATTTCCTGCTGACGTTTCAGCTTCTTCTAGCTGACATTAAACTGTTAACATGCAAAGGTTGCCTACTTGACCTTTTCTCAGCGCTGTAGCTTGTCGTCTCTGGTTTAGCGCTCACGCCCACAAAAAACGGCTGGAAGCACAGACACCCTCAACACTTGAATAATGAATTGACCTTAGCGAGCACGTCTCTGTCTCTCTGTCTCTTGTCCATTATGAAGATATTTAATAGAGTGCCGTACTCGTGTTACACTGTTCACTGAAGCCAATAAGGTTTTTGTCCTCCTTTTCTTTCCCTCCATCATCCCTGTCTGTTTGGATTAATCTCAGCTGAATCCTGTTATGCAGGGTAACATTCATCCTCACCTTGTGAATAATATTAAGGGACATTGCATCTATTTTTTGTCATCTCATCAGACATGGAGTTGTATTGCGCCCTTGAAATTCAATTCATTTAGACATTGCTTGTAAACAGATAATAATGGGTTTCAGTCCAAATTTTGGCCCTTTAGATGAAGAGTTTGTTTAATATGTTTCAAGGACGTTCTTTTATTTGAGGTTCCAGCTAGTAAATGACATCTGGATTTATCCCTAAAAGCAAACTACTCATTTAAAATCCTAATACATTTGGAATTTAATTGTATATTTAGCCAAATTCTGTAGATAACATTAGTGGTGAATAGTTCATGCAAAAATGAACATTTTATCATCATTTACTCACCATCATGTCGTTCCAAACACTTTTTTATTCCATTGAATACAAAAGGAGAATTTAATAGAATTTTCATTTTTGGGTGAACTACTGTATCCCTTTAAGCTTTACTTTTACACAAGTGCAATGGCACACACGTAGACATGTGCATTCATGAGGAAAATGGCTTTCTTTAATTGCATTAATTGCTATTCCAGTGCCATATGCAGCCTTCACTATTTATTGCGTGTGGTTGTATATCAAGGCAGAGTTCTTGATGTATGCAGATGAAAAATGATAAAAACCCCTATGTTTATTAAATAAATCAAAGCAATCCCTTTGCCATAGCTCATTTATCTGGATCAGCATGCATTTCAAATATTTTCATAATGCTCAATTTTGATCTGCTGTGTTGCGTAACTTATTTTCGCTTTTCTATTCACAGTATGATGGATGGATATTTGTTCTTTATTGATTGAGGAATTTATCAAATATTTCTGCCTCATGATTCTTAATTTCAGTATCTCCCAGAACGCACCAGAGGCAATCTTATAACTTTTCACAACACATTTGTGCGTGTGTGTGCGTGCGCGCTATTCAACACAATTGCATTTTGTGCCCGCCCTAATGTGGCCGTGTTATAATAACCAGAGCATAACTGACACTAAAAGCAGTCAGCTTTTTATTAACATATTTATGTACTATACATTAACATTACATTTATTAATTTAACAGAGGCTTTTCGCAAAAGCACTCGAGTGAATCTCACGGAAATAAGAAATGTCCAAATCAAATTAAAAGGAATTTAAACATTACATGTAAGAATATATTATTAAATTACTTTTTTATCTTATATATAAAAAGAAAATCCTGCATTACATTTTCTGCATTTTTATTTTCCTGACAATCAGATTGAAATCCCCTAGTTTATTTCTCAGTAGCTTGCTGTAATATGAAAAAATCTCATTCGCATTTCAATAATTTAATGATAATAATAATAATAATAATAATAATGGTATAATATATTAGTATGCACCATAGTCATATTTGTTGTCCTAAATTGCCTTTATAATTTATTTATAATAGTAATGAGAATGAGATTTTTTTTATTTATTTTTTTTGGTTTGTTTGATTTTTACATTACACTAATGAGAAATGGGATCATCCATCAAAGTAACCATAATCTTAAAGCAATCATAATCTTAAAGTGCCCCCTATTATGCTTTTTCGGATCCTTTCATATAGTGTGTATTATACCGGTTTGCGAATGTCAAGGTCTGCAAATTTTCAAAGATCAAAGTGCACGATAAATGGAGTTAGTATCTCCTAAAATAAAGAACTGATTCTGAACTGCTTAAAATAAGTCATCGGTAATTCCAGTCTTACTTCCTGCACGAAACTACATAGGTTTGTAATAAATTTGCATAATGCCAACCTATATGGTCTTCACTGGCTATAAAAAAAAAAGTCTACTTTGACCAACCCTCAAACACTGTAGTTGTAGGTTCGGGTTGTCGACATGTCGAGAAGACTCTTTTTTCTGCGCTGCGAAAGCAAATAAACTTTGCGTACAATTCCAAAGGTTCAGGACTGGGCTCAAACTTATACGATAAAACCGACGCCATTGTTAATGTTCGTATCACTGTGTCTACAAGTGCTAAGAAAGCTCAAGAGCTGAAATTTAGATATGGTAATGGACGTTTCATTTCCAACACGTGTTGTAAGCGGTAGATCAGTCACAATAGACTGGGCCATCTGACCAATCAGAGCAGAGTAGGCTCTCGGAAAGGAGGGGAACAGAGAGACAGAATCCTTGATTGAACCATTTCAGACACTGTAAGAAAAGAAGTGATGCTGCAATGTATAATGTGAGAAAATTAAATTGTTTTTTGACCTATTTTAGGAGACCTCCGAAACAACATTAGGAACCTTTAAAATAACATAAATGGGCACTTTAATACATATTATATAATATTAAAGTAAACAGTCATACTTGTTCTATGGCCTATGTGTCTACGTGTTTATGGGCAATGTAAAGTAATTTCAAATCATATTCTTGGGTGATTAAGTCCAGTTTCAAGGGTTCCCATTGCACTGAAAGATTGAAATGTTAATCGTTCTTCTGAGCTGATGAATGAGAGGGGGAGGTAGTTGTGTGCATCGGTGCCTTAAAGAGTGCTCTGTTCCTCCTTATTCCTCTCCCCATAGAAACTAGAGCACTCAGCAACCTGCAGGAAAGAGCCCAAACACTCATCTATCTTTCTTGAGTGTGTATATGTGTGCATGTGTCTCTCTGAATGTGTGCGTGTTCTCCTTGCACTCCATTTGTTTACTTCCCAGAGTTCTTATTGAATGAGGACAGATAGCTAACTCTGAGAGACTAAAGGAGTGGGGAGATACAGGCAGATTTATTTACCATGTCATTTATAGTTCCACTAAAACCTTCTTTTTTCTTTTATGGTGTACGTTTATCATACAGGAGTCTGCTCAAACCTTTTCCTTAAACCTGAATGTGTTTTGTTTGCTCAGATTCATGAGGGTTGTTTCTTCTGATTTTAGCCATGTGGACTTCTGAAAACACATTCAAACTCTCACTAATGTTTAATTTGTTTACTTTTATGTAAATGTGGATACAACTATATCACAGAAGAATTGCCGGTAACACATTTTATTGTGTCCCTGTTAGACATTTTATGTGTAGTTACTATAGTAATATCAGTCAATTATGCATAGTTACACCAAACCTTAACCCTAACCCTTATTATATAATAAGTACATGTAGTTAATTACTATTACTCATCAATTAATTGTATAATTACACTGTAAGGACACCTTAAAATAAAGTTTAACCAAATTGTCTTTTTTGTTTGTTTTTATTTTTAGAGGACATTTCCATCACAGCTCAAATTCTGAGATGTAAATGAGGGTGATGAAAAGGACATTTTAAACATTTTGAGAAAAAAAAAATACTGTAGTCTTTTTAAGAGACAGCATTTAACAGTTTGCATTATATGTATCTAAAAACATATGAATAAATTCACACTTTTTGCATAATTTAACAAAATTGCAGCTTGATGACAAAAAAAAACCCATTTAAAATATTAAAAAATATTTACCTTGATTATGTTTACCTTGATCCATTTTATTCACACATCACACAACACATCACAAAAAATGTGTCTATTTGGAGAAAAATTTCACACAAATAATGATATTTCACTCTTTGTTTAGAAGATTAGAATGTGTAAGTTTGGTGGACTGAATCAATAACCATTATTAATCAATATCTTAACAATAAAGTCTATGCATAAACGTAACAAACATAAAAGAAACGCAAAAAGGCATGAAAAAGGCTTTACAAAACAATATGACCTTCATATAATAAATGGACAGATGTCGAGATCCCTATTATTGACGTAGGAAGTTTGGCTTCACATGATCTGTTTTTCTCTCGTAGTGGAGCTGAAGTTCAATCTGGATCGTTACGTGAATAAGCGATATCCTGGCCTGGTGAAGATCGTGAGGAACAGTAAGAGAGAGGGACTCATTCGGGCCAGGATTCACGGCTGGAACGCAGCCACTGCTCCTGTTGTGGGCTTCTTTGACGCCCACGTGGAGTTCAACATGGCCTGGTAAGTGGGATTCAGTCTTTTATTATTTTATGAGGCATTGTCTCGCCACTCAGAGTATCACTGGGATGCTTCTTATGACAAAGGCTTGATTTATCAGAGAATATTCATCATGACATCAATGGGAGCTTAGACTTTAGCGAAGAGAGCTGCCGGATGGATTCTTTTTCTAAAGCATCTGTCAAAAATGAACTGATAGATTAATGATCTCAGAAATGGATGAATAAGATGTGCCATAAAATATATAACATTTTTCCTTTTTCAAGCTGATGTATGCCGTTTAGTGCTGGTTTGGTTGGGAACCGGCATCCAAACTACAACATACACTGGTGACCAATGTATTTTTTTAAACTTGCTTTTAAACTTGTAAGATGGCAGAATGTTGTGTTTGCTGTTTGTGTTTTGTTTGTTTTTTATGTTTTTATTGTTATACAAATTTGATGCTGCACCAAAAATCGACCTTTGGGCTTATAATAAACTTTGAACAAACATAGTTCAGATCTAAACACTGATGTCTGCAGTAGCGAAAGTAAGCTTTTGGCGCTTCAAATACCAGTTGTATCGATTACATTGTTACGCCACTAGGTTAGGACAAGTGACTATTAAAAAATGTGTTTGTCATTGAATCATTGATTCAAGCAATTTGCTCAAAAACGCTGATTCATTCAGTAATGCAACAAGTGAATTTTTTATGAGTGAGTCATTGGGCCCTATCTTGTACCCAGCGCAATTGACTTTGTACATCGACGCATGTATCTAAATAATTAGGGAATGAATTTGTGCTCCCGGGGGCGGTTCCGGCACAAACGTTCCCTGGTGCTATTTTGCAGTTCCAGAAAACAATTCCGCCACAGACCAGGAAAAACCTAGTCCAAAGTCAGTGGCACGTTCTTCAGATGCTATTTTAAGGGCAACAACGCGCATACACTTTGCTTCTGTCATCTACACAAACGCAGCAGTTGCCATTTTTACAAACCATACATAATTACAAGGAAAAATATTCCACACGGAATGGGAAAATCATTGTGGTGTCCATGAAGATGTGAAAAAATAGGCATAAATCTAGCTTACAGATTTACCCAAATTATTATACGCCTGTTTAACCAAAGCTAATTTGGGTGGGTTTCTCCCATCCCCATACAATGTCACTTCTCTGTCTTTTACGGCCCTGATGAGAACGTCGGTCTCCTGGTGTGCGCCTGGCAGTCCGCCATGGAACAAGCGCTCCTGCTTTTAAAGGGAATGTGAGATGACGCTCTGATTGGTTTATTTCACGTTACGCCCAAACCACACCTATGAGTAATGTAGCTACTTCAGACCAACCCATGTTAGATTAGCGTCAGGCGCAAGAGTCATTTATCCCGCCGGTATAATAGCAACAGCGCCTGAGATCCGCCCACAAAGTTACTTGCGTTTCGCATTTGATACTTGCATTTCAGATCGTTAAAATAGGGCCCATTGAATCATTCAAGAGATTTGTTCAAAAACGCTGATTCATCCAGTAATTAAATGAGTGACGTATTTTTGAGTCATTGAATCATTCATTCGTACCAATGTTTTTAAAAATAATTAATTCTAATTAATAGACTGCAGCAATTAATCATTTGTCAGAACCTCTAGTAAATTGTGTTATTTTTTTTAGTTGTCTGTTTAGAATCATGGGAGAATCGTGATCTCTTTTTGAAACCAAAAAAAACGTGATTCTCCAGAATTCTACCTCTAGTTCAGGTAGAGGAATAAATCCATTGTTTGTTGCCTCCAAAAACACAAAACAGCTCCGATGTGCTGAGACTTGCACTACCAGCCCGCACTCACAATCCTTAAATGAACTTAGGCATCCTTCATCTGTCACCTCCATCAGCTCAACAGCAATGAGTTCTCATTAAGGCCTCCCATTATGACCTCCATTGGGGAATTATGGATTAACCATTAATGAGCTTTTCCTCTTTGTTCCACAACATAAACATTTAATGGAGAGATGATCACTGAATGAGGCCACAGTCTCAGCCACATGATGCTGAATCTGCGGTCAGAAAGACAGAAGATGCATACCTTGTTTTGGAGCCAAAATTAAATTTGTTTCATTATCGTTTCCCTTGTGCAAAACTTGGATTGCTCTTTCATTTTAAATGGGTTTTGCTTCTGTGTGAGCTCCAAATTTCAAGGTGTGAAATGAGACAGTCGGAAATGAAATGTGTTTTAGTTGTTTTATTTAAAAGGGGTCATATCATAATTTATTATTTTCTTCCTTAAGTGTTCCTCTAACATTATTTTTTTTCAATGTAATGTTTTTCATATTGATTTTCCACCCTCTGTCTGACTGAAATAAACAGTATGTGTTTTGCTGCTGTGCCTTAAAGAAACACCCTCTTCACATGTAAAATGAGCAGAAGTTTCGAAAACTAGCATGTTTTCATAGTAAATCAAGGTCATGTATGTCAAAGGATCAAGAAACATGTGATTCCTAATGATATGGCACCTTTAACAAACTGTTAGCTGCTTAACAAACTGCTCTCTTCATGTCATCACCAGCCTATCATTTCGTCGTCACCCGGTCGTTGTCAGATAGAACCGCCTGATCCGGGACTTTAAATGCACATAGTTATTGTTAATCACTGTGCCATCAGATCTTCCCATGGATATATTGTTTATTTTGTTTGAAATATGTTCCACATTTGATGAGAAATATTTTTCTATTTATAGAAACATCACGTGTTAAACTTTGAAGTAACTTAACATAAAGCAAAGCTTCAAAGGCAAGTTGGCAGGATATATCGTGCTATGCAGAAGGGTTGACAATTAGCACTTTGATGTTTAAGTTTCAAAGTAACAGGAGGCAACTAACAGAAATCCAAAGAGGCCAATTAGTCAATATCTGAACTGCAAGAGCTTCGGTCACAGAAACTGTGAAGTGAACAACAGTTTCTAAAATGTAGAGGTATATTCACTAAAAATTCCAATTCTGTCATCATTTACTGAACCTCAAGTCGTTACAAACCTGTATGACTTTCTTTCTTCTGTGGAACACAAAAGAAGATATTTTGAAGAATGTTTCAGTGCTTTGTTTTTTGGCTGTGTCCAATGTTGTGTTGGACCCTTTTGAATTTCCTTGTATGGAAAAAAGCAGTTGAAACAATCAAAATGTCTTATTTTGTGTTTTCACAGAAGTCACACAGGTTTGGAGCGACATTTAAATTATGACAGAATTTTAACTAGGAGCTCATATAGTGAACACTTGAATGCCATGTGGATTGTTTTGCTTAGATTTTGTGGCAATGTTTACTTGATGAGCATAGTAATTCCTTTAGTTAAACAGGCTCTGAAACAACCCAGACAGAGCTTGTAAATAAACAATTATCAGTGAGGCCAGTTCAAGTCCTTGCTTAAAGTTTTTTTTTTCCTTCCCAAGAGGAGTAGATGGATATTTCACAGTACAGTTGCTAAGTGTCTCAGAAGTAGATCCTTAAAAATGACCACGGAGTTGAATCCTCTGTGACCTGAGCTGGAAAAAAAACTTAACGTCATGAGCTTCACAAAGCTCAGATTTATGGCAGGGATGTTGCTCCGAATCCTCTTGTTTCCAAGGCCAACAGACAAAGACATAACTTGGTGTATGGAGCATAAAACCTGGACCACTGGGTAACGGAAAGGGTATTATGGTCTGACAAGTTATCTTTCAACTTTACATCTAGCTCCCGGCAGGTTCAGCAAATCTTTTCAACCCAAATCACTGTTGCCAACATTTATGCAAAGAGGGAATCAGTAATATTATGGGTAGTCATTTTATGGAAGTCATGTTGAGCATGGTATGGCCAAGGAATAGGAGACTATATATTATGTAAACTAACATTCATGGTATTTTGGTGCATGGTACATTATTTTAAGTGTATGCCAACTTATAATTCTACAAATTCTACATTATATTACATAAACAAGTTTTGATTTGTCCAGATTTTGGCATGGGGGAATTTTGTAGTCACTCTACTACTCATACAATTGCATGAGTAATTTAGCTTGTCGTCTGTAGAGCCCTAGATTGTGAATTATGTAATTTTCTAAAGGTGTTTCAGTCTTCAGTGTGAGTGACACTTGTGGACAGCACATAACAAATTATACCACAGCCTGTAATTCCATCCAAATTTTAGCTTGTTGGCCTGTCAGATTCAAGATGTGCGTGTGTGTCACATGAGGATAGAGTATACAGCCAGTCCAGTGGGTCATAAATTGCACCTACTATGACTTACACAAAACCTTTTCTCCAGGACAGAACATAGTGTTCTAAACTCGTTCATTATTCATTCACATGACTTGAGCTGAATTGGAATGAGTTATGATTTTTAAAAACCTTTCAAATAAGATATTAAGTCAGCATTCAGAGTTTGCCATGCCAAATGTGCTTTGATTGTTAAAATGACATCTATATTTTTCTTTCTAATTTAATTACACTTCCTTGCAATTCTGCATTTTATTTGCTGCCTGAAATCAAATGCAGGTATTTAATTACATTTTGGAAGTCAAAACATCTTATTTTTTGAACATTTCAGGAATTTTTATTTCCATCTTGGTGTTTCCATTTCAGAATGTTTCAGCTGCCTGAGCTGAACAAGATCTACCTTTGCACCCCAAGTCACAATCGGTGTGTATTTCAATATGCATTGTACTTGTACTGAACATACATGCCTGAACTAAAGCATCTAGCTCCTGACAGAATTTCATTATTTATAACACATGCATAACCTTTATAGAGTGGCCCAGCACAGTGTTCGGTAGACTGGCAGAATTAGCTGTGATTGTATGAATACAGGAGAAGGCCTCTGTTGAACATTATTGATTATTCATGACTTGGGTCTTTTATCATCTGCTGTTGAATTCTGAAATGGTAAACGTGTGTGTGTGCGTCATTACACAGTTGACTGATAATTGATATTGTTGAGCACTCATCTGTAGGCCATTTTTTCCCCCATGAAAAGTATGTCCAGCCTTCCACCGCTGTAACCTTCTGCCCTAGTGTCATATTCTTCCAGTCCCCATTGTTCACAGTTGTGTTTGACACTGGTTCGCCGATCTCCCACACCTTTTCTTTCTCTTTCAATTTCTTCCTTCATCTATGCCTCAGGTTTCTTGGGAGCTTTGTTTGATTTAAATGGAGAAACACAGTGATACATTAGAGAATTTGAAATGTATTTTTATATGTGGTACTAGACAGAAAATTCAATAGCAACACCAAAAAATCTAAGCCTTGTAGGTATGTGTCCCACAACAATATAAACAAGCGTACAGTAGTTGTTTATAAGCTCCTTCTGTGGGTGTAATTGTCTGATCTTTTGATATGTTTTTTAAAGCTGAAGCGTGTAATTTTTTTTCAATTTCAAAAATACTTTCTCTTGTCCCAGTTTAGTGTGCTGAACTTAAGTAAGCCATTCTTATGTTGACTTCTTGAAGACTGTAAACACTGTGGCTTTGATTGTTTTGAGCAGTCCAACTTTCTTCTTCGACTTCTTGTTAGTGGGACTTTGTGAATAAATGGAGTATTTGGTAAGCTGTTATTAGGTTTGGTGCTGCTAGTTTAACTGAATTAAATGACATGATTAATCTTAAAGGAATAGTTCACACACAAATGAGAATTCTGTCATTATTTATACATCCTTACGTTGTTCCAAACCTTTACGCTGTGTCTTCACAAACCTTTTTTCTATATGATTAAGAGTTTCGAAATTTTGAGCAGGACCAAATGATGGAAAACATGGAATGTGGTGGTAGGAGTGTTTGGAAAACCTGTATAAAAACCTGAAAATCTTTATTTTTTCTATTCCCTTTAGTCCCGTAAGTGGCACACATATTAAATTTTCCAGCTTCATCAATTTTGTCTTCTCCTGTGTGTGTGCATGAGATTTGGAAACATTGTGGAGATCAGATATCCCCACGAGGAAGGTAAAACCTGAAATCATCTGTATTGTGGGAACCTGCCAAGTTTTAGGGGACAGAAAATATTGCCAGCATAAAAACAATAGAAGTAAAAGGAAAATCCCTCCCCCAAAACAAATGTGTGTGATGATCGCGTCGACCGGACTCCATTTATGATCCACAATGTTTGTATGTGTACCTACTATTTCAACAGATTTTGGGAACAGATTTTTACTCAGAAGTGAGCTAAATCAGATCAAATGGTATATAGTATGGCAGTATATATAAAGTAAAAGAGTTTTTTTTTTATTGTAGTAATGCAGAAAGATTTCTGTTAGGGTTGTGGATTAGGGTTAGGTTATAATATTTATAAGTAGCTGTATATTAAAATAACAGTCTAACGAAAGTCCCCATTTAGATACAGGTAGCTGTGTAAACATGCAATAGGATTTCAGTTTAATCTTTCAAATTCCTTATTCTACTACCATATCATGTGCAACAGCACCAAAATCTCTGTGCAACCACAATATTATTGCTGAAATAGATGTAAATTGTGTACAACAGGCTATTTTTATGCTTTCACCTTTGCTTCAATGGATTTGATAACTGTAGCCATAAATATATTCATAAACAAAGGTGCCGAAACATCCTATTCTTCATATTATGGCAATATAGGATGTCAGAGACTGATAACTGAGATGGATTATGTGGGCCAGAATGTGACCTTGTTTAAGTTGCAGGACTTGGCTGCACTTGCACTTACTGTGTGTGTGTGTGTGTGTGTGTGTGTGTGTGTGTGTGTGTGTGTGTGTGTGTGTGTGTGTGTGTGTGTGTGTGTGTGTGTGTGTGTGTGTGTGTGTGTGTGTGTGTGTGTGTGTGTGTGTCTTACAAATACTGTGAGTACAGTGATTGTGTTTTTTTAACTGACTATTTAATGTACAAGTATGTGTTCCAGAGCTACACTTAAATATGTAAAATTTAAGTTTACTTTGTAATCTAATTTGTGTTGGGACTACATTTGAATTTTTAGTTCTCAGCATGCTGTAGGATTTTGGCGAGTAAATGTTGAAATGAAGTGTCCTAAAGCAAAGTCCTTCTAGTGTTTAATTTTCAGATATGTTGGATATTTCTGAGAGTTTCTTTTGTTAAAGTTTTTGTGGTCACCATGTAGAGGTGGTTAGGTTGTAGAATATATGTCTAAAATTAAGATAAATTAATCAAAAAGTATGTACTTATTAATTTTACGTAACTCAGTGTAGTCAACTGGTTGCATTTACTAGTAGCACTTGGTTTTTTTAATGATTGTGGCTGAATCGCAATTTGCATACTTTTACTGCATATAACGTATTCAACTGTTTTGGGGAAAGTTACTTTTAAAAGTAATGCATTACAAGATTGCGTTACTCCCAATAAAAGTAACTAATTGCGCTACTTCGTTACTTTTTATGAAAGCTAATGCGTTACATTACTTTTGCGTTACTTTTTCTCACCTGGGCTGGGCTTGCTTGTTTGTTTTGTATAACAATAAAAAAATATTTCCGATATTTTGATGTAAATTGAAAAGGTAATGCGTTACTTTACTAGTTACTTGAAAAAGTCATCTAATTACGCAACTTAAGTTACTTGTAATGAGTTACCCCCAAAACTGGTATTTAAACACAATAACATGGTATAAAACTATCATAGAACCCTTTGTCACATACTGTAAGCATTAGCATCAATGTATTACTTTAACATTCATAATTACTTAATCTTATACATTTAAAATGTTGTTGCCTTTTGTCAGGCATTTTTAAAAACTGTTTTAGGCTAAATGCATGTGTGCACAATTTAAGGCTAATTCACTCTGCATCGACAGATGGCAAAACACGTTCACACCCCTGTTGGCGTTATGTTGCTTATTTTCACCGATTGAACATGTTGAACCAGCATTTGTTGGGTCTTGAAGTCTGAGAAGTAACATACTGTAATTTGTTGACTATCGGCGTTGGTCCATGCAGTGTGATTAGCCTTTAAAAGTTTGAAAACATAGCAATCTAGGCACCTTTAGCATACAATTTTCAATATTCTAGATTGGGATGCACTGATAGTCTTGCATGCTATATAGGATGTGCACTGGAATTCCGCCTGTGACTTTAGCGAAGAGATTCAGATCAGTTTAAATCTACATCTAATGAATTCACAGCACTGAAATGCATTAATGGTGGTTACCATAGTGATTTCGTGGAGGAGCGATTTCTATAATATGATATCTGACATGTACCACACAGTTGCTTATTGGTTAGAAAGGCACTCTCAAAAATCAATAAAGCAAAAATTCGATAATTGGTGTCACATACTTTCAAAATAATGATTAATGGGATTCACATTAAACTCTGACCTCAGTGTCTCAATGAAAACTTTAATCAATACATAGCTTTCACTGGGATGACCTTTCCAGGAGCCCACATGAACATTTCAAGCAAACCTCCAAGGATTCACAGCCTTGTTCCTCCCAATGAAAGCCTTTCTGTTCGCACTATTGAAATCACCTTTCGGTTTCTTAACCAATAGTTTCTTAGATGCTTTTATTATCTCAGGAATTGAATCTCAGGATAAAAATGATTTTAAATTTGTCATTTAGCTGACAGTTCATCAGTGTACAGTATTGTTACATGAACAATGTCAGGCTAAGTGTCTTGCTCAAGGCCACATGATGATAGTTTATAGATTCCCCTTTGTGCAGGGTTTGAACCCACAACCTATTGATTATCAGATTGAATCTTTAACCACTAGGTTATTCCACTAACAGTTTTGAAATAGTTTTAAATCTGTGGTTCACTAAATTGTATCTGGAGCCAAATGTCTGGTCAATATTTGTGAAGGCATAATTTGTGTTCTTACTAAGGTTTGAAATCAAGTGTAAAATTTCTAATAAGCTAATGGAAACACAGTGAATGAGTGAGAGTGTGAGTTAAAAGTGTTCTATATGACGTTTGATATTGGTAAAATGTCATTATGCTTTTGTTTGTGCTGTTATAGAGCCTTTGATGTGATATTGTCAGAACTAAAGACAGGTTAGCTTGCATGCATCATTGAAGACTTTCTAGAACTGCTTTACATAATTGTTGATTCACCTTTTGCCACACTAATCTACTGGAACTTGATGAAGAACTCCAGATGAAAAATCTGAAGTGATTAAAGCTAATGAAGTATGAGAGATGAGCATTTTTGTCAATTGGAAAAGTCAGTCAATTGGAAGTACAAACACAGTTGGCTACTTGCAAATTGAAGCTAAAAGCTCACTGTGAAATGTTCATTGCCAGACCTCCACTATAGAACCAATGATACCCATACTGCAAAAATAAAATATGTAATGTGTATCTAGTGTAATATGTATCTAGTTTACACTTAATTTAACAAGCATTTTCATAAAAACATGTAAGATAGAAGTTCAAGCTTAACTCAGGAACTCTTGATCCAAAATGGAAGTTGGAGTTGTAAGGGGGTGCTCTGTGGCGTTTCCCTACGTATTTATGCAGGCTTATTGGAAAGTTAAATTAATCATTCATCATATTTGGTAAGTGATTAATCATTGTGCTTATAGTTAATTAATATGGATGATACTGCATGTGGCCAATTTTCAACCTAATAATGAGTTTACTGTCTAAATTGAGCTTATGTATTTTTAGAGCATATTATTATGAAGTGAGCACACATATACTGTGAGGATGATGTTGCTCTTGGGAACATTTCATAAATATTTAGGAGGGGGAAAAGTAAAACATTTAACAGGATGAGGCTAACATTGCTTTACCGTGACAGGCTGCAACATGTCTAAAGGCGATAAATCTTTCCCAGCTTCTAAGCTGCTCAACAGATTCATAATGTGCTTAAAAACAGCATGTAAAAAATTAAATCCTCCATCCCACTACAGGAATAAAAAAGCTTTGGGGAACATTTTGCCCTAGACTAACCTTTTTTAACCAGGCACTATTCCCTGCACACTAAGCAGACACAAGCAGTTCATGGGATATTTGCAGTGAATGAGGCAAGATTTCATTTTCTGATAGAGGCACATGAGAGAAACTTTCCTAATTCTGGATATGTCACACAGGAGTTTCATCAGTTGTGGAGAATTGAGGGCTGATCTCTAAGGACTGTGTTCCTGGACTATCTGTAAAGGGAGGAAGACAGGGAAGATAGCAGGACTTACCTCCATAAGATGACATGCCAAGTCAAGCATGTGGGTGATAGAGATCCGTTTACTCAGCAAATTATCCGAGACTGTGCATGGGCTACAGAGCTTTATTGTTTCGACTAAGTGATTTATGATGTACCCCATGGACCTTAGTCAAGGTAGGCGCCATATTTAAGTTGACGTGAATGAAAAGGTGGCTTTGAGAGATAGACATATGGGTTGCGGGATTGTACTGTATGTTTAAAAGTCCCAGGTTGCATCTACATTTTCAGTATTTGATCATTGAACAGACTGTACATCTATTCCACAATACCAGTGCTATTTTAGTGTTATTTACTGTTATAGTATTTATTCATATTTTTAGCTTTTATTTTTTATTTAGATTTCTAATTTTAATCTTTATTTTGTTATGTGTTTTTGTCATTTTTTTTTACATTTCTATATAATTTAATTATTTTTCTTTTATTTCAGTTTTAGTTTGTTATTGTAGTTATTACTGTCTGAGACTGAAAATGCTTCTGTTCTTCATTTTTCTTATTTAATACAGAAATTTTCCTGACAAATTATATGATCAGCATAACAATTTAAGTGAAAAGTTGATCTGCAAATTATGATGATTATTATTATTAATGTGATGTTCCTTTGTTTTAAAATGTTAAAAATCCCCAAATATGTACTTTTATATTCTTTGTTTATTTCAGTGTTTAAATTACATTTCAAATATCAGATTGCTGGAGATGTTTTGGACTTCACTGTGTATCTACTCTAAGATGCATGCAGATTTGTTTTTTGTCTGAGACATTACACACATAAAGTGTACATGAAGGAATGATGTTAGAATCAACCAAAACAAAATATCATTATTAAACCTGACATTTTAAATGTAGTCAATCTAAGGCTGTTAATACAAGATTTTCCCTCAATATTTTTTCTCCTATTTATCATTTCTGATTTCGTGTCTGGCATTTACATCTATTTTGGAAATATCCAAGCGTGTCCTGTGGGTAATGAAAGAAATGATCACTGTTGCCCTTCTGCACACCCCGTCTTGTATACCAAAGAGAGTCCCTTTTGTAATTAATCCTAGCAATTACTGGCAGCTGTGTTAGTATAAGGACAGTTTTTAAAATTGAACATTCATCTTAGGGGATGCAGTGCAGCATATTTTTTTTTATTCCTGTCTATATTCTAGAAGTTTTTTTTTCTTATTATTTTTTTCTTATTTTTCTCCTTCTGTTTACCCCCTTCACACTGTCTTTTGTGGCACTTGATATGTTTGTTTTGAGTTGAGCCTTATGTAGCTCTCCAGTGCGCGTCATGGCTCTGTGATACTGTAAGGTTATATTTTGATGATTTCACCCCCTCTTTCTTTTGTTTTTGTTCTCTTATGTGACATCCTGGAGTGAACGGAATGTGGGCTGTAACATTTCCTTTCATAAGACTAGTTTTACAGATTCCTTCTTGCATTCAGTGGGTATGCATATTAGCACTCAGTGATGACGTTTTTTTTTGTGTGTGTTTTTTGCTAGTTTTTCTCAAGTGTTTTTTGCTAGTTTTAGCCCAAAGCAGTTATCATTTTCACGTCCTGCGCCACGTTGTTTAAATAGCAAATGCATTTGGGCCCATGGGTGTGCTGGTCTGAAAATGAGGTGTGTTCACGCGCATTGTTGGCGCGTTGCTATTTTGAGGCAACTGAAATAAAGCAATTTTGTTTTTGTTATATAAAGGACGCGTTAGTAATGTGCACCTATAGGCGGATCCACAACGCACGTACAAACTGCTTATTACACACACAGGGACGTGCAGCACACAAACTAGCCTATTAAACTATTACAATGTAAAAGATGAATTTTGTGTACATAAATATATGATGGAATCTGGCTTGTCCTGTAGATGGTCTGCTTGCGCGCTTTAACCTCGCACACGAGCAGATCCATTTGCGCTCTGGGGAGGGTTCAGTCTTTCCGCTTGCAAATTCCACCATGTCAATAGCGAATCTGCCATGGTGCGAGCGCAACTGGCTTTTAAAGGGAATGGGAAATTACACCCAAAACACACCCATTACTCATTACGAGAATAAGGACAACCCTTTTAGACCATGCGCCGCGCGCCCCGACCATTTTTCCCGTCGTTAAACTAGCAAAAGTGGATTCAGACACGCCCTAAGTGCACTGCGCTTTAGACCATCCGCTTAGATCGTTAAACTAGGGCCCTATAAAATAGGATGATAAAATCAGGGAAAGCTGATGGGCTTGGTTATTTGCATGCTATATTTCCTCATATTGCTACTAGCATTATATAATATATCACATTGGATTTTTTTTTTTCACTCAACTAAACCATTTCATAGCATCTCAGCTTACTATGGATACTCTACTAAGCAAATGATCAGTTTAGAATTGTTTTTCACCAGCACAAGACAGGATAACCAATAGAGTAGAATACACATGTGGAATCTTATCTGCACACCACAGGTTTTTTATAGCCCAGAGTGGGCTCCTTTGGGATCTTACATGTAGCTAGTCCAGGTTATGACGCCAGCGGCCCAAGGACAGAGAGGATGAATAGATGGGTTCACAAGAGGGATGGTTTCTCTTGCAAGGGCATTACCCACATGTGCTGTTTCGTGCTTATTCAGGACCAGGCTTTCATGAAAGAGCAGCCATCTGGTCTATAGAGACGTCTGTAGTAGAATAGTAGATTGACACGGTTTAGTTTCTGTTTTTTTTTTTTTTTTGTTTTTTAGATCAGTTGTTGTTTTTTACCATTATATAGTATAAATTGACAATTTGCACCATGTTTAAATGCAGCTTGTACCACAAATTGCAATAGTTGGTTGGAAGCAGATTTGGACTGTAGGCTAGTGCTTAGATTTTATGCATGAGTGAGTCAAAGTTAATTCTGGCTTGTGACATTTTCTAATCCTATCCTCATCCTCATCTATGAATAAAAAAGCAAAAATCCTGTTGTTATACTGTATATGATGTGTATTTTTCTGGATATATATACACTACCCATCAAAATTTTAAGGTCTGTAAGATTGTTTTAAAGAAATTAATACTTTTATACAGCAAGGATGCACTAAAATTGAAAAATGAATGACAATAAAGACATTTGTAATGTTACAAAAGGTAACACTATGTAGCTTTTGTCCCTTTTATCCATGGAAATCCTGCTCCATTCCCCATAAAAAGACCTCTGTCCCAGATGATACCATTATGCAGCCCTTTTAAAACCCTTTTTTTCCTTGTTAATTGGACACTTACATTAAGAAGCCTCTCAGTGGGCTATTTTATTTTCTGAAAGCCCCACTCACAGCCCTATTAAAACTCGTGTCTCCGTGTTGATCATTACCTTAATGTGATTGAGCTTTTTAAGGATGACCTCAAAAAAAGACGAAGGACACCAAAGGAAGAGACATATAAGGATGTAGAGCTAAGAAATAGTACATTCAGAAGACAAAGAGCAACGGTAGACAAAAATGATTTGCAGGTACAAAAAGGACATTGGTGGGAGGGACTGACAGAAAGTTTTTGCAGGTTTTCTTATTAGTCTGGTGTTTGCTTCTGCTGAAAATGTCAATATGTGATGATCACGTTGCCAGGCTTGATTGTTCTCCTTTTAAACCAACACTGGTTGTGATAATGGAATACAAGCTTATTTACAAAAAGGACAGAATCAATTTTCTAACCAAGATTATTCTTGGAAACAGCCACATTGGTTTTAAAGTAAACACAGAAGCTGTATACTATAGATGAATGAATTGAATGAGAAATTGGCATTTGTTTTGTTTTGGTTATTTACAATGTCAGTTTACTATTTTCATTTGTGCATTACAATCAAGTATGTGTACTGTGTGATGTACAAATTGTATTACTTTTCACAAATTCAAAAAGGTGAATATAACACCTTGTCAACAACCTTAATTATTCATCAATCTCATTAAATATTTGGTTCAATTTGGTATTCCTATGACATTAAAATTTTTTATTTGTGTGGACAATATGGATGAAATCTAAGAAGATTAATACAGGCAAGTGTTGTTTCTCCGTAGTGGAATGTTTGTAGTTCCCCCATCAGCTGCTTTCATCCTCTGGTATAGGCGTTTTGGAGAATGTTTTAAGAAAATTTAAGAACATTTCACACTGACATCCTAACTCTGATTTTACTTCTGTTGCTCTATGTAGCAGGAATATAACAGCCACTATTTGTACTGGAAGTAAGAAAAGCTCAATATGTCTCAACTCCCGATCTCTCTCTCTCTCTTATTCTTCTTTCTTTCTGATCTCTATCTCTTATTCAGGGCTGAGCCTATTCTCACCAGAGTGAAAGAAGATCACACTAGGATAATCCTCCCTGCGATAGATAATATCAAGTACAACACCTTTGAGGTGCAGCAATATGCTAATGCAGCTCATGGCTACAACTGGGGACTCTGGTGCATGTACATCATCCCACCGCAGGATTGGCTGGACAAAGGAGATGAGACTGCCCCCATCAGGTAAGGGCATCCAGCGGTCCACTCCATAATGCATGAGGACATTCTCTGAAATATAAATGACCAGGGATATAAGAGATTAATATTTTAGAAGTGATAAGGTGGCGTTAGCTTGCTGCATGTGCAATAAATGTATTAATGTTTTTGTTTCCCTGAAGCGCTTGTTAGTGTTATTTCATAACACTAGTGTGTGAATGTGTAAAAAAAGAAATTCAGTCAACACTGTAGAATTGCACGGCATACCAGTACTAAAAAGTACCATGATTTACCACAGTTTGAGATCATTATTTTGGATATTTTGGTGTCTGACCTGGACGACAATGTAAAGCTACTCAGAATTTTAGCTCAAACATTTCTAACACCAAGATCATGGAAATGTTTTGATTCCGAGGGAATGGATGAACTAATAACATGTATACAGTGAATGTTTTGGTTAAAAAAAAGCTTTTGCCAAAAATAATGTATAAATGTCAACGTCAAATGTGTATGCCAAGTATAAATGTAAATTAGTGCATTTGTCAAATTTGAGATTATAACTGTTTATCTAATCACACACAGGAAGTAGTAAGTTGGACTCTTTTTGAACTTGGAGTTTAATTATAATCAAAGCTCTACAAGAATGAAATATTTTTTTTTCAAATATTACCCATATATGGTGGCCTCAAAAAGTATTTGGATGCTGAAACTACAATTAAAAATTCATAAAGCTTATTGCAACGCATATCAAAATATCAAAATAAGTGGCATATCTGTGTTAAAGAAATAAAGCAAGCGCAGTTTTCAGTTTACAGTGACTCCAAAAAGTATTTGGACACTTAAAAATGTCTGAATTTCATTGTATTAGTGCCATATGCAAATAAAATGATGCTATCCTATATATGAAGAGTTCAGATGCAAAAGCCTCTAAGTGCCATTTGAAATTTTCTTCTAGAATGATCATTTTTATCAAGCTTATATATTTAAGTTCCGTAATTTCACTTAAATGGCAATGAAAATTACATATTAATTGTCATTTAAGTGAAATTACTGAACTTAAATATATGAGCTTGATAAAAATCATTCTAGAAGAAAATTTCAGATGGCACTTAGAGGCTTTTGCATCTGAATTCTTCATATATATATATATATATATATATATATATATATATATACTGTATATATATATATATATATATATATAGAAGGATAGGATTATTTTATTTGCATATGGCACTAATGCAATGAATTTCAGACATTTTTAAATGTGTCCAAATATGTTTTTGGGTTGCTGTATGCAAGTAAGATTATTGCAGATAGTGTAAATATGTTTAATACAATTAGTATTCATACCAAGGTATCAGTGGATGGTCTCATACCGAAGCCACAATTTTGATGTCGCCCAGCCCTACCATGCTACAATTCTCAAATCATGAGCCTCTACAGTGAGATACTCATTTTATGCTTAAAAACCAACTTGGTGAAATGAGCTTTGTTACTGCTCAGTCCTAAACCCCTGAAAGAGATGGATATACCCTGCCAGAAAAGAGTGGACTTTTTCATTTCATATGAAATCTGGTCAAGGTCGCTATTGTGTGAGAGTATCAGGACAGCAGAAATCCCATTCATTATTCATGCCTCTGACTGATAGCTATTTGGAGAGAGAAACTAGGCCTGTAGCCCAGTATTACTGGAGCTGATCCCTCTGATGCCTCATATTGGTTACTGAAAAGTTTTTTTTTTCTTTTTTCTCCAGAAATATCTACTATCCTAAGAGCTTTTGATTTGCAGAGCCAGGGTGATCTAATACACCTTTATAATTATTCCTACCTAAAGTATATGTATACTGTAAAAAAAAAAATTGTATTTAGCGCATAGCATCTAAAATGTAATTTTTTTCATGTATATTAAACTTTACAGACACAAATCTTCACAAAATGGATGTTTGCAAGAATACCGCCAGTTGAACGGTATTCGTAAGTGTACTTTTGTGGTGGACCAATTGTGCTTTTTTATATTTTCAACTTTTGTTAGTGTGTAATGTTGCTGTTTGAGCATGAAAACATCGGTAAAGTTACAAAGCACAAGTCACTCCAAAAGGTGTAAGTACGGTTTCTGAACTCCCTGAAACGTCTCGATTGTAGTCTTGAGTTTTCATCCGGAACGTACACGTCACAATATTCCTCATTTAAACAATTCCTGACCAAGGCATACAAAAAAAAAAAAAAAGCAGGGAGGTCTAGTTGAGTTGTGTTAGTAGTGTGTCATGGTAAGGGTCGTGACATTTTCCAAACACGTGTAACTATCGTAGGCCAGTAAGAGGTGTGCGTGTAAACCTCACTCCCCTGATCTCAAGAGGCGCTCTACCGACTGAGAGGTCGGCACTAGAGGTTGCGGTCTTTAGCCTCGTTGTTAGAGCGCCCGCCGGAGACCACGGTTCGTATCCCGCTCGGAGCGGGTCGAGTAGAACCAGTTATACATGCTTGAAGCAGTTGACCAATCACAACACACTCGTCCAGCCGACCAATCAGAGCACATTACGCTTTTCAGAAGGAGGGGCTTCATAGAGACCAGAACTAATCAGAGCGTTTCTGACAGACTGGGAAGTGAGGTGCTGCTATAATGTTAAATATGTGAAAAACAATGTTTTTTGGACATTCAAGCATGAAAACCTTTTGTAGTAGACACCAAAAACAAAATCAAGACCTTTTTAAAGTAAAATCTTACTTACTAAGATTAATTCTAAATACAATGAAATAAACCTATGAATTATGAACTAAAACACCTGTAAAAAAAATGTTTTTTTTGCATTTCTACATTCGTGCATTCAAAGTATAAATGTTTTATCAGCGAGTGTGTTCCCTGAGAACTCCACCAGATGAGCTACAGCTTTAGGATCTTGATTAGTGAGTCTTTCCAAACGAATTTAGATTAATATGATTAATCTCTCAAGATCGATTCCTACAGTACTTCACTACTCAATTAAAATATATATATGACCTGAGGTAACAATATAAGTTAAATGTTTGAACAAAATCTCATTACAGAAAAAGGCAACAGTCATCGTCCATGTGATCCTTTTCTCAAGTGCTGATATTGACAGGTTCAAAATGGCCGCCCGCAGGCCTGCAGTAAGTCAATGTGGTGCGCTATTGGAAATCATTCCAGCTCTACTTCTCTCGAGCTCTCGGTGTATCCACTGCAGCTCAGCTAGCCTGTGGCTATTCAGCACTGAGGATCCCAATACTCATAGCACACTGCAGCAGGGTTTATTTAAATGATTCATGTTTACTGTTAAATGAAGGACAGTCCAGTTCAAATGTCTGTAAATAAGCAATTAGTCACTCTATGGGGATAAACGCCATGAATGCTTATAATATTCCACAAAACATTTTCAAGAAAGTCCACCTTGGCTAGGCTGTGCACATGAAGTGCTTATAAAAATGCTTAAAAGTGCTTATGGATTTTATTATGTTTTTTGTTTTGGAGCATTGAATCACAGTGTTCTTAATTGGGCTTTTTGGCATTGATCAACAGAAAAAATATCATTTAATGTAAAAATTAAGATACATTTTTATAAAGTCATGTAAAAAAAAGCAATGATTTTATTTACTAGGAGCCCTCTGATAAAATCTGTGTTTTCAAGAGGGTTCATTAGTTAACATTAGTTAATGTATTAATGAACATGAATGAGCAATACATTTATTACAGTATTTATTAATCTTTGTTGATTTTAATAATGTATTAATACATGATGAAAGAGAGAGAGAGAGTATACTTTTGGGGGTCACTGTAAACTGAAAACTGTGCTTGCTATTAAAACATGCTGTATTGTGTAACTAAAGTAGCTAACTAACTATTGTTAACCTTATTTTAGTGTTACCCAGTAAATTATGCATAATTACAAGTAACTAAACCTAAACCAAACTCTAACCCTAACTGTAACTCTATAGTATATATGTAGTCAATTAATAATACTCAGTACTTATTTGAGTAAGTACAATGTAACCATGTCACCTTAAAATAAAGTGCAAACAATTGATTTATTGAATTGATTATTTAATGGACCCGTGCTACATTTTTAGCTAAAGTAGTTAACTAATGTTAAATAATGAAACCTTATTGTAAAGTGTTACCAAAATATGTTTCAAAACATTTGCGTCTGCTCGCAAAATGTTTGTGTTCCCCAGCGTTGCATTTTCCTTCACCATGTCCCTTTAGGGCTTCCGTACCTGAGAATTGAACCCTTGATCTCAGTGTTGCTTGGTGAACTAAGTAACTTATTTACCTTAACTGAACAGCTTCGGAGTCATTGGAATGGTTATATTACTTATTTCGGGTTGAATGGTGGTCGTCTCGCACCCCCCTGGTGCCCGTGAGCGGAAAATCCGCACTTGCAACTTTGAGCCGGCGGGCCGCCGGCCGCCGTGTCAGGAAATATCGCGTGATATCAGGTCTCGCGATGTAAACAATTGCTTTACGGGCAAAAGAAATCTGCTAAAATGCTGTCCTTATTGCGCTCCCTCATGCTGTTCAAACCCGAATGAAGAAGACATTTTAAAGAATGTCCCATCTGCTTTGATGTCGTTGATCTACTAGCCTCTGGTGTCTGAGAATCGCCAAAGAGTTTTTACAACAGTGTCGTCAAATATCTATTCCGAAGCTGTGGGGGGAGCTCTAGAGAGAAACCTGCGAGCAAAAAGCGAGAATACAGCGAAGAAATCCCGAAACTACTGAGCCATGCTTTAAGACAGCAGTGTTTACTCAAAGACTTGGACTCTTACAGTATATATGATTTTTTTTTTTTTTTTTCATTCTTTGTGATCTAAATAATGGATCACAGTAGAAATGCTTGTGCATCTAGAATTTATTAGCCTCTCAAAGCAGCCCACCTGTGGTTAGCCAACAAACAATTCACTTTCAACCCACCAGCAATGCACCAAACCTAAAAATACATTCAATGACAAATTCATCTTGAGTTCCTGAAACACAAAAGATCTTTTGTCTGTGGAGATTTGACAGCCTCAGAGGCGGTTCAGAATCGTTCTTGCCCCTTGCTGTGTTCACATCAAACCTCAGATCTGACCCAAAGGTTGTGTAAGAAAGGCAAAATTTTAGAACAGATGCAAGTGAAAAGTAAACTTGGTGAGCAAACTTTTGCAAAACTCAGTACATTGTGTCTGTATGACTCCAACACAAAAATAAATAGAAATGTTTTATTTAGCAACTGATTGAGGAGCGCAGAACGGCTCTCTGTGAGTTCATGTAGAATGTGGTTGTCACGTCCGTACAAAGTGAACTCTGTGTGAACGTAACCGTATTAAGGACTCAAATACAGGACTGACAACCGTATTCTGTTGCTGTGTGAACTTGGCATTTGCCTGGAAATAGAACACAGAACCATAGCGTTGCTGGCATCATGTCCTAGCATGCCAATTAAACATAATAAAATAACAAAACAAAACAAAATGATTAATTATATAAAAGAATCTAATTTTGAAACTACTATTATTATTTGAACACCTGAATCATTGGCATGTCTGAGGGTCATTTCTATCAAAATCTTGTCAAAGAATGACATTTACTTTGAATTCAAAACTCTTTAAAAGAAGTTCAGTATATATCTGACCTGGGAATGTTGGGATAACTGCCTTCTCAGCAATCTGCCATATGTGGAGTTGTTTTAATATTGGACGCTGAGGAGAAAGAAACCAAGTGGGAATATAGGGAGAGTGGAAAGAAAGAGACCCACTTACAAAAACAAATAAACACTTCTCTACTGTATGCACGATTACTCTCACCACACAGTCTCTCAGTGGTGTGTATTTCTGTTTAAACACACACAGTTTCTAATTTACATATGACTTCTGGCTCATCTCACTCCCACTCAACAGAAATTCTTCATGCTCTGAGAGAGGGCAGATTCTGCAACCTCTGATTCGTAAATGATTTCCAGTCGACTTCTCTCTAAGAGCTATTAATTAATAGCCATGTTCAGAGTCAGCTACTATCTATCTATCTATCTATCTATCTATCTATCTATCTATCTATCTATCTATCTATCTATCTATCTATCTATCTATCTATCTATCTATCTATCTATCAGCATGTCGATTGGTCTGTCATTCATTTATCAATCTATCATTCTATTTATCTGTGAATCGTTCTGTCTGTCTGTCTGAATGAATAAATAGGAATACACTGCTCATGTACATGTATTTGTGTCTTTTTAACAGGACACCTGCAATGATTGGCTGTTCCTTTGTTGTGGATCGTGAGTATTTTGGAGAAATTGGATTACTTGACCCAGGCATGGAGGTCTATGGAGGAGAGAACATTGAGCTTGGTATGAGGGTAAGTAGGGTCCTGACCAAAACCATATTTGTGCACTAATGTCATTATTTGCCTTAGATAAGCAAAGAATGGCAGTAGAGACAAAGAAGTGTCTGCCTTGTTAATTTTGTTCTTTTGAGACATTCACAGACCAGTGTATTCTCGTAATTGGAATTCATTGAGCAGATTCATGAATTGTAATTTCTGAGAGGGTCTCATATATGAGACCCTCTCAGAAATTACAATTCATGAATCTGGATACCCTTTCTGTTAATTCACAGGTGACAATATAATTAAGTCTATCTACAAAGCTTGAGCATTTGACATAAGTTTAATTACATTTCTTCATGCTTTCATGTCCAAGGCGTCATACTAGAGACTGTTTTGGGGGTAAGCATGCAGATTCCCCACTCCATCAAGGAGTAAATGCATTGCCCACAGGAAATGAAAGTACTCAGTGCCAAATTACACAGACTCAAATGCTTTAAAGGCAGTAGAGTACAAAGAAAGTAGATTCCTGCAGCTGCAGCCCTGAGAGAAATTTCATGGCCCACATGGTCTGTGAGCCTGTGGAGAATTGAACTTGTTTAAATTCAGAAACTGTTCTTTCTGTAGGGTGTCGAATATCTTTGGAAGATTTGCATAATTTGGATAAAAATCCTTTAATTCGTTTTAAAGATTCAGTACCAGTGTTGGTTGACAGAAAAGTCTTTTCAGCCTGAAGATAGATTGAACTATAGAGACGAATAGTATTGTTTGAAATGTCTAATTGAAGGTGGTTTAAATTGCCTGTTTGTTAAGTCTCAGTGACAGTTGATACAATAGCAGACTGAGTCACTTGTGGGTTTCTTTGTAAGTAGTTTCCTGTTATGTTGTACTTTCTCTTACATACAGTTGTCAGTCTCAAAATACCAAAATCAGCATCAACAGTGTTGCTGAAAGGTCAGAGGCATTGTTTTTCCGTTATTTTCAATTGATTGGTATTGATTGAAATTGCACAGTGACTATTTGCACTAGGGGTGTGAACCGACACTGGTCTCGGTTCGGTTCGATTATGATTATCATGTCATCGATTCAGTTCAATTCGATGCACCGCATACTCAATTTGAAAATTTTCTTCAAAAGTTATGTGTGTGTGCGGGCCTGTGTGTGCGTGCGTGTGTGTGCTCGCCTGTTCGGGAAGTCGCAGTGACAGAAACAGTGACATTCCAGTTTAAGTTTCAAGAAAGTAAAGCTTGTTTATGCCATTAAGAAAAGGAAAATCTATCAAATAAATTTTGTTTTAAAGAAATGTTCATTTAAAAGCAGCGCTCATTAATCAGTGTAGCCTATTATGTTACCATTAAAGATGTGCGCATCAACCGTCGCCGAATCCGCTGTTGAAGGTGACGATCATCCATTTATTATCACGCATAACAACACAGAATAATTGTAATTTGACCATCGGGTGCGGATACTTAAATCAGAGAAAATTACTGGGACGGGTGGATGATTTATTTTTGGCTGCGGATTCGGGTGATGTTGGAGCTCATCCGTGCATCTCTAAAGCATTTATTTTTTACTATTAAAATACATTTTAATATTTTTTTTCTGACCCCAGTTTTCTGACCCCACCTTCCCCAGCTCCACCTGTATAGATCTGCTACGGGTAATTCATAAAGGATGTTTTATACAGCAGCAGGATGTCTTACTTGCTCACAGCAAAAAGTGGCACAGGCTTATCCCACTCTATCCTATTTTACCGTAAGCACGTGATCTGCATGTGTCCCTAAATTTGCATGAGCCCAGCAGACAATGTGAATTCCATTTGTTCCTTACATGCTGCAGAAGGTTTATTGTAACAGAAAAAAATTAGAGAATAGCCAGTTTTGCAAATGCGTCCCAGCTTTGAAATAAACCAAATGCTTATTGATGCCGAACACAGTGATGGAACATGTGATCCATCTCAGCCTCTGATTAATCCTCCGAAGCTGATGCAGCTCATTCAAGAGGAATAACATTTGACTGACAGCAACATATTCAATAATTAACCTTATGCCACACCAAATAGACAACCTCAGTTCACTTCTTAAAGAGATTCAGAGGTGGGGAGTCGAAGAGAAGACATTGTAGAGAAATTGGCACTGATTAAATAGGTAATATGAAGACTAAAAAACATTAGGAAATATGTGCAGCGGTATGATGGGAGTTTAATTTGTGTGAAGAGTACCAAATGCCCACAAGGGAAATTAAAACTGCTTTAAAGTGGCTCAGAAAGAGCTGAATTGACACTTACAGCCCAAAGTAATTGCATTTTAGTGTATATCAGTTAAATCTTATCCTGAATTGACATTTAGCTCTTTTACCAATGCAAGTAGGAGTTCATATGCTGGGGAAAGGGGACTCACAGGGATCCGTTGAATGGTATTTTATAGTTTGAGGATTATCAATAAATTTGTTTACTTTCTTTACCAACTGTACATTTTTGTACTTTGTGCCTTTAATTTACATGTATGCACTTAGCAGATACAGTTATTTGAGTGACACTACTGAAATTACAGTGTGTGAAGATGCAAAATGCTGTAGTGAAATGTTGTATTATAGTGTGATATATAAACATTAGGGCTGTATCACTTTTTTGTTGTTTTGTCTTCTTCAGTATTGTCAATGATTTAAAAAATGAACTATGGCAATAGATGGAGATGTCTTTTAAAAGATTTATATAGATTTCACAATTTTCTGCCGTCTTTTTTCCTGCTTTATTCAGGTCTGATGAAACTAATGGCGAACAAATTCGGCGAGACTCTGTTGCTCAGATACAGAGCCAATTCTGCAGAACCTTTTTTTAATGATTCAAAGGACGTAATGAGATGGATTTCATGTAGAATCGCATGTAAAACACAACCTGAACAGAGGCTAAAGCAGCAAGTCAGACCTCCAGTGACTTTTGTCCTTGCTTCAAACCTTCCAAAAGGGAGCAATTTTTTCATTATGAACAGAGGCGAGCAGGTCTTTTCCATCTGTGGTTGCTTCACTTCACACCCACACACACACACATACGTATGCTGTAAGGCAAATACAAAACAAACCAGTGAAGAGAGAGAAGGAAGATGACCTTTGGATCATGTTGGGGAATTGTAAAGCTTTTAAATTTTTCTGAGCAGCATCTTTGCTTGAGGTTGTATTGTACATTCACAATTGGTTTGCCCTTTGGTCAATCGAATGCAGCTTTAATGGACTCAAAGGCATATATTTTGTCCTGTTGATATGCGCTATGGGAAGCTGCTCGATTTCTGAGAGTCTGTCTCTCGTTGCTTTATGTAGATAGATGGAGTTCATCTGCATAACTAACTAGTGACTATGGATCAGTGCAGCTTTTCTCTTTAATTGGGTTTTCTCTTTAATTTAAGAAGATCAGCAGACTCTGAAATGTGTACAATCTCAGAACTCTTTAAGAATCCCAAACATTTCAAGGTATTATCACAACCGATCTAATATAACCAGCTGGACGACAAATAACTCATCATAACTGGAATGTAGTCTGATTTGTTTTAAAAGGGTCAATCATGAGCAAATACATTTTCCTGATATTTTTTACATTTTTTATTTTATTTCAATATGGTATTACTGTAGAAAAATTGCAAACTGATGCCTTATTTGGTTTTGAATCATGTTAGGTTTGAACTTAAGTTTAACAGTTTTGAAAAGAGTATGTAAACGTGAAAATTGGCCTGTAGGTACATTGATTTTTTTTTGGTGGTGGTGGCTGTCTAAGTGAGAAAACAGTTTAAAAAAATGTAAATAAATAGTCATTGGATGCATTTTGTGACAAAGCAATGATAAATGATACACAATTTTGTTCGCATAGAAAGCTGTTGTGTTCATGTGTGAAGAGTGACCTAAGTACTGAGAAATTCATTCACATCATTGAATTTAACAGTTTGTGAGGCACATTTTCTCACTGCGTAAAGTAGCTTTGTAAAGAGCATGTTAATGAAGGATGGGGAACTGCAAACTTTATTGGACCTGACAGTGAACTAAAAAACCATTAGTAAGAGCGGCTGCTCATTTTACATGGTTTACATAGAAGTCTACAGTATTTTTTTCCTCATTTTTCCTTTATTTTTTTTCCTCACTAAAAAAAGTTTAACACCATATACATTTTAAAGATGATTGCCATAAAAGTAGAGCAGCAAAAATGTTCAACCTCGGTTACTTAAGTTTCTTTACCATAATATTTTCATATACACATCCATATTTACTTTGTTATTTTCTGTTTTATTTTCTTATTATCATATTTCTATTTTATTATCTTTTATTTACATTTTTATTATCATTCTTTTTTATGTTTTGTGAATGCTTTTTGCTGGCCAAAAAGTTATGTCCGCACAATTTGGCATGTTGCATTGCGTTATCACAAATAAAAAATTGACTCCAAGCACAACTACGCAATATACTTTCAAAATCTTTAAAAAAAGAAAAAGAAAAAGAAAAAAAGATGTCAATTTTCCTTGCCTCATAGCCTAATTTGTATTATATTTGTCTTATAAGTCTTATAATGAATATATTGCTTGACAGCTGACCAAACTAATAATATGGCACAGAAATCTCATAAGGAGCTGAGCCAAGGAGATGTTTGTTCCAATGTTTCCCTCACTGTACAATCTGAATTTATTTTCTCCTCTAAGGCAAAATTGAGCTTTATAATTTCCATCAGGCTTAGTTCACCCTGCAGATCTGGAGCGAACTCATTTGACCTCCCCTGTTCTGTGTTTAGTGAAGAGAAAGGAGATGAGAGATGCTGGTGCTCTTTGGGGCTCTCTCTGGTGCTCCGTTATGGCTCGTATGAGGTTTTTGATACATCCCACAGATCATGCAGTTTCAGAGGACTGGTTCTCCGGGGATGCGAAGTGTCTACGTGTGTGTGTGTGTGCGCGCGCGGGTATATTCTCCCTCCGTGTTGTACTTGCTCATCAGTGTACACCTGTACCAAGAGAGCTAGTAATTTTGTGCTTCAGTTGAGGCGCCAAGTTTTGACAATTTGTAAAATGGAAGGAATGGATGGCTGTTCTTCTTTTCATGGTGGCTTTCTCTCAGCTTGGCACTCTCAGCTGGGGCGGCCTGAGTACTCTTGCAGCTGGCACCGGGAGGGAAAAGACTACAGCTTATCAAACACATATAAAAGGAAAAGAGCAAATGTCAAGAACTTCAGAATTTAGAGTAAGAGCTTGTAAAGCAAAGAAAAGATGGCATGAGTTGAATTTTAAATAGTTTCTTCTAGAACTGGTGCAACTGTTCACAGACTTATATCGTCATATTTTAATCATATGCTACAAATGCACATATACTTTAGGGTTTGGGGTCGGTACGATTTTTTAAAATGTTTTGAAAGAAGTCTCTTATGTTCACCATACATTACATGCAAAAACAGTAATATTGTCAAATAGTATAAAAAAAAAAATCTATTTGAATATACTTTCAAATGTAATTTATTCCTGTGATGCAAAGCTGAATTTTCAGCATCATTACTGCAGTCTTCAGTGCCACATGATCCTTCGGAAATCATTCTAATATGTCAAAAACAGCATTTATTTTAAATTGAAACCTTTTGTAACTATAAATGTCTTTACTGTCATTTTTAATCAATTTAATCTGTCCTTGCTGGATAAAAGTATTAATTTCTTTAACAAAAAATTACTGACCCCCGCATTTTTAACAGATGTGTATGCTACGGTGTGTATTATAAAATATATTGTATTATTCAGGTAGCTAGCTATGAGAGCATCAACTGTAGCTCAGAAAGATTTTCTCCAAACTGTTTCTCTGGTATGACAAAAAAAAAAAAAAAAGTTTCAGTAGACCAAAAATTCCAGACAACATGAGCTGTGGAAATTATTCAGTGATCTAGGAGCTTTATACAGGTTTTTACAGCGGATGTCATGGAAAACACGGAAAGTCTATTCCTCACATCCTCGCTTTCATACCTGTCATGGCGCTGCTCTGAATAAGGTCTATAGTGCCCCTAGTGGCAGTTTTAATTAAAAATATACAGTATGTGCTTTCTGAAGAACTGTAGAGTTGTGAGATTAATAGCGATCATTCAATTCTACTGACCACCATAGTTTTCGACAGAAATAATAATAAGAAATAAAAGACAAATCTGCAACGAATGCAATTGAACCTCTAGTGGGTAGAAAAACAGATGTTAACTTACAAAGTGAGTCATTTCTAGATAGCATTGTTTTGGCTTCATAACTGACATAGGCTATTTACAGTCAATTATTTTATTTTGCAAAAAAAATTTCCCCCGTTTTTTTTTCTCTCTCACAGCTTAAATGGGTCATACATGAAATTGTACAGCTGCCTGTATATAATATAAAGAAGGTCCCTCACAAGGGGATCGTCATGGTGGGGGGTCCTTGACCTCAGATAGTTAGCAACCCCTTATTTATAATATTGGGCCTTAGCGTGCTTGCATTTGTCTGACAGTTTAAAGCCAAGCCTTGATTTATGATATCTAACATCCCTGAGCTTAAACTTTACATTAACCTTCAAACATCACTGCATTATATATCATCACATGCTCTGCCTGAGAAGATTGTTTTTCCTGCTACGCTCCAAGAACTCCACAGCACACCACCTTCACTAGTGGCTTAGACATGTAATGTGAATTGGAGCAAACATTTACTGTATCAGCCTTGAACAGGAACCATAAACCTTCATTTACCTCAGAGGATTAAGTCATATTTGAATGCCAGTGTGTAAATTCTTCTTTTTTATGTGACATTATGATAAGTACGTGCCATCATCCAATCCTATTTCATTATGTCGTGTTTATCTTCTTCATGTCTTGGCAAAAACTATTACTATGCAACTCAATTCAAACAGTTTAAAGATCCTCGGCAAACACAGTTAGCGACGACTGAGGGGGAAATGATAATTCATTTAGTAAAGCTCACTAGCAGAAATGCAGCCTATGCATCTCATCCTGTCCTGGGAGGGAAAATGAATATGTAATTGGAATCTTAAACTGAATTATTTTTTTATTTTTTTGAGAATGTCCCCAAAGGGCACAATAGAAAAGTCGATTATCCTATCCGAGTTGCTCACAGTGGACATATGCTTTCAGGCTCAAGGCTTCTCTTCATACTCCAGTAGCCGACATGTCTAGCCAAATTTATCCTTCCTGTCCAAGTATAAGCTCAAAAAGTCTAATTTGGGTGTTGTTTAATGGCATGCATATTTATACGTTTTATTTTATACCAGTATAGTATTTATGAATATTTTGAATTAGATTTTATCTTTATATTTATGTTTTTATTTGTTTAGTTTAAGTTTAAGTCATTTTGTTATGTGCTATAGTCATTTTTATTAGTTCAGTGAGTTCCTAAGGCAACGTTTAAGTTTTTAATTTAGTATTTATACCCACGGTTGCTTAAAGTAATAGTTCACTTCAAAATGAAAATTCTGTCATCATTTCCTCACCCTCAAGTTGTTTCAAAACCTGTATGAATTTCTTTCTTCTGCTGAACACAATAGAAGATATTTTTAAGAATGTCTCTTACCAAACAGTTGATGGACCCGACTGACTTCCATAGTAGGATAAAAATATTATGGAAGTCAATGGGGTCCATCAACTGTTTGGTAAGAGACATTCTTCAAAATACAGTATCTTATTTTGTGTTCAGCAGAGAGAAAGAAATTCATACAGGTTTGAAACAACGTGAGGGTGAGTAAACTATGACAGAATCTTCATTTTGAAGTGAACTATTCCTTTAAGCCTAGTCCTAGACTAAAATTATTGAGCTGTTTTAACTGAAAACAACTTGCACTGCCATATCTTAAAATATGTCAGTGTCATTGTTTTGTTTTAAGATGCACACCAGTAATTATTTTTTAGCATTTCATTAAAAGCTATTTAAATGTCCTAATTGAACTAAGCCCTAAATCATTGCTTAATCTTAGCCCTGTCTGTGAAATATTTTATTTTGTTTTATTCCAGCTTTATTTCAATTAACAAATATGTTGGTTTATGCTGACTAGCTTCTGTTTCTGCCAAAATACCACAGTTGCTAAGGTTATCTTAAAATAAAATCATAGTAAATGATTATAGGACTCTTTCAGGTTTCCTTTTTGGTTGACACTGATTTCCAATACCAAGTTCCTACAGTTTTACTATAATAATTGTATTTACTGTGGTATTTTGACTGAAATTATGTCCAGTTTGGTCTATTTTTTTTGTGCTGTTCACCTTAACCTTAGGCAGCATAATTTATACAGGGAAACCTTTTTTGGGTAATGAGACATGGGGCCCTATCATACAATTGGTGCAATGCAGCGCCAGGCGCGACGCAAGTGTTTTTTGCTAGTTTCAGCCCGACGCAGTTATCATTTTCACGACCTGTGCCACGTTGTTTGAATAGCAAATGCATTTGCACTCATTTGTGCGCCCATGGGCATGCTGGCCTGAAAACAAGGTGTGTTCAGGCGCATTGTTGGCGCGTTGCTATTTTGAGGCAACTGAAATAGACTGCGTCATTGACCAACTGAAAAGCAGCCTAAAGTCAATGGTGCAATTCGTTTTTTTTGTTATTTAAAGAGCGCGTTAGTAATATGCGCTTATATGCCGACCATTTTTCCCGTCGTTAAACTAGCAAAAGTGGATACGGACAAGCAAGTGCACTTGTGCTGTGCGCTTTAGACCATGCGCTTAGTTTGTTAAAATAGGGCCCTTGATGTCAAAATCATTTTTAGTAGCTTTTGGAAATCTCAGTTTGAATTACGTGGCACTTTTATCTATCTACTGGTCTGACAGCATTAAGTCATGGCCTTTTATTGGTATTTTTATCATTGTAATGATCATCAATAGCGGTGGATCATTGAAACAGAAAGCACAGGCTGGCAAGAGGGTCCAATTAAATTAGCCAGTGCTTGATCTGAACCGTACATCACATAAAACCGTCTGATATAATTAACGTGATTAAAATAATATATGGCAAAGCTTTGTCTGTTCCCTGTCATAGGAAGAATGGGAAAGAGAGTGAGACAGAGAATATAATGCTCGGGGAGCGAGAGAGGAGGAGCAGAATTTTCTCAAAGGGTTGGGATGTGTCTCAGAGGATAAGATGATGTAACGTTTTTTTAAAACAACTGAAAACACATCACTCAAACACTGTCCAGACGTGGTTGATTAAGAGTTAGAGGGAGGAGTTAATGAATTGCACCAGCTGATAGCACCATTATTTTGCTTGTGCTTTTTGAATTGTTTTAGCACACAGTTCACTAAAGGAATTATGCAAATCATGTAACTGCAAACGCACCCACAAAATCTGGGCTGAACGCATTTTGCTCACCACAATTGCCAATCTTCAGGGGTTGGTTCTGATAGCTGTAGGTTTTTGGAAATGCCTGATTAAACTGGATTGCAGATGGTTTGTAAACAAGAAATACAGCAAACATTCTCCCTGTTTAGTGCTTTCCCCTCAAATACAGCTTTCAAACACACTCAACTCAAAAGTTTGGGGGTCATACTTTTTAATACTTTTATCCAGCAAGGATGCATTCAATTGATTAAAAGTGACGGTAAAGACATTTATATTGTTACAAAAAATGCTATGTTAAATAAATTGCTGTTCTTTTGAACTTTCTATTTAACAAATAAGTTTTCAACTCTGATAATAATAAGAAGAAATGTTTCTTGACAGCCAAATCAGCATATTAGAATGATTTCTGAAGGATCATGTGACACTGAAGACTGGAGTAATGGTGCTGAAAATTCAGCTTTGCCAATTCAGGAATAAATTACATTTTGCAATATATTACAACAGTTATTTTAACTTCTAATAATATTTCAAAATATTACTGTTTTTACTGCATTTTAATCAAATAAATCCAGCCTTGGTGAGCATAAAAGACTTCTTTCCAAAACATTAAAAACATTTTGAACACTAATGTAACATATATTGTCATAACACTGAGCTTGGTGGTTAAAATTACGTGCAATATTTACAGCAATTTTTATTTTGTGTTGATTTTATTTTGTATTTTTTGTTAATTTAATAATTGATTTTTTTTTTACTTTTTCTTTTTATACGTATTATATTTTCTTCCTGGCTTTAGCTCCTTACTGTTGTACTGCCACCATCTTGTTCTGCATGTGTTTTTTGACCTTGATGCCTCTTCTCCAGACCGCTTAATTACGGCTGAAAAAAAAAAAAAAAGTGGAACTCAGTAATGACAATCCCTCCCTCTCGGCATGAGGTAAATGTGTTTCTGTCAGTGCTGTTCAACAATCATCATTTCATCAACATGGCTCCTGAGTCCAAAGAGAGTCTGATTTGTTTTACTAAGGAGCTCTGCAGGAAGACGTGCAAGAACGTGACCTGCATGCCACTGACCTACCGTCCCTTCAATCATACCAAATCACTCCCGCTTGTAAGAAAAGAAGGTCAAATCTAAACAGTAAGAGAGACCATTTTTATTGAGGACATCTTACATAAATGCTATTATTTATTCAGTCCCTGTCATTCAGAAGCAAGCATAAAAAACAGAGGTTATAGCTGGATATGAAAGAAACCACTGAAATGCATTGCATCGACTCTCTTTAAACACTTACTTATGCAGAGCTGAATATTAAATCTTTGATAAACAATGCCTTGCTAACAAAACGTGTGGCATATGCATCTGTGCATTTTCTTTAAATATGCCTTTTTTAAATTTCAACTTTCTTTAGTGTGTAATGTTGCTGTTTGAGCATGAAAAAAGGTCTGCAAAGTTACAAAGACAACTCCAAAGGGAGTTATTCTCTATATCAGTAAGCACTGTTTCTGAACTCCCTGAAACACCTCAATTGTATTCTTGAGTTTTCTTCCGGGAATGAACACATCACAATATTTCATTTAAATAAATCCTGACCAAGGTATATGCAGAAAAAGGGACGAGGTCTGGTTGAGTTGCGTTAGTGTGTTGAAACTCGTGGTTATGGTAAGGGGCGTGACATTTCCCAAACATGCTAGAAGCAGTTGACCAATCACAACACACTCATCCAGGCGACCAATCAGAGCACACTGTGCTTTTCGGAAGAAGAGGCTTCATAGAGACTGGAACTAATCAGGGGTGCGTTTCCCAAAAGCATCGTTAGCCAACTATGATCGCAAGTTCCGTCATTATCAACATAGTTCAACGAGTCGGTGTTTCCCGAAACCATAGTTCTTACGAACATTCGCAAACAGCATCGCAAAGTACTGTGGTTGGAACGACAGATCTCGAGCTGTGGTTAGAAGCATAGTTTCTTGTTTGCATGCCATGTGGACTCAATAAATCCTTATCTTGAGCCAAATAAGCAAGCTGACATTCAGTACAATCTATATCTTTTATTTAGAAAACATACAAATGTCATTTACGTCTTTTAGTTTGTCAAGATATTTAAAGCGTCGTTTTTGAAGAGTGCGCATGTGCGTACGTGCTCTAGTATGTAAGAATGAGCCTATGATTGAATCTGGAAATAAAGCAAAATAACTGAGAAAAATGAGAAATAGTCCTCAGATGCCATGTCCGTAATTTATCGCATAACATCTAGCATTAATTCAGTCTCAAACAGATTCATTAAAAGAAGTTAATACTCCACCACATGCGTGACATCATTAACCAACATAGTTGAATGACCAATTTACGACAATACAGTTTCGGGAAACAGTCGTGACTAGCTAGTTAATTTCTTCAACAATGCATCGTCGGTACTATGGTAGTTAAGTAGAGTTACGTTATTGTACGGGAAACGCACCCTAGAGCGTTTCCGACAGACTGGAAAGAGAGGTGCTGCTATAATGTAAAATATGTAAAAAAAAAAAAAAAAATTATAATGTTTTTTGAACATTCAAGCATGAAAATCTATTCTAGTAAACCCTAAAAACAAAATCAAGACTTTGTAAAGGGGCATAATGTGGCCTCTTTAATGTATTAATGTAATTCCTATTGTAGTTGGAGTGGGCCATTTAAAGCTTGAGCCTTTCTTGACAACAGACGAAAGCAGTAAAGACAACAGGCAAACCATGATTTGATGTTCTGATTCAGAAGCAGGTAGTCTTTATTTAAAAGGAATGCAACATTCTCATTCTAAGAGCATCTTATTTGACAAAAAATAATATGCCTCTCCAAACAAGTTATTCATTTATTTATTTTTTGGTTCAATGAAAATTAAAATTGAATTTTGTCAACATTTAGAAGTGCATTAGCATATAGATAACCTTAATGCTAACTCCTATTTTGATGGTTTTTATCTTAGAATTGTAATGTAGGTCCTTTGACTTCCTTCTCAGAGAATGGGCAGTCTCTTTACACAACTCCAATCCAAACAGTGAGGGCTAACAAGTTAATTTGTTGTCTTTTGTCTGTTCCGTGACTGAAAGTAGGCTTTTATTGAGCTTGAACAAAGCATACAATGGAGTATTCATTGTAGAGAGAGAGCAGGAAAAAGTTAGACCTACAGCATGTGTCGTCTGGCAGTAAGAACATAACAGGATTCTACTACTGAGATTGATTTTGTACACCAAGGTTGCACTATGGATCAGTGGTGCTGAAGTTGAAAGTATTTCCACTGCTAATGAAAGTCAGTGAATGCATAGCTAGTTCCATTAATGTCACGGTTAGTGGAAGACAGAGGACCGCAAGCTCTCAAAGCGAAGGAGTGCAGAAGAGATGTAGTGCACCTCTACTGTAGTATTTCTCAATCGTAAAGTCACCAAATATGCAAATACAGTTCAAAACAACATTTTTCAGAAAAATAATTTGGTTTTGTTTGGGTTTTTTTTTTCCCCACAGTTTCCAATTTTCTCACTTGACTAGTTATAGGTGTTCCTTGTTTTTCATTATTTCTGTGTATTTGTGTACAGTATGTTGTTCTCCCTTTATTTGTCTAACTTCTTTTAATCAAACATATTGATTTAATTAATTTTCTCTTCAATTAGTTCTAGTTCTACAGATATTTCATTTATATTATAGATGTTTGTCCATTTAGAGGACTCTTAAAAGAAGGAAGTGGGCTTGTAAACTACCGTTCAAAAGTTTGGGGGTGGTAAGGTTTTTTAATGAGTCTCTTATGCTCACGACTGCATTTATTTGATCAAAAATACTGTAAAAACTGTAATATTGTAAAATATTATTACAATTTAAAATGATTATTTTAATAAATTTAAAATGTAGTTTATTCCTTAAATAATTTAAAGTGCCATCACTCCAGAAATCATTCTAATATGATGAATTTGGTCCTCAAGATTTTTTTTATTGTTATTATTATTATTATCATTATATTACTTTTTTCAGGATTCTTTGATGATTAGAACGTTCAAAAGATTTGCATTTATTTGGAAGTTTTGTAATAGTGCATATCTTTACTATCACTTTTGCTACATTTAATGTATCCTTACTGGAAAAAAGTATTAATTTCTTCTTACTGACCTTAAACTTTTGAACAGTAGCATATATCATAACAGAGGTCATTTACATATAGAACTCATAGACTTTTCAGGAAAAACATCATGATTGATTCTGATGGCCATAATGAGGGTAGAACATTTTTATTTTAAACTTTCACTGTTTTTGGTGCAAAAACCTTTGACCAAGTGCTAAAAAGTGTAGAATGTGTGGTCTTTTCAAGTCCAGTAGAGCTGCTATTGTTGTTTAACATATTTCTGTTTTAAAGCGCAAGGATGCCATACCCAGTACTGTAATGTTAATAGCCAATTATTAATCGACATATGTTCGTTTGTAAGAAGCCGGCCTCTCAGGTCAGCAGACCTTCTGTATCTATGAACAGAAAAGCAGTTTCAGCAACGTTTCCTTGAACTTTCTTGTGCCCCTGTCTTCACTGAAGAAGCAGGCTGGCTCTGGTTTATAATGGCCCAATTTCCAAAGTTATCAAGCCAAATTTCATTAAAGTCCCCCTGCAGTCAATAATTTTATCACTTAAAACTCATCTTTGATCACCAAAATTACATATTTAAACGTTTTTTACTTGAAGAAAATCTGCATGCCTTAAAATAGCTTGAATGTAACTCTACACCCTTGCCTGATTTAGTATAAACATTTCTATGAATATGCAAATTAGCCCCGCCTCCACTCACTCACACTAGCTCAGAGATCTAAAAACACCACATAGACATATAAACAACATTAAAAGCTGGATTTTCACCACAGGGGGTCTTTAAGTTACTGCAACTTAATTAATTACTACAACTAAATTAGTGTTTAAGTGCACAGTATTAAGTTAATGTAATGATCAACAATATGTCAACAGAACTTAAAAACTGTTTGCAACTTAAAAGGTTTCATTAAATCAGTAAATTAGAACCATGCATTTGTATAAGTTGTGGTAACAGGTCCTGTGTATTACTTTTTAGAGTGTGCATTTACTGCCTGTTTTTTTATATATTTCTATGATGTGGAGGCAGACAGAGTCAGCATATTAGTGTGACTGGTGGGTCTCAGGGGAAGAACATATTTGCACTCGTTCTTCCACACATTCATTTATCATCCCCTGTTTCTCTCATCTCAGCACAAACTAATGGCCCTTAACACTTAATTGCTGTATCAAGCAAGCTCACACACTTTCTATTATGAAGGGGGCAAACCTCATTGTGCAAGTAGGCGTCTCAAATAAAAAGCAGATCATTTTGAGCACAATATGATGTTTGGACAAGAATATTTAGATGGCAGTACATTTGACTTTTTTCACTTGCTGTAAATTGCACATCATTTGTTATGGTTATATGCTCACTGTCACAATCTGGACTGGAATTCTCAGAAAGTCAAAACATGTATATTGTGAAATAATATTACCATTTAAAATAACTTGTTTTTCTATGTGAATATATTTTACAATGTTATTTATTCCTGTGATGCCAAAGCTGTATTTTTAGCATCATTACTCCAGTTTTCAGTGTCACACGATGCTTCAGAAATCATTCTAATATGTTGATTTAGTGCTTGGTTATTATCGATCAGTATTATTATTATTGGTTCTTATTATTATCAATGTTGAAAACAGTTTTTGCTGCTTAATATTTTTGTTGAAACTGTGATTACTGAAAATTATTATATTCACTTTTTTTTTTTTATCTTACATGTTTATGTTTCCACACAAATATACAGGTGCTGGTCATAAAATTAGAATATCATCAAAAAGTTGATTTATTTCAAGAATTCAACTTAACAGGTGAAACTAATATATTATATAGACTCATTACATGCAAAGTGAGATATTTCAAGCCTTTATTTGTTATAATTTTGATGATTATGGCTTACAGCTTATGAAACCCACGAAATCAAAATCCCAGAAAATTAGAATATTACATGAAATCACACAGTAATTACACAGTGATACCATGGTCATTGAACCAGGCTTTGGTTCTTTTGGCAGTGTGGGCAGGTGCAAATCCTGCTGGAGAATGAAGGAAGCATGAAGTGCTCTGGAAATGTCCTGGTAGACGGCTGCGTCGACTCTGGATTTAATAAAGCACAGTGGACCAAAGTCCTCTTTTCTGATGAGAGCAAATTTTGCATCTCATTTGGAAACCAAGGTCCCAAAGTCTGGAGGAAGAATGGAGAGGCACACAATCCAAGATGCTTGAAGTCCAGTGTGAAGTTTCCACAGTCTGTGTTGGTTTGGGGAGCCATGTCATCAGCTAGTGTTGGTCCACTGTGCTGTCCACTCAATACAGCCGTCTACCAGGACATTTCCAGAGCACTTCATGCTTCCTTCAGCAGACAAGCTTTATGGAGATGCTGACTTCATTTTCCAGCAGGATTTGCACCGGCCCACACTGCCAAAATAACCAAAACCTGGTTCAATGACCATGGTATCACTGTGTAATTACTGTGTGATTTCATGTAATATTCTAATTTTCTGGGATTTTGATTTCGTGGGTTTCATAAGCTGTAAGCCATAATCATCAAAATTATAACAAATAAAGGCTTGAAATCTCTCACTTTGCATGTAATGAGTCTATATAATATATTAGTTTCACCTGTTAAGTTGAATTCTTGAAATAAATCAACTTTTTGATGATATTCTAATTTTATGACCAGCACCTGTAAGGCAGCACAAGTTTTATCAACATTGATAATAATAAGAAATGTTTCTTGAGCTCCAAATTAGCATGTTCTGAAGAATCATGTAAAACTGATTCAGCATGCCATGGCAAAAATAAATTATATTTTAAAATATATTCAAATACAAGCAAGTTATTTCAAATTGTAATAATATTTCACATTATTTTCATCAAATAAAAGCAGCCTTCTTTCAAAAGTCTTCTTTCAAAAACATTTAATCATTCTTAATTATTCCACACTTTTGAGTGCCTGTGTAACTACCTTTATGAATCAATGATAGGCATCTTAGCATCACTTTTGTTCACACAATATTAAGAAAAAGAAAAATAGTTTTAAATTTGTTTTACTCTCTCTTTCGCAGGTGTGGCAGTGTGGCGGCAGTATGGAGGTTCTTCCATGTGCCAGAGTGGCGCACATTGAACGTACAAAGAAACCGTACAACAATGACATCGACTACTATGCCAAGAGAAACGCGTTGCGGGCAGCAGAGGTCTGGATGGATGAGTTTAAGTCCCATGTCTACATGGCCTGGAATATCCCCATGAATGTGAGTGAACGGTTTAGTAATCACCCTCACCCAACCTAATTTGTTTGAGTCTAGGCAGCCAATGGTTAATGGAAAATGATTGCTGTGATTAATTTTGTCCTGATTAATTTACTTGCGCGTCTTCTGCGCAAGGCACATAACAAGATTGTAGATTAAGTTTGGCTGCTTGTCAGAGTCAGTTTTAATGTCGTCCTTAACGCACAGTTACAAATGCTACAGGTTTCATGGTGCAAATACATAAGCTGTATGTCAATTTAAGTTTTTTATTAAGGGCACTCTTGTACTTTGCAATTTCCAGCATTAAATTCATAAAATATGCATTTAATTGAATTAATTATGATTTGTAAACACAGGCCATTTTTCTTCCTGATATGAAAAACTGTATTGAAAAGATAATTCATCCAGAGCCAGCACTTAAGTTATTAAGAGGTTTAATTGCATTGAAGTGTTTCAGGATTGGTCTTGGTCAATAAATGTAATGAGATACTTCACCTCTTAACAGTTATATCAGACAATTTTAAAATGGAAAGCAAGTTCATAATAGCCAAGTATACATTATTAATAGTTATTCATAATGCAGTAGTGTTCAATTCCACATGGTGCATTCCTGTCTATTACAAAAGTGCCCTCACTAAGCTTGTAAATGGTCTTCAGTGCTCAATGATAGTGATATTAGTCAATACAGAATTTTGGCCTGTTTCTCACAGCACATAAACAGTACAGATGCAAAGCAGGGACGTACAGCAAATGCAACTGTAGTTTTTCATGCTTACAGTGTTTCTGTTGCGTATCCAAAGGACAGATTTATACAGAAAAAAAAAATATTTCTTCTCTTCTATGAATCTATTCTAAATTAATGTTTTCTTTATATAATGGCTGTAATTTGTAAAATGGTTATCTGTAAGTTTTTTTTTTCCCAAACAATGGGTAAGTAGCTTTATTATTTTATGTTGCTATACATAAAAGCCTTTATTGAAAAATATTGTATTGATAAAGTTAGGTTAAACTCTTAGGTTAAATCATTTTATTTATTTATTTTTTCCAGCATTGAATTATTATATTTTATTTTATTTTCCAGCATTAAATTCATAAAATATGCATTTAATTGGATGAATTATGGATGAATTTTATTTTATTTTTATTATTTTATTTTATTTTCCAGCATATTTTTTTTTCTTTTCTTTTCTTTTCTTTTCTTTTCTTTTCTTTTCTTTTCTTTTCTTTTCTTTTCTTTTCTTTTCTTTTCTTTTCTTTTCTTTTCTTTTCGCAACTGTAGTGCTGTAGCCCTGCCAGGTCACAACTGCTGTAGTCATAGTATGATTCCAGCTATGTATGTGTATAAAAATGTTATTGCTTGACTGAATTAACTGCTAAAATGCGTTTGAAATACAGTCACTTTCATTTTTGCTTACTGACATATGACTTCATTGCTTCTGTTGTAAACATAAATTAAATGTAATGTCATAATAAATTGTTACCCATCATTACACACATATCAATTTAGCTTCTACATAGACACATTATAACACTAGAGAGTTGTGGCTGTATGTAAATATTTCAAGCCTCACATTGTAAGGGCTTTGCATTTTATACACTTTAATTAACTTGGCATCAAAACCAGTGAAAAATATGGATGAATACTGAAGGCTTCTCAACTGTTTGGTGCAAGCCTCTCAAATACGGGACAAACTGCATTCGGTATGCATTGAACATAGTTGTTTTTCCTGAACAACAGAACAATTTTTGTATTATACAGGATGGTTGGCAACCCTACTCCTATTAGTACTTCCACTGAGAATCAGATATTGAGTTTTAGATTCTGAGCGTGTTTTTGAATACCATTAGAAGTTCTTTGCTTCAGTCCACTGAGCACTTCTCCATGCTTACTTGAGCCCACTCGCTAGCGCTGGTAATTAAACAGATGATTAGCATGTTAGCGGCTCCTAATGAATGAACAATTGCAGTCTCCCATGACTGACATAAACGCAAACACACACTCCTCCTGTTCTCCCTGACAATTTTCATACGGATTAGAGCTCTTTTGTTTATGTGCGATGGTCTGATGATGGAACACGGTGAATATGAAATTCAAAATGATGAATACGAACTACCAGAACTGACTGTCCTAAGCTACATAACCAGTCCATAAAAAGCTTGAACAGTCTGTGAAGTTAACAGCAGGTTGCGGAAAATGTAATCCCATTAAATTAATAAATGAACAGTTCTTTAATTAGCGGGCTAAATTCATAACACCATTTATTATTAGTGTGACAATAAATCCTACAACATTTCACTTGGGGTAGTTGATTTAACTTTTTCCAGCATTATATATATATATATATATATATATATATATATATATATATATATATATATATATATATATATATATATATATATATATATATATATATATATATATATATATATATATTTAATATAATTAACTATATATAAAACTTAACTTTCTTTTGCTCTAGAACCCAGGAGTGGATTTTGGAGACGTGTCGGAGCGCGAAGCACTGAGGACGAAAATGAACTGCAGGAGCTTTCGCTGGTACCTCGAGCATGTCTATCCCGAGATGAGAATTTACAATAACACCATCACTTATGGAGAGGTAATAAAGACAAACCAACCCCTTTATGCACCTTTCAACACAACCAATCCTTTCATAGAAATGCATGTGCTTTCATACACTGTTAGTTTAATGCCTCTGTACTCCTGTGAAGAATCCATCATTCTGTTACACTTTGTTTTTGGCAGGTTTTAAAGTAATAACGTGAAGAAAGGACGATAATAGATACAAGTTGATATTATTTATTTGACTAAACCTTTCATTTTATCCTATAGTGTATCACCATTTCCATATGATTATATTATTTAAGCACTGCAAGTTACATTTTTGGACTGAATGGTAAAAACTGCAGAAATACAACAGAAATTTAAAGGTAATTGGTTTCCATAGCAACAGTGTAGCAAGCATTGGGATTAGCTCCAATTTCCTCATAATGAGATTTAATGAGGCCCTTATTAACTTTAGAGTGTGTGTGGGTTGAGGGAGGGAGGAAAGGGAGGAGTGTGTGTGTGTGTGTGTGTGTGTGTGTGTGTGTGTGTGTGTGTGTGTGTGTGTGTGTGTGTGTGTGTGTGTGTGTGTGTGTGTGTGTGTGTGTGTGTGTGTGTGTGTGTGTGTGGGTCAGCTATACCCAAATATCCCCACAAGGACGGTAGTGATGGAAAACTTTGACCTTGTGGGGACATTTTTTGGTCTCCATGAGGAAAACCATTTATAAATCATAAAGAAGAGTGTTTTTTTAAACTGCAGAAAGTTTTCTGTGAGGGTTGTGTTTAGGTTTACATCATTATGTTTATGAAAAGTCTCAATAAAACATGGAAACCTAACATGTGTGTATTAGAATTCAACAGGCCTAAATCTCAATAGAAGAGAAATCTAACAGCGTTTTCAATTTGTTGGAGAAAAAATGAGACCTGCATTTCTACATTGATCTCTGGAACTGCAGGGGCAGAAAATCTATAGCTGTATTGGAATAGTTTGTCTCTGAAAATATCCCCGCTAGATCACAGATTCCACATATCTCATCCTCAGCCTAGTATTAGGTTTTATGGACGGTCAATGTTGTCATCTCCCAAATAGATTTGACAAAACATGTGTATGTGCAATTATATTCAACCTTCAGAGCAGCACAAATGCTATAGGCTTAATTGGGTTTAATAGTACATTGTGTTCATGCTTCATGCGTCAGGATTTAGATGTCTGTGTTTATGATTGTTTATTAATTTTTCAGGTGCGAAACAGTAAAGCCAGTGGGTACTGCCTTGACCAGGGGTCAGAGGAGGATGACAGGGCCATACTTTACCCATGTCATGGCATGTCATCACAGGTAAGTGTTTTTTGTTTGTTTTTGTATAGGTCAGTATTAAGTTGATCAAAAGTGATTTCAACTAATACATTTCAGGAATACATTTTAGCTTAGTATATACAGTATACTATATATACCCTTTAATTAAAGTTCCTAATACATTTTATACATTAATAAAAACAATATTTTAAAATGTGATATTTGCAGTCACTGCATAATTTTTATATTTACATATGTTGATATTTCATTGTCTTAATTTAGCAGTGGTATATTAATCACCATAGACATGAGTGGGACATGTTTAGGGTATTAGTAGTCGCCTGATTTATTTTCAATGGTAAAAAAAAAAAGAAAAATCCCCTCAATCTTGTTCTCAATCTTCATGTGGTTACATCATTGCATTCACATTACATTTATGTCCTGAACAGACAGCAAAAATCTTGTTACTGGCAAATGCAAGGACAGGAGCCAAGAATATGCCACATTTGCAAAGATGAATTACTATATCAATTTTGACATATGCAGCGGTTTGGAGAGGGGGGAAAAATGCACCATTTTCACCAGCACATATCGATGCGAATTGCAAGAATTAAATGAGATTTGTAATTGAAAAACTTGTCAACCTCAATGCACTCTTATTTGACATTGCCTGGAGACAGAGAGCCGCTTAGGTTGAAATTACCTGTTGATTATATCTCAATTTTTGTGTCCTGTCCTTTCATAACTGCCTACCTTGCAAAATAGTGGTTATAAGTCATTAGTTTATGTGACTTTGACATCTGACATTTTTATTCAGTCGGATTAAATGGATGTGGAATAATCAAACAGTTTTCCTACCGGGCTATGACCTTTGACAGTGTGATGTGACCTTTTCACTGTCATCCATGCACAAGAGAGATATGATCCTTTGAACAATTTAAAATACAATCTGTCTCTCTCTCTCTCTTTTCCTCCCCCCTAAATCTTGTAAGGGAATGACAGTCTTAGTCCATAATCCAGGCCTAAGGGAAATAAAGCAATTGAAGTATATTCCCATTGTGTCATCAAATTACAATAAAGGCTGGTTTTACATGATATAGCTAAGCTTCATTTTTTCCCTAGGTTTTTTCATCTCCTTGCTCAACGACAAATTAAAGACAGCCATTTAAGCGCCATGTGAATGTGAATTTATGTTTTTTTTCCATCATTTAAATGAATATAGTTAATATTGGTTGTAGCATTACAAATTGAATGTGTTTTATGTTTTAAAGTGTTTTATGATGTCTGGTATGAATAATTCCTGTGGCTTGATTGTATTATTTGATCTCTAAGATTCTTGGAGAAAAAATAAACGTTGATCATTTTTTCCTTTCATCGTTTTGATAGTCAAACATTTCCAAACAGCGTGCCGTTTCATCCTTTTAATGAAAAATCCTTTGTTACTTTGTCCTCTGTGAGCGCTTCTGGTACATCTTCTGGTACATAATCGGGTTACAGTATGCATGAAGATGAGCTTACTCTATTGTCCTAGTACTGTTTTCACCTTGGTCACTGGGCAATTACCCTCGGTTCTATAGACTGACTTTACTCAATAGAGCGAGCTTGATTTTCAATGAATGTCAGCTTGTACTTCATTGTGATGTACCGACCTTGGGATCTGATGTCTGAGAGATTGACTTTCAGCTGAATTATTGACCTGTGTTATTCAGTGCAGTGTACTTACCGTAATAGATAGTTGCTATCTAGACTTCCATCTCTCTGGCTAGTTTATGTAAACTTCAGTATGATGGTGGTTTTAATCATACAGCTAAGCACTGTTCATATCTGGAGTTTTCTTAAAGGAACAGTTCAGCTTGTGATGTACTTGATGTTTGGATGAATCGCCTGAGGTTTTAAATGATGTATATGGTTATGTGCTGATATATATATATATATATATATATATATATATATATATATATATATATATATATATATATATATATATATATTAGGGCTGGGAATCAATTACAAAAAATTAACTAATTAATTGCACAATTTGCTGTAATTAATTGCAATTAATTGCATTTCCCCCAAGCTTGTAATCATCAATATTTAAACTTAGAATCACCTAATTAAATTAAACAACACAGGAAAAAAAAGGAACAGAAAATAGCCCTATATTAAAATAATATTAAACATCAATATATCAATATATTATTATTTTTCAATAATCAATCAACAATCAATTTAACAGATTATTATTATTATTATTATTTTTGTACTAATTATAAATATAAAATATACAAAATAAAATATAGTCCTACAAAGCTATTATTACCAGAGCATGTGATCAGAGCAGGTTTTACCATTGTTGCCCAGCATGACTATACCAGCTCAGCAAACAGAAGTCTACAGAGAAATTTCACGTTATTTGAGTGGACTTTACTTTTCCAGTGCTCGTACATGATTGAAGCGTTTGGGCCGTTACAGAGCCGCCGACACACACACACAGAACGGAGAGCGCGCCGCTGGGCCATTAACGACAGAGGGCACCGACACACACACACACACACGTTAGGTTATTGTCCCTTTTAAACTTAGTCTTAAGAGTGTTTTACACTGCACTAATGCTGAATTGCGCCAACCACTAATAGATTCCAGGTTGATGTGGGGGATGTGCCTTTTAAAGACAAAACACCCTCTGCAAAACCACCCTAGGTTGTTCAGGCCCGGGTGTGTGTCCCCATCATCTTGAGGCCCAACTGGGGTCTTTACACCTGATCCAAAGCCTCTGACTGCAGTGTTTTGCTGTAGATGCTGTTTCTTTGATGGTCTGGTGCAGGGCTTGGCCGTGGAATCCCAGCTCTGTCAGCAGCCTGATGGTCCATGTTGCCAATGGAAAGACCAATGCTTTCCATCCTGTAAACTAGCTGAGGTGTAGGGTATAAATCTTTATACTATAAAATATGATTTAAAAAAATGGTTAATGTTAGTTATTCTATAGCCTGTTAATGGGTAGCAGGACATTTGGTACGCTTTTTTTATTGCCTTTTTTCCCTATCACATATTTTAGTAATCATAAATTAAGTATCATTCGAAAGCATGGTATTTTAAAACCTTTTAGTTAAATTTTTGTGAAATCAACTTCAAATTTGGAACACAACTTGGTTAGACATGGTTTTGATTTTCTAGCAAGTTCAGAGTTCAAATTATTTTTAATAATATATTTTGTATGAAATAAAAATTTGCTTTATACTTGCACTTCTATAACTTTCATCTTTTGAAGACTTTTACACTAATCTGCTGAGTGTCTTTTTAAAAATAAAAAATGAGAAGAGACCAACCTTACAGTCTGTATTCTAAAACATTACAACAATTTATGCTCAAAAATAAAATTACATCAATTTTCTCACCTTCATGTTGTTCCAGATATTGACTTTATTTCTACTGCAGAACACACACACACACACACACACACACACACACACACACACACACACACAAAAGAAGATATTTTGAAGAAACTGTGAAAAAATCCTTGGACCCCACTGACTATGATTTTATGGACAAAAAGACACAGTCATTTTTTTAATCTTCTTTTGTGCTGCAAAGAAAGTCATACAGGTTTGAAACAACAGGAATGTGAGAAAATTTTAAACTATCCCTTTAAACTGAATCTAGATCTTCCTTTTCATTTTATACATCACATACTTTCTTTTTCTGACCATATCTTTTTTTTTTTTACGCATTGTAACTTTTCAGCTGGCAAGGTACACCACCGAGGGCTTATTGCAGTTAGGACCCCTGGGGTCGACTACGTTTCTGCCTGACACAAAATGCCTGGTGGATGATGGAAGAGGAAGGACTCCCAGCTTGAAAAAATGTGATTCTGTCACCCGGTCCTCCCAGAGGCTCTGGGATTTTACTCAGGTAAGAGAATGCACTCATACAAAACAATTTATTCATACGCTTGCTGAAAGCTTCTTATTAATATTTTATTTTCCACTTGAGACTTAAGTATTTGATTTCCCTAAATGAAGATTGTTGTTTTGTCGAAGAAAAGCATCAAGTATTTGATATTAGATTCTTAAAATATACAGTATATTTTATTAATGCACACTAGCGATCAAAAGTTTGGGGTCTGTGAAATTTTTATAATGTTTTTGAAAGAAGTCTCTTATGTTCACCAAGTCTATATTTATTTGGTAAAATATATTAAAAGAGCAATATTTTGTTAATATAAATAGTTAATAATAAACACTTAATAAAGACAAAAAACTAACAAAAATGGCAAAAACACACAATAAAACTGCTAAACCTTTAACTAAAATTAAAATGAAAACAGAAAATATAAAAAATAAAATCTAATTAAAACAATATAAACAAAAACTAACTAATGGTATATTCGTGACACTAAAATAACTGCTTCAGAAATCATTCTAATATGCTGATTTGTTGCTCAAGAAACATTTCTTATTAGAAATGTTGAAAACAGTTGACCTGCTCTAGCCTGGGTTTCCCCATACTGCCTTGCTCGCAGCGCGATTTTATTCACGCTGCTAGGCAGTCTGGACACCATGGACCAGATTTTCCCCTGAAAAAGGGAACCAATCACAGAACGGGGAGGGAGCAGCAAGACAATGACGACACCGAAGCAGTTTGTTTATATCTATGAATCCAACATGGCATCAGACTCGACGTTACCTTCTACCCTCATGTTTATCTTGCACAAACGGTAATATTCGCGAAACGCCATCGTGTACAAATAAATCTTTGACCCATCGTCTTTTTCCTCGTCGAATTTCTGTCACTCTACATACGTCATCTGGTATAATTGAAGCGATTGGCTATGAGCTACGTACAGGCGCATTTGATAGACATTCATAGCGCCCAATAAACGGCTCTGGGCATTCGTAAACCACGCCTCAAATACGAGAAAATGAACACGTGGTTCCCAGACCAAGTCTCAAATGAGACTTGGTCTGACGTTAGCCAGGCTAGAGCTGCTCAGTATCTTTTGAAAACTGTAAAAAAAAAAATCTGGATTCTTTGATGAATAGAAAGTTCAAAAGAACAGCATTTATTTGATATAGAAATATTTTGTAACATTATGTTTTTACTGTCACTTAATACATCGATTTTATCAAATGCATTTTCTTTAAAAAAAAATCTTACTGTCCCCAAATTTTTTTAGGTTGTGTGTGATGCCAGATATATTTATATATTTACGTTTTAAATATATTTACAGTGTTCTTGAATATTTGTTTCTTAGAATGGGCCCATCATAAGTCGAGACACGGGACGTTGTCTGGAGGTTGAAATGTCAAAAGATGCAAACTTTGGCCTGCGGCTGGTCGTCCAGCGCTGCTCAGGGCAGAAATGGATGATTCGGAACTGGATAAAACACCCTAGACACTGAGGAACATCCAGCCTGAAAAATAACCTCCCTGAGCTGAAGAGCAGCCATAGACAAACCCTGGAGTCTGGGGTTGAGACAGAGGAGATGAACTCCTGTGCAAGATACTCTCTTTCAGGGTAAAATACTTTTAATATAGACGTCCAAAGGTGGAATATTATCTTTGGACGCATTTACTGTTGAACGAGCAGCTAAATCAGAAGACCGTCATCACGGGAGAAAGACTTGTTCATTGCAAGTCCACTGTTCAGACTCCCAGCGTACTGCAGCATAATTCTGATGAGCTGTTATAGGGAAATTCCAAGAGGAAAATTCTAAAGAGTTGCTGATAAACAAAGAGAGAGGAAACAAAAGTCTTGAGTTTTACTTCTTATCAATTGCCATATCAACACTTATTTCTCCAGGCTATGAATTGCTTTGGATAATTGATTATCCACATTGAAACTTTAATCCCAAGTGCTAAAACAAAAGTAGTATAGACTTTAATCTGACACAAAGTTTCAGCTATTTTATCTATTGAGTATTTTCTTTTCTTTATTTACAGACTTATTTGCTAATGCACAACAAAAACCATGTGTTCACTCAAGAACTCATGTGCCTTTCTCCATCTTTATGCCATCAGACCAGGGAATGTTTCTCCCTAAGCATGTACAAAATGTTTGATTTTTAAATTAATTAAAACATGAATATAATGTTAAGAGGTCTTATTGTAGAAACACGTTGTAAAATACTCAAAACATGATAATGCAGGAAGATCAAAACAATAAAAACAAGTTTTCTTTTCTTTTGTACAATGTTGTATGATGTATTTCATGTGAAAATCAGTGCAGTAAAATGACCGTTGTTGTTTCATTTTGTAGAATAGGTGACATCACATTTGGAAGCAATAAGGCCACATTCATACAGCAGCAGAATATGGTTATCAGTCCTGTATTTGAGTCCTTAATTCGGTTACATTCACACACACAGTACGGTTATTTACAGGAGTGACAACTGCATTCTCAGAAACCTGCACTGTGTGAACGAACGGAACTAGTTGTCTGTCACAAAGAGTGCGAGAGATGCTCTGCGCTGCACAAATGCGTGTCTACAATGTGTCATGGGTTTTCATGTGTGGTTTCGGTAACTTACAGCAACAGAGATATGAGCTGTGTGTCATCTGAAGGTTGTAAATCCAGTCACTGCTCTCTACCAAAGCTGCTCCCGTCAGTTTTGTGTTCTATGTGCAATGGAGGGCAGCTAGAAAGAGCTGTGCGAGTAAAACGAGTAATGCTGGAAACGTCGGTTCAAATCCCACTCGGAGTGGGTCGAGTAAGCAAGTAGGGCCAGTTACATTTGGTGCCGTGACCCGGATGGCGGGTGAGTGTTACGCCCTCTGCCCAGATATAAAAGATGCATAATTGGCTCTCGTCATGTCAAAAGTAAAAGACTTTTTGGTTTTATGGACCTCGCCATCTTTGATATTACTTTGGTCACAGTCGCTATGGTTACTGGTAAGAGAATATATAGGCTTGACTTCACAGTATTCGAGATGCTATTGTAAGTTGCTGTGTGAACGGGACATTTGAGATTACTTACACCTGTAAGTAAATGTGGTTGTCAATACCAAAAACAATAAAATGATTTGATTTTAGTACATTTTTATGATTTTTTTTTACTTTTCACTGATAAATCGATCAAAGTAAGAAGATAAATGTGTGCTTAAAAAAGTGAATTTTGATTTCTTGTTGACTTTTTTTGCCTCCTCAGGTTATTCTCTAAAGCTTGCCATGTTTGTCTATGTCCAGAGGCTTGAGAAACTAGTTGGTTGACACAGAAAAGACAACCAAAGTAAAGCTTTGCATTTACACACACTTTCCTCAAAGGATGTGCAGTCTAATCATTACAAACCACACAACACACAATCGGAGCGCCAAGCGTTTTTCAAAACGATCAATCTCAGCCTGCAGCTTCTTTTTTTCCTCTAAATCAAAAACTCTCAAAAATAAATGTTACTGCTTTTCATTGATGTATGCACTCTTTTTCCCTCTCTCATCTGCAGTGAAAGCCACTCGATTACTTTCCTCTCAAGTATTTATTGTAGCCCTGAAAGAGAGCAGAATGTCTGACTACTGCAGAAAGAACCCATCCAACTGTAAGCACTTCTTATATGACCACCTGTGTGTTCTCAAGGCATTTTTTTATTTGTTTTCCAGAGTGTTTACTAGGGTTGGGAATCAGGAAAAAATTGGTTCCAATTCTGGAATCGGATACCTAATGTCAGAAATCGTATACTTGTAATACAATAAAAATTTCGATCCCGCTTATCGATTCCTGTGTGCGCATATTAATGTGATTTTTAACCATTTTCAAGCACAAGAAGACGCGAAAGAGAACTCAACTTGGCTACACATGCTGTTTTCTTTACGCACACATCCAAAGTGTGCACATCTCTCATAGTGCATAATACTGAATTGGGTTTTCATACACATCTTCTTGCACTTGAACATACAAATACCCACAAAATTATGTCAAAATATCTTCGTAACCATAAAAAATAATTTAAAAAAACACATGTGTAAGGGCTTGTTGACACAGAATGCGTTTTTGCTTTGAAAAGTTAATTTTAACTTGAGCGCCACGTTTTTGGAATGCCGTGTCATGCGCGAGACGCTGCAAAATATGCAAGACATGAGCGTATTTAGTGGAGCTTTAGTAGTAGAGCTACTAAAGTAGAGCTTTAGAATGGAAAAACGTGTTCTGTGTGAACGGACCATAATGCTGCCTTCACGTGCTATTGGAAATTTCCTACTTCCCACTTCTGAAGTCGTGATTACGAGCTCATCGCATTAAAATTTTGACTTGAGAGAGCGTCCATGTTCATTTTTTTAATTAGGAAACTAGTATTTACGATAATTCTGATAGCAAGTCAAGGCAGCTTTAGTAACAGTATATTGGATCCTGTATGAGCTCTTAAACTATGCAGTGGTATTTTACGTTTGATTACAATTTCTGTACCTGAACTTTGTTCAGTTGTATTTATTTGTGCTATTGCTAAATTATGTATTTGTTCTTATTTGATTACTGTTTATTTGTCTTTAATAATGTTTGAAATTGATATTGGTTAGTCCAGTTGTTTTTGCTGTGATATTTTTGTTAAAACCATAGGAAAATGTTAGGTTTTTCCAGTGTGAACACTTTTCCAGTGTTCTTTAGGCTGCTGATTTTTTTGTAGGCTCTGGATTTTTGTTCATGGAAATCAGTGGCAACAAAACGTTTTGCCAAAAGACACAGAATAAACATGTTTGATATAAATGTTTGGCTAAATGTTTTTACCTTACTGGAATCAAAACGAAAAGAATCGGAATCAATAGGCAGAATCGGAATGTCTAAAATTCTATCGATACCCAACCCTTGTGTTTATTAAGAGAGCTTGCAGAAACCTGCTATGCCAGGCTTCAGCTGTTCAGCTTGAATGGTTTCATAAACAAGCGTCTTCTCCCTCCACTCATCTACAAGGAGAAGATCTTATTTAAAACCACACTGGAGACCCAACAAATGCTGTCGCTGCAAATGTGCCCATAGCAGGCATGTGGTGCAATGAAACAAATAGGAGAAATATATAACCAGGCTGGGGCGCCTGTGTTTTTCCTCATGCTTTTTACACATGATGCAGTTCAGCAATGAAGTCATAGGGGGAAACGCACAGTGAGCACGCACCAATGAATCATTCCACAATCTGCTTCCTTCAGGATGACCAAATAATGCAGTAGACCTGCTGAGTCCTGCACTCTGAGCCAGTAGCGTGAAAAACACAATTTTGTTGTTAAATAGAATAAGTGCTTTTTTATTGAATAAGTAAAAAAAAAAAAAACATGTACGTGTACGTGTAACTCTAATTTACAATTTACTTGTAATTATGATGTTTTTGTTATATTTACAAGCCATTAAGAATTGATCCAAGTCATTAAGTGTTGATCAAGTTGTTGAAAGACAATGTAATTGGTAGTTTTATTTATACTCTTTGCTGTTATTGATTTTTTTTGTGTGTGTGCCATGTCTCATAAGAGTTAATGACAAAAAATAATTCTATTTTAAATAAATGCTGTTCTTTTTACATTTTTCAATTCATCAAAGAAACCTTGAAAAAAAAAAAAACTAATCACGGTTTTCACAAAATTATTAGCACAACCGTTTCAACATTGATAATAATAAGAAATATTTCTTGAGTGCCAATCATCATTGCTGCTGAAAATATAGCTTTTCCATCACAGGAATAAATTGTGTCTAAAAATATATTAAAATCGAAAACAATTATTTCAAATTGTAATATTTCCTAAAATAATTTTACTGTATTTTTTATTTAAAGGGGTGGGTTTTTTTGTTTTGTTTTTAAACTTTATTTATCCCCATAGGGCAATTCAGTTTTAGCCTACCAGTCATATCAACAAGACAAGAAGACAACACTTAGTCAAGCATTCAGAAACACTGTCAATGACATCATAATGCATTGGGCACCAAAACAAAGCAACAAATACACAGGCCACAATACATAGGCAGAATTCTTGACTAAGAACATGGTCAGGATAACTCATGACCTGTCTAGCCTTCTGGAGCACCCGTTTTTTCCAGAGGGAGCTCAGGTCTGTCAGCTGAACTCCAATGATCTTGGAGCAGATTTTAACAATACTGCTGAGACTATTCTTGTCCCTTACAGACGATCCATTAAAACGTAAAAAAAAAAAAGTTAAAAGGCTTTCAAAAGTTACACAAGATCCTTTGAGATACATTGAAAGAATTTAGCTTCCGCATCAAGTGGATTCTTTGTTGTCCCCGCTTAATGATTGACTAGATGTTTTTATCAAACTTGAGGTTTGAGTCAAACGTGGTTCCTACGTACTTGTACGTCTCTACAATAGACGTATAAGTATGGTTTGATTATGATTTAACTTTTTTTAACTTTAGTTAGGGTGTAATGTTGCTGTTTGAGCAAAAACAACATATGCAAAGTTACAATGCTCAAAGTTCAAAGCAAAGGGAGATATTTGCTTTTAAAGAAATTGCTTTTTAAGGACTACAACAAACGGCTGGTTAGTGACATTCACCAACCCTAGAATTTACATAAACCCCGCCCCCGGAACACGATTTATAGATTATCAAGACAGAATATGCTAATCAATGACTAGAAGATAAGCTACATAAATTCATCAATTAACCATTCAGAAATGTCCTGTTGCATTCTACATGTTGTCACTTCTTCTTGAGTCTCTCCATCATTGTCTGAATCCGGTTTGAACATAAAAGGCTCAATTTTCTTGAAATTTTCAGTGCATGTCTGTGTGAGATAAAAGGACACAAGCTCTTGAAGCTCCGCCCTCTGTGCCGGGAGCAGCAGCTCATTTGCATTTAAAGGAACAGACACAAAACGGTGCGTTTTTGCTCACCCTCAAAAAGTGACAATTTTAACATGCTATATAAAATATCTGTGGGGTATTTTGAGCTAAAACTTCACATACACACTCTGGGGACATCAAAGCCTTATTTTACATCTTGTGAAGGGGCATTATACCACCCCTTTATTTAAATGCATATAAAAACACAAGCCAACACATTCTCACCTGTGAAAGATTATCCCATTTCATCAGGAATTTAAATCTCGGTGGTTTCACAACCAGAAGCTGTGCAATGTTGTGGCATCATTGATTCTTATTGTGAGTGATGACACGCTGACTGTTCCAAGATGGCGGACACATCGACGTGTCTGAAGTGGTGGAATCTACGTAAATGGTTTGCTGAGCAAAAGGTGGATAGCAGTGAAATTTGGTTATTCCAGTTATGTTAAAGTTCAAATCCAAACATTGCTGTGGGGTGATTTTAGAAAAATGATGAGATACTGACATTCCCAGAGAATAAACAAAAAATTCTTGTTTTCAAGTAGGTTTCAAAAACATTATTACTGCCCCTTCCACGTGCCCCCCTTTCTGCAGTTATGTAAAAAAATTATAATAGTAGTTCCACCCTAAACTCATGCCATTGGATGATTCATAAGTTGACGTGGGAGCTCTCAAACAAGCACAGCATGTTTTGAAATCTCCATGGAGTCACAGTGTTTACAGTCTTAGGGGAAATTAGCCTACAAAATGCTTACTTTGTTTCTGCACATTAAACTGTGAAAGGAGAAGTTATTTAATAGGTGCTTTTGAATACCATGCATAAAATGTCCCGGTACCTGACAGATATCACTGAAATAGGTGTCCTGAGAATTCACACTAGTCTCTGTGACAGCCATGGGCTATGTAAACAACAAAGTGTTGGGTGGCTAGCACATCTTTTTTTTTTTTTTTTTCTAGCTAATTAAAAACTTAGCCAAACAGAAGACATTCTTTATATATCCTCCATTAATGCCTTCAAGTTTTCGAACAGTTTGATTATTATGCAAAAAAAAAAAAAAATTGTTTTGTTTTTCTTGTTTTTGTTTTATTTTATTGATGGATATTTCATGTGTTGTTGTCTTTTGTTTAATTTATTTTTTAATTGTTCGAAATAAAGATTCCATTCATTCAAATAAAGATTTCATTCATTCATTCATTCATTCATTCAAGTTTGTAAAAAGAGTTTGGCTGCATAAGTGCAAAGGGGGGCAGAATTTGGCTGGTGGGAGAAACTACATCATCTGGTTCCAAGCATTTTTCTACATTGATGCACATTCAGAAATATGCATATTCTGTCTAGAAACACTTTTTTTAATATATATAAATCACAATTTGTAACAATTATTTATTTATTTAAAAATTACACATAGTCACACACACATATGATTGTTTACAACAAGATCTACAGTATAACACATTTTCAATATACACAGGGTTAATTTTCCCTTGATGTTGACTTTAAACCCTTTTTGCTCCAAAAGACTATCTTAAGCTCACAAGGGACCAAAATGCCATACTAAATTCCTTTAACAATGATTTGTTAAAGAAATTCTAAAATATTCACATTAAAGGGATAGTTCACATAAAAATTTAAATTCTGTCATCATTTACTCACCTCCAAGTTGTTCAAACATGTATTAATTCATTTCTTGTGCTGAACACAAAAGAAGATATTTTGAAGAATGTCGGTAACCAAACAGTTGATGGACCTCATTAACTCTGATAGTATATTTTTTGTCCATACTATGGAGGTCAATGGGGCCCATCAACTGTTTGGTTACCAACATTCTTCAAAATATCTTCATACAGTTTGGAACAACTTGAGGGCGAGTAAATGATGACGGAATTTTCATGGGTGAACTATCCCTTTAAGTCTTGTTGTGTCTAAAACCACAATAAATGTATCTATGTTTACTCTGTCAGAAGAGATATTATGATTGTAAATGTCTTAAAACAACTAGGGTCTCCATAACAGTATCTCTTTCATCTTAAAGGGAGAGACAAAATAAATGTGTTGTGTAGTCTGGCCTTGCAGGATAAAAGCAGAAGTTGTGAAATGTTAATGTTTTCACTCCCAGAGTTGTTAAACATCCAGGGGACACAAAAGGAGAGAGACAGCTTTCAATTTACCCAAAGAGGACAGTTACAGGTTCACGCCTTTGACAAGGGCAGCTCCCCTCACAACACACAGGAGAGTGGAAACTGATGTATGGCTCACATTATCCGTTCCATTCTTTCCTCTGACACTCAGGATGGATGGCGGGACAGAGTAATAGGGAGCTTTGAAGAGGAAGCCAGGATGGGAATGAGGAGAAGAAGAGAACCAGGTCACAAGGACTCCATGCCAAGAATACTTTCACTGAGGGAAGTGAAAGTGGAACATTTTTACGTTTTTTGATGGTTTTTTTCTGGTGCTTACCTTCTTTACCACAATACATAATGCTTTTTATTTTATTCAGAATTTCTATGTCACTTTATTTTATTTTACATTATTGTATTTTCCATTTTTCAAACCTCTTGGTCATGATGCTGGAGCCTAAAATTGTGTCTCAAACCGAAGGCAGGCATCATTTTATTTTATCTCTTATTTACAAAAGTGGAAATGACATCACAGTCAGAAACAGTTGAGGGGGATATATATATAATATATATATATATATATATATATATATATATATATAGTTGACAACTCAATAAATATTCATCCATGGCATTTCATATTTTGGCTTTCAACACTATTAAGTTAGTCTTTCTTCAGGAAAAATATTAACAAAAGAAAAAAAAATGCCATGGAAATTTCTGAAATTTGCACAGAATTACTCTATAATATTCTTTAAAGTACCTTGAATGTCAATATAAATACCAGTACATTAATATGGCAATCATTCAGTACCACTGTCTATATCAAAGCTTTTTGTTGTGGTATTACCATCTGAACCCCCACAGTGCCATAGTATTATTTTGTAAGGACTGGCTTTAGAAGTCTGAGGAACCGGTGGGAATAAAACTCAAGTGAGAAGGTGTTGTTGGCAAAACAGGAAGTGAATCAAGTGATCTCTTGTAAATGTTACTGGCAGTAAGTACATATTTGTTACTCATTAGATGTGTATATAAAAAGAATAATTATGAGCAATATAGGTGTGGATGTGCCTCTAAACACTGATCTCAAATGAGCACTTTCAACATAATTTTAGACACAGTAGGTGGTCCACCACAACCGTTCTCAGATCAGTGTGCAAAGCCGTGTTATAATGATGTGCATGCGACAACCGCTGAGGCCGAACAGCTTGCAGAAACCATAATGAGATCTCCAGAGGAGAGAGAGAAAGATGCCGCTCCAAGACACAATTAAAACCAGACACTGCATGACTGTTTTTGTATGCAAATACACCTGAAAGAGCTTTGACAATTATAATAAAGTAGCCACAGTAATCATTTATTTTTATAGTTGTTTACTGCATGGATATATTAAAATAATATCAGGGTCAGGAAACCTATTGTTTGAAAAAGGTCATAATTTTTGCAGTTGTGTTTCATGACTTCAGGGGAGCATACATTTAAAGTTTAATCTGTTAATATTTTCCTTTAAAGTACAGATTAAAGAGACAAATTACTGCTCTCACTTGTCAAATTTTACTTGCGAGCTTGACTAATGTGACCTGCCAGAACTAACGTGACGCTTGATGTAGGCAATACAGTAGGCCTACAACCTTCCTGTAAAATGTTGTCCAATATTTAGGTTGAAAAACATTTTGAATTATGATTGCTTCAAAAGTTGATGGGTTGCGGGAGTTTTCTCACAGGAAAAGTTTTAATTTCAGAATAAAGTTGCATTTGCAATATTTTTTTTAGTATGGAGGGTGAATGTCCAACCCGATCGTACGGCAATTCATCCGAATTTTACGAGGTGGCTAATTCATACGAATTTATACGACCTCACTCGTACGAATTTGTAAGATTTTTGCTAAATCGTACATATTTTACGAGTTGCCCAATTCGTATGAATTCGTACGAATGACCTACCCCTGACCCCGCCCCTAAATCTAACCGTCACTGGGGTTTAGACAAATCTTATGAATTCGTATGAGTGAGGTCATACAAATCCATACGAATCAGTCACATTTTACTCACTCGTACGAATACGTACGAATTGGTCGTGAGATGGCGTTGGAATGTCATGTTAAATGATTCTTTGATTTTTGACACCTGAAAGAAATAAAAAAACTGAAATATCATCATCTCTGAATTGACTTCTGATTTGATTCAGTGAATGTCTATGATTCCCAGGATTCCACTGTGTCTCTTATTGCTGCCCTTGATTTAGAAATGTGCAGAACACTCATTAGCACAACCACTTGTGTGCCCATATCAGTGCGTCTAACCTCTGACTGGCTGATGCTGCCTCCTGCCTGCCGGTCACAGCAGGCCACTGGTCTCACATCTGTTTTTTTATTTTTTTTATTTGATATGTGGGACGGTCTGTGGCTGAGACGTCAAGGTCACTGACTGAGATTCTGGCTGAATTGCAGCACGACTGGTCATCTTTAAGTGGGGTGCGGTGCATTTAAGTGCTCTCGTATATGATTCGGAGTCTGCACTCCTCATTTTTCTAATAAAGCTGTAGCACTCGTTCTCTAAAGTGAACTTTGCAAGGTCCTGTATTTTTACTTCAGACTTTCAAATGATTTTCTATTGATCCACAGCACTGCCTTAAATGTATGTCATTGGAACAATTTTAAAATCATACAAAATTGGTCATGGTTTTACTGTAATTCAAAAGCTGGCCCTACGTATATTCCTTTAGCTTCAACCAGCCTAAGCTCATAATCTTAGATGGTTTCCCAGCCCAGTAAGGCTAGTCTATTATGCTAATTTTAACAGGGTTTTGAGACTTTTGAGATCATAAACCAGCTGAACATGGCTGGGAGACCAACTAGAATCACACAAGGAATCACATACAACCGATAGATATGAAATATCGATTTTTATCAGCTGATGCTTGAAATATATCACAAACGAATAATCTATCAGAACATAAATTATATAAAGGAGATTCAAATTGATCTGTGCAGTGATGTAGGTTTTGTTTGAACATCAGAAAGGACACAAAGGATCTTTACTTATTTTTTATTTTTTTTGTAAATTATATATTTTTTTTTTTTTTTTCCGAAAAGCCTTTGATTTAATTATGAGGTTATTATGCTACATATTTACTGCAAAGATGTAATCATCTGTCTGTCTTTTCCCCATCTCTGTCTGCATCACAAACTCTTTAATGATCTTGCATGAAGCTATGCGACAACATGCACAATACTCAAATAATTACATTGCGACGTCGCTTCTACTTTTAAAGACCAATAAAGGATGAATTCGCCGCATAAGATCAGCATCAGTGAGCACTCTGCAAAGTCATAAGTTTAGACTGAAAGCTGCAGATATTATAACATCTGAAGCTCTCCAGCAAATGACTAACTGTGTCTATATCTTGGAGTGTTTGTGTGTCTGAGAGGGAAAAAGTGTGTGTGTGTGTGTGTGTGTGTGTGTGTGTGTGTGTGTGTGTGTGTGTGTGTGTGTGTGTGTGTGTGTGTGTGTGTGTGTGTGTGTGTGTGTGTGTGTGTGTGTGTGTGTGTGTGTGTGTGTGTGTGTGTGTGAGAGTTTTTTTCCAAAATGCAAGCTGCATTTTCATGTCTTAACTGAGAATGGCACACTGGCAGGAGTGGTGGGGTGCTGAGGGTTATGCAAATTAGGTCTGCCAAGGTCATCCAATCGGCTCAGAGTCCTTTATGCATCATGAGAAGTGACAGTTATAATGGTTGCCTCTTAGAAGACTGAAAAAACAGAAGAGCTCTCTGATGTGATCCTGGAGGATGTGATTTCCATACTTTATTTGAAAGTGCATTTGAGGTCCCTCTCCAGAAGATATATATATATATATATTTGTTTTTTGGACAGTGTTTGATATGTATACTGGCAGAAAGTCTGAAATAAATGCTTAAAATGCAAGCAGTTAACTGTCTAAATCTATATGTTCAATATATGAAATTAAAATATTACTATATAATACAGTTCAAAATGTCAGTAGAAAGAATAAAAGTCCAACCTTTCCAGTTAAAAGAACCAATTGCCGTTGAGTTTGTTTACTAAAATACAGTTTTAAGCTAAAGAAGCAAAATAGGATAACTTGTTGTCTGATTTGATTAATTGCTTGTTTGGAATATGTTAGAGAAATGTAATCAAAACAGAGTTTTGGAGATTTTGGTTTTTCCTCATTCGAATAGGTTCAAGTAAATTTGCAAATATTTTAATTTTTTTAAGTTTGAAAACAGTTAAAAATAAAAAAATACACTTTTTCAGAGCACACACAGAGTAGCTGGTGCTTCATTTGTAAAAAAAAAAAAAAAAAAAAAATGACACCATTGTTCCCTGAGAAGAGAACAAGGGAGCCAAAGAGAGACCTTCCAATACACCGGCCAGATCCCAGGCCGATACACTCAGCCCCTGAGTGGTTGGTGCCCAGGGATTTTGGTGAGTTTTGGTGCCCAGGGATGTAGACTGCTCTCAGGGAGACTGTCTCTCGACTGCTCTCTCCCTGAGCCATGATACTGATCTGGTGCACCAGTTTGTAAAGTGGGCGTGACGACAGACCCTCCTGGTGATTTATATACGATGTGTTGTCTGTGCGGACAAGCTCGAGATGGGCCCGTAGGTCTGTGAGGAAGTGTTTCAGACCTAGAAAAACAGATTTCATCTCCAGGCAGTTTATGTGCCACGAAAGATGGTGGTCCCTTACGCCCAGAAAAGTGGTCCTCTGTGCTGGAGAAAGCACACTCTTCTTTGCGTTCAGCCTCAAACCCAACACTTCCATATGGGCGAGGATGACATCTCAATGCCGAACTGCCATCTGCTCTGATTGAGCTAATATTAACCAGTCTATATAATTTAATATGTGAATGTCCTGGACTTGCAGTGGAGCCAGAGCTGTATCCTGCCTCCAGCAACAGAAGAACAATTTGCTAATAAAGTCAGAAATACACTGGTAATTTAGCACTTGAGGCAAGTCCCTCTCTGTCTAGGACAATTAGCAGAAAATTACTTCATTTCACAATTAAGCTGTACTGCACACGCGAAAAATGCGGTTCCAAAAAGAACACTCCGTTCTTTCAAATAAAATTAAATGAGTACATCATACAATACGTCTTATTTCATTGTACATATGGATTTCTTCTCAGCTCACTGCCTTCTATTAGTACCATTCTAGTTAGTCTGATGAATAGCTGCTCGAGCTGCCTAAATGGATTTTAACTCTCTAACACTCAGGCAAATGACACCATCATTTTGTTGCAGCTTCAGTGCGGACAAGCAGGTCAGCTGGCCACGGTATGGCCGCTGGATGATTTAATTGAATTGTCAGAGTTAGCTTCCTCTTATTGGGCAGCGTCCAGCCCTGCGATGATACACTGCAGAGTGCTCCATCTTCTCTGACATCAGTGGCGGAATGAAGAGTGTTTTGTGATGGAGTCTGAAATTACCTAGCACTTACTCAATGATAGACTCATAAACAAAAGTATGAAATTGTTGAGGACAATTTGGCTTTAATAAAGACTGGATAAATGTAATGTATTATTGACAGAGAGGAAGTCAAACAATATGAATGAATGCAAAGTACTCGGAGCGGAAACTGCAAAGGGGAAGAATGCATCGTTTTCAAGCATCTTTGTGACCTCACTAAAATACATTTTCAGTACTGTAACAGTAGTAACTCAGCTGTTTTCAAAACTGCAGCTTGAAGTCACCATGAACTAAAATTGACAATTCTTTTTTTTCATGGAATATCGCAGTGCTGTGATGCACAGATCATGATTTTTCATGAACGATTCTGATATTTTCACAAGCAAATTGGCCATTTGATATCGGTTGTTGTTTTTTTCTTTGTTTAAGCAAAATTATTTGTTGTTTATTTGCTCTATGACATGCAAACTGGCTTTAAACAAAAAAATATCTATTTGTGTGCAAGAATAGAGATTAGACATTTAGACATACACTCCTGAACTTCCCTAAGCACTTCCCCTTGGCGGAATCCCCTCCTCAATTTTGAAGTATGTTAAACTTCGTCAAGTGGGCAAGGGAAGTGTAGTTGGACAGATCCTCGACCCCTTGATTTTGACAGACGGAGTGAGTCTACTCAGTATATACACTTCAGGCAGATCACCACAATGCAACATGATTGTGATGTCACAGCAGATCTCACTTAATTTACCCCCACCCCTCACAAATCTAGTGTTATTGGAGTTGTTTTAACAATTAACCCCATAATACTTGTTATCAGCTACCTTAAGCTGACTGTTTTTACACTTTTTATAATTTTTCCAACAGCCCAAGCATACGTACAGGCCTATAGAATGGTGAGTAAAACAAATTAATGAGGAAAAATCAAGGATCAAGGGCTTAGGGTGTTCCATTGAACACATTGCAAGAGTTCCAGCAGCAGTGGGCTCTCATGCAACATATATGCAATGATGTACATCCAAGTGAACGAGAAGGAGAAAAGGTAGCGAGGAAAGCGCATAAAAAACTGGGGTGCTTCTCATTTCTTATTTGTGCATCCTTGTTTTCTTCCCTTGATTCCTTTCCCCGCATCAATTTGAGTATTGAGAAGCACCCATGGACTTAAACCCAGTCTGTGTGTAATTCTTCACCAGGAAGTGAAGAACTACACTACCCATAAACATGTCGAGATAGTAGAGAGCTTCATTACAAAGATGTGGCTTAAAGCGAAATTGCAAATTATTATTTTGCCATTTAGTTAAAAAGCAATAAGATAATTTATAGAGAACACAGAAAGCAGACCCTATCACCTCTAAAACATTGAGGATATTGCATTCAGATGGCTCGTTTTATCAGTCCTCGGCTGATTTCAGGGATACGGGGATGTAAAATTGGAAAATCTGATGGAATTTCAACATTCTATCACCATTTCCAGGCTTCTTGGAGACGAAGATTATCATCAATATAAAAAGAGGTTCAACATAAGAAGGACTTCAGGCTATAATGTGTGCAAATTCATTTTTTGCTAATATGGCAAGAAATAGTCAAGCACTCACAGAGAATACGCAATAAAATCAGTCACGGTCTACTGGATTACCAGAAATAGCTTTAGTTGAATATGAGCAAATGAGTTAGCCGAAAATTGGGTTACATTTTTTGTACAAAAAAACTGGTGTACTGAAAATGGAGAGGGCAATGTTGATGATAAATTATACGAAAGAAAGAAAGAAAGAAAGAAAGAAAGAAAGAAAGAAAGAAAGAAAGAAAGAAAGAAAGAAAGAAAGAAAGAAAGAAAGAAAGAAAGAAAAGTGCATTCACAGGAGTAACAAGCTGACATTATTCGTATTCTCTTTAACAAGGCCAATAGTGCAGAGAATAGCAGTACAATCCTTCTGTCCTCAATAGAGCCAGTTTGCATTCATAAGAGAACCTTTGATGGTAAGGCTTTTTTGTCATGGAAAGCGCTGCAAATGCATTCCTTTCAATTCATTTCAAGAAGCCCTCTTGTCTCTAAAGATCAAGGCACATTTGTTCTTAGAATACATCAATATAGAGAAAAGTTTTGGGCTCTCTTCTATCGCACAAGAATGACTTTTCAACAAAAACCTTAATACTTTCTGAAAACCATTTGTCAAACAAGTTAGTGTCCTGCAGTCTTTTCTTCTAGGAAAAGCAATTATGCATAGAAATATAATTTAGGTGGCAGTATGCACAATGTCTGGCATCATGTTAGCATTAAAATATCAGGTTGAAACTTAGTGTAAATGAACTCTTTGGGGACTTTAGATATGCATGATTAAATGCAATGCATTTTCACATTTTCAATGCTTTTCTCTACGTGTACACATTCATACCAGTTTTGGATGATCATATTATTGAATATGAATCCAAAGAGAACAACATCTGTAATCTGATTAAAAATTAAATGTATGGAAAGTGCATGTCTACTTTGTGATGCAAAAGATCAATAGATCAGAGAAACATATTAAAGGAATTTGAAGGGAATATAATTGCTTAATGTAATTAATTAATTAATTACAATTATGGTAACACTTTAGTTTAGGGTCCAATTCTCACTATTAACTAGTTGCTTATTATCATGCATATTATAGGATATTGGCTGTTTATTAGTACTTAGAGCACATATTTGAATGCCTTATTCTGCATGACCATATTCTACATCACTTAATCCTACCCAATACCTTAACTTAACAACTACCTTACTAACTATTAATAAGCAATAATTAGGAGCTTATTGAGGTAAAAGTCATAGTTAATAGTTAGTTACAGTAATAGTGAAAATTGGACCCTAATCTAAATTGTGATCACAATTAATAATATTAATTTTAAATGAAAGTTTAACATTCATATGTCATTAGGATCTCTGGGACCCCAAATAGAAAGATAAATTAAAAACTCACTCTCAACAAAACATTAAATGTATCTGGGTGACAGCGTAGAGTTTTGATCTTAAAAAGGTTATTTGGAGAAAGCGTCAGTCGTGTGCTTGACTAGTCATGTCTTCTGGAGGCGTCTGTGCTGAACGCAATACAACATTCTCTATTGACAGGCATTAAATTGTTTTCTGAGTTTGATTGATGACACGGATAAAGTGTCCCTCCCTCCAGCTTTATAAGGTCATATTTCCTCAGTTAGAATAACAGCTTTGAGTGAACATCAGAATCTCTCTGAACTGTCTTCAGGGTTTTGCTTCACATATATCATTTTTCCTCTATTTGAAGTTAAAAGTGTGGCTCTAAACTTTAATCTATTCTTTCATTTTATAAGATTTGCTGTCTCACATTTGCTGTCTCCTATACAAACATTCTGGTGATCTGCTGGCCTAACATAGGTAATGTATAGGGGAATTGGCTTGTTTAGAAATGATAGCCCTTCTCAACTATCAATGATGATAACCTTTCATCATGGCTTTTCTTCATGTTTAAAGTGGATTTCACTTATTTATTCAGCTTTTAAACCTTTCTGGTCATGCTGATGGCATTTTTTATTAAATCGGCCTTTGTTATACCCTACTGTCTGAAAAGCAGAATTTAACAGCAATCCAGTGACAGACACGCCAATGGCTGAATGACCCAAGGGCAGTGTTGTGTTTTTCTATCCCACTCTGTTTCCAATACACCATCAACTTCATGCTTTCCCCCAGATGCAGAATAAGCAAAAGTCAAAACTCTCACGGCCAGAGTCAATTAATCATAATCACGCAATTTGCATTCAGAGATAAAAGCTATATTCCGTACCTGATGCCAGACTCTTGTAATCAATTACCTCTTGTCAAATAATTTTGTACTACAACAACTTTTTAAGTGATACACCAGAGTATGCTCATTAATCTTTCCTGCATCATTCTAACTGTACTACTTTGCATTTCTTCAACTCATTAACTGCATTTTACTGTACTAAAACATGGCATTTTGTTTATGCAAGTCAGCATGAGTGGGCATTTTGAGGCACCAGTATTGTTTCACTGACAATTGTTTACATCCCAAACATACTAAAGATGAAATTTTATGCTGTTTTGTTGTTGTTGTTGTTGTTGTTGTTGTTGTTGTTGTTGTTGTTGTTGTTGTTGTTGTTGTTGTTGTTGTTGTTGTTGTTATTGGTGGTGGTGAAAACTGAGGCTAAGAACACCAGCTTCCACTTGAGGAACGAGCTAAAGGATGTCTCCGGTTGTTTCAGAACAATAAATTCCCAAATCCTCACATGAAGTGAACTGAACCTCTAGTTCTTTTCACTGTCAAACCAAACAAACAAAAACTTGACTTCCCACCCAGCATGCCTTCATCCAGTTTCTGTGCAAAGTGACCTTGATAGTCTGGAGAGAAACTAAACTGTTTGCTTAATGATTCACTGTTGTACACATATAATACACTGCTCAAAAATAATGGTTAAAAACAGGAATCCTAATTTGCATCAGTCTCATTGGTCTAAACTCTATCTACATAGCTGTACATTAAAAATTGAATATCTTCTGATTATATCTTCTGATTAGCATGCTGGAGTATCTTTTTCATTTTGACATTGTCATTTAAATATATTTTATGCTTGTATTTAATATTTGTTGGTTTGGATGGTACTTTGTACTATAAAATCAGACCTTACTGACATGTTTTAGGCCTTCTCACAAAATGATGTTCTAAATCAAATAGCTTCTATAGCATCATAGTCCGTGATAGACGAAGAAGCAGGACAATTTATGTTCATTGCGGTGCACAACTTGCTTACCCTCACCATGAACCCTGTGTTTGTAGTGTATCATAGCCCATAAATGTGACAGCAATCAGGATGTATTATTCATCAGTCTGATACTGATATTCCCCCACTGAAGCATAGTGTTGAATGGGGACGGGCTAGCATGTGGTTGCATAACCTTGTGGGAAAGAACATTGTAAGGGTAACTAAACCTCATTCTTTTCTGACAAAAAAATATATATCAGAGGCTACATGCAGGAAGGAGGATAAAAGAGGGTCTGAAAAGAAGAGTAGATGAGAAGACGAAATGAGTAATGCAGTTGTATGTAGCCACACAATCAACAGTCAGTCAGAGTTACTTTGTTTTCACACACAGTGGGCAGATTTATCTGAAATAGATTCAATTACAATAACAGATTTGTCTGAAAATATTTGCGCAGCCTATAACCCAGTAAACAGATATTATCAGAACTTTGGCTAAGGTTCTTTCAAAGTTATGAACAACCTTTCTTCCAGTAATGTTATTAGAAAATTCTTTCAGAGTTATCTGCTCTTTAATAATTGATAATCTTTACAATGTAACTGAATCAACACTGACTTGAGCTGAACAATGACTCAATTTTCTTTTAGAGCTGGTGTACAGTCGAAATGAAATGTTTGCATTATATAATCATTTTCCAGTTATCACTGTGAAGCTGCTTTGAAATAATCTGTATTGTATAAAGCACTGTATAAATAGAGGTGACTTGACTTGGCTTGACTAATACAGTTTTTACGAATTGCTAAAACACATTTCTTGAAATCATGACTCACTTTCTCAAAACCTTAAATGCGGAACCAAATTTTCAAACGACATTCAGAGAACCTCTGACTCTTCTTGTAAAATCAAACAATTGCCTCAAAACCATTTGATCTTAGCTTAAAATCAAACAATGCTTTCAGATCATACGCACATGAGTCAATATTATAAAAACTACAGATCATTCATTAGACACTACATCAAAAAATGGAGAACACAGAATCCAAGGCATGCAGTTACAGAAAAAGTCAAAGTCAACTAATTTTGCAATTATGTAAAAAAGTATAGTAATGACAACTTACAGTAGTAAGGTGAATAAATTGTATACTGTATGCACTGCAATTATAGTATTGTACTGAATATTGTATGGTAGGCCTATGGATTTTCTCTTGCATACTGTGGAAATATAGTGACATAACTGCAAAAGACAAAAAGGTTACAGTAAAAAAAAAAAAAAACCTCTAAATGAAAAGCATGTTACAGTACAATCAAAAGAGTTGTGCAACTGCAAAAACAAGGTCAGTGAGAGATATTTATTCTGCTTCTGCATCATGTCTTCATGTTAAGTCCGGCCGGAGGACTTTATTCACATCACAGATAATGTTATCTCTGCAGGCAAAGGGAAAAACCCTAAAGCCAGATCCAGCTTTGACAACATTCTCCACACCTGCTCTTCCTCGTCCTCATCCTCTCCCTGCTTCTTCACCTCCTCTTACACATACTCTTCCTTCTCTATCTCCTCCTCTTCCTCCTCTAACTCATACTCTTCCTCCTTGTTCACCACCTCTCATACACATACTCTTCCTCTAACTCATACTCTTCCTCCTCTTACTCATACTCTTCCTCCTATTATACACATACTCTTCCTCCTCTTACTCATACTCTATCTTCAGTGCAACATTTTGAGTCAATGTTGGCACTCTGAACTGACTTGTATTATGTACAGTTGGTTTGGTCACATCATTAAAAATAAGTGTGAACAATTTTGAGTCGTTGTGTGTAAACGATGGCAACTGTGTTGTAGTTGTGGTTAACTTTTGCCTGCCTGTGTTTAGCATTTTGAAACATAAGTGCATCACAGTGCGAAATGTGTTTAAGTGAGTGAAAATGTGTTTAGAGTTTTGAAAAAAGAGTGCATGAGATTTGCAAACAGTGTTTTAACTACATGAACTTGTTTAATGTCTTACAGAAAGAGTGATTTATTCAACAAATTGGTTTAGGCTATTGAGAATTTGGTTCAGAGAATGGGGTTTAGTGTTTTAGCAATTCAGAAAAACTGTAATGTTCTCAAAACATTAGCACAAAAATTATATTTATACATCGGTCATGAGTTTTAAACATTCATAGAACATTCAAAAGTAACGTCCCCTTAAAGTTTGTAAAGTTTTACTTTGTAGTTTTCATAATCATATTTCCTGGTTTGTCATGTGTTTCTGTTGCTATCATGTGATCCTGTCATGTGCTTCCCCTGTTCACATGTCTTGTTTTCAATAGGTGCCTAACAATTTGCATAACCAAAAAAGTTTTTAAAAAACAGAACATTTTGAACATTCATGGGAACACGAGCAAAACATTCTTAGAACATATTTTTGTTAGCTGGGAATTAGGGTACATGTTCTGAATATCAGCGCAGAATATAATAGTCGTGCAAGAACGATTGCGAATGTGATTGATAAAAGAGTAGACAAAAAGTACCCAGATTTACTACTATTTTCGGCAAAATTCTGAGGTGTGCGTATGATACTTTACTATCCCATGAGGCCACAGGAGAGGATTTGTGAATGGCAGTGAAGCGACGCAACTGACGATGATGGTGGGTCACATGATAAAGACAATATGGCGGATATACGTCTGGTTTACATTCATTCTACACATTCATAGAACATACTTTTTATTACTCGCAAAGTAAGTACCTATTCAAAACAAATACCTACCCAAGAGAGCATGCGATTCCGGATGCAGCCAGACACTTGTAGTTCCTGGATGGATCAGTGTTGTTGAGCGTATCGTTGTTGAATGAAGATAGTCACTTGTCTTCACCTACTGGTGTATCTCTGTGACTTGTAGAAAGAGTTACAAGAAAGAGTTACTTGATTCCCATCACTAATGTGCAGATTGTATTAATATTAGATTTCATGCTTATATTTTATTTGGCAGAATAGTTATAGTAATGCCATATGAACTCAAACACTATTTCGTGGGCCATCTGTTGCTGAAGAGTCTAGGAGGACAGGTGGGAATGAAATGAGGCTGAGGTTGAGAAAGAGGGGTCAGAGCTGGGAGGATGAGGCTTTTGATGAGAGAGAGAGAAATGGAAAAATGGGGCAATGTAAAAGTCTTAGGGAGAGAGATTAAAAATTGGAGAGAAGACCTTCTGCTGCAAGGTGCGCATTCAGTCCCTCGCTCATATCGGAAAATGTCTTCACAATATCTTTTTGAGCTACAATGCAGAAATCATTTCCTTGGTATGCGCAAGTCTTGCATCAGAGCAGAAAAGTTGCCATGGGCCTACAGGTCCCTTAGCACATTCATTGTGATAGAGAGATAGTGCCAGGAATTGATTCAAAGAAGTATAGCAGACAACATTCGAACATTTGACCTCTGTATTACTTTTGAGAGTGCATAGAGGAGACCAGGGCAGGTTGTCACACTGGACTCTATCTCAAAATCCAAAATTCCAATTTAATTCTTAATTTAATATATGTATGTTATCTTGTACTTTTTGATATTTTATGCTGAAATCCCTCTGAATATTGGCTGGTTTGCATTGTGTACAACTTTCCTTATAGTGTGACTACATGGCCTGTTCTTGGGGCATGTTGTCTTGTCACAAAAGGTCAACGTGTGTTAAATGAACTGCATCTTTCTTTCTCTAAATGTTCAATATCTTTTATTTTAGTAAGGACTTTAAGATATACAGAAACTAGCTTTAAAAAGAAAACCATTAGAAATATTCACTGGAGTAAGTATTTACTTCAACAGTTGTGTTTATTTGGGACAACCTAAAACAAGATCATCTACACTGTTAAAAAAAAAAAATATATATATATATATATATATATATATATATATATATATATATATATATATATATATATATATATATATATATATATATATATATATATATATATATATATATATTCAAAGTTGTAAATAAAAAAGATTATTAGATTAAGAAAATACAATTTCAGTCATTCTACTTCCAAATTTAACATTTAATTCAATGTGTTACTTGCCGTTTTTTTGTAATTAATTACTTTTTTACTATTTTTGAGTGAATATTCTTGCCTAAATGTGTCGAACCATTAAAATATAAAACTATGACACTGTGCCTTTGTTTTAAAGATGTTAAAAAAATAAGTATTTTATTGTCATTTTATGCAGAATATATACACAACAAACAGGAGGCCAGCACAACAGCGTAATGCTGTGTAAAAGAAAATGAGTGGCAGTTTAAGCTTGTTCCAAACTGGGTAGTGATTATAACAAGCCAAGACGTCATAGTATTTAGTATTTTAATCCATTTTGTTCTTGTGAGGTCAGTAACAAATCTATGTAATGAATTCAGACATCAGATCTGTCATACTATGGCAGAATTGTGTCACTGAATTCATGATTTAGGGCCCTATTATCCTGTCCAACATAACTTACAACCACAATGCCAGCTCTCATTTCTTACAGCAATATATAAAGTCACACTTCATAAAGCCAATTTTTTTCTACTTTTCATTGTGCTCCATGTAATGGGGATCTGGTTTGTGTTTTTTACAACTGTGGAACCTATGTATTGCTTTATCAAAATGCCAACTTTTGTAAACCTTTGCTAAAACTTGTCACTTTAGGCCACCTTTCAATGAAAAGACCTTCTTATCCAAACATCAATTGTGTGCTTTAAAAAGCTGTTCAACAGAGCAGGTTTGATGAAAGAATCATTCCTTGACGACTCAAGCTGACAAGCGTTTCTGTTTCATAATGGATAGAAAATTGATATTTTTATAGACAAGGCAAGTACATGCTGCAAATTTTTTTTGAAACTTTCTGACAGATTTTTTAAAGAGGAAAAAGGGAGACTGTTATTTATTGGACAAAAAAAAAAAAAAAAAAAAAAGGTTTTCCAGTTACCGTGTGCTTTTTGAATGGGCCTTAACAAGATACTGTCAAGGCAGTTTTTTTTTTCTTCATTCTTCATTTCTTCATTTTCTTTTTTATCTTCATTTCTTCAAACAAACATCAGTGTGTTATTTAATGCATGACACCAGAGGAAAACAGGAACTGATTATTAAGCATTTAACATGTCTGTATACTTAATGCATGCAGATGCATTCAACTCTAATAACATGTCAAGAATGAGAAATGTTTTCATGTTGAATATCAACGGATAATTCATGTGCAATAAATCTTAGTGATTTACGTCTTTTGAGTGACCTTTTAATGGTTTGAATTAGCCTAGATTCTAATACTGTGAAAATTTAATTAAAATGGTCAGTATAGTGTTCAATGTCAAGGGCCCATCTAAATGAATAGGATAATCTAGAGGTGAGCCGTACAGACAGTTCTCTTCATTGCATTCAGTAACTGGTTCGGTGCACACTCTGAAGAGCTAGACCACAATTTTGAATCAGCCTCGCTGGGAAATGAACAATGCATTTGGGTGTAATACCGAAGACACTCAGCAATGGTCTGGTGTCAATAGAAAGTCAATATTAATTTTCTCTGGGCCAAAAACCCCTTTAAGAGCTTTGGAGAGAGACTGGTCATTGGAGATAAGAAAAGTAATAGAAACTCAACCCTGTTTTACAGTTCAGAGCCACTATGGTGACTCTAAAAAGCACCTGTATAGAGTATCTAAATATAAAGCTCATTATTAGAGTAAATCAAGGCCTATCTATAGCACTATACTCTTGTTTCAATAATTAGTAGTGCTTAGGCTAAATCACCCTCTTAAATTTCCGGTTCTATTTTCAAGTACAAAAACTCTGAATGATTTTAACAAAGTTTGGTTCTGTTGGCAGTTCTTGATCGTGCATTCTGATCACTATTGAATTTATTTGCGGGACATAGAGCCTCCAGTCTAGGCTGATTTCCCTACGAATTGGTTCTTTTTAGTGAATCAAACAGATCAATTCCTAAACAAATGACTTTTTTGAGTCGGTTCTTCTGAGTGAATGAAAAACTTGCAATCAGGTATCTGAGCCCGATCTCACGGGAAAACGTACAAATTCTACGAGGTGGCTTATTCGTACGAATTCATACGACCTGACTCGTACGAATTAGATTTTTGCAAAATCGTACATATTTTACGAATTGGCCAATTCGTATGAATTCATACGAATGACCTACCCCTGACCCCGCCCCTAAACCTACCCATCACGTGGGTTTAGACAAATCGTATAAATTCGTACGAGTTAGGTCGTACGAATTAGTACGAATTAGCCAACTTTTTATCATTCGTACGAATTCGTACGAATTGGTCGTGAGATAGCGTTGGGTATCTGACTGAATCCTGAATGGCTGACTGAATCGAATCTTGCTCAAAAATATAGTAAGATGTGTATCTCAGTTACTGAATGAATCGCTTTTATGAACCAGTTCTTTTTAGTGAATCAAAAGCATACAGTTCAACGAACCAATGTAGTTCCATTCCTGAACGTGAGCTGGTTCTTCTTAGTTCCAGCACGACCAGTGTAGTCTGATTACTGAATGAATGACTGTTATATAGCGACCAGTGTAGTCCCATTCCCGAATGTGAGCCAGATTTTCTTAATGAATTAAGACATACAGCGCAACTAGTGTAGACCGATTCTCAAACGATTTCTTTAGTGAATCAAAAACACTTATGAGCAGTGTTGGGGAAAGTTGCTTTTGAATGTAATGCGTTACAATATTGCGTTACTCCCTAAAACAGTAACTAATTAAGTAATAAAGTATTAATTTAGTATCTACATCATATCTTATGCATATATGAACTGAAAAGTGACTTCCATAGAATGGGGAAAAAATAAGTTACTATGGAAGTCAATGGAGCCCATCGACTGTTTGGTAACCGACATTCTTCAAAATATCTTCTTTTGTGTTCAGCAGAAGAAATAAATGAATACAGGTTGGGAACAACTTGAGGGTGAGAAAAAGTAATTTTAAGGAAAGTATGCTACTAAGAGTTTCTAAGAGTGGGAAAGTTTTCTTAGGAATGAAACTGACCATTGCCGAAGGCACTTGAGTTATTTTGACATCTTTTAAATCCATTACAGATAGTGTTGTCTTTCTGCACCCGAAAGACCTAGAGGTGTGACAGTGATGTGTTGGGTTGCATTAGCAGTGGTGCCTTGAGGGGGGACTAGGGACCTTTGCTTTGATGAAATCTCATTGTTTGAGACCCTTCCCCCTTCTCAAAGTCTCAGTAACATCGGTCTCCCATTGAAAAGAAATATGATGTGGAAAATGGCCATTGGGTGATGGAGATTGATTCAGAAGAAACATGAGCAGTGATCAATATGGCGGCTTGTTCGCTGGAGAGAGACACTTATTGCTGTTAGTTCAGCCACCTGGTGGATTCTGGGAGGAAAGCGGTCGACGGGGAATGCTAGGCATGTAATTTATGATGGAAGTGTCACTCCAAGAGTGATGCTACTCGGATGAAGGATCCCATGTGATAATGAAAATAACTTTTTTTGGGCCAAGAAGAGGACAGTCAGAAATGAAACAAATGTAGCATGGTATGAAATTTAATCCAGCTGGTCAACATTTTCAGGAATCAAATTTGCAGATTCATTTCAGTTAGAAAGTCTGTCGTCACCTGCACTTTAAATTTCTTGTAAGAGAATGTGAAGTTCAACACAGATTCACCCTCAGTAGACTCACTAAATCCGACTATCAGCCAGTATGGACCAGTAATCAACAGATTCATTTTTCATCAGCATGTACAATGTTGATGTTGATCAATCCCATATTTGCCATGAATACGCCATTTCTATGGGTTGCGTAACAGAATTGTGGATGGCACAGGGGGATATAATAATCAATAAAACAATGGAGGTCAGAGCTCAAGAGGCAAACCAGCACAGCGTGAAAAGGTATTTTTGGAAAGTCAGACTGAACTATTTCTACTATTTCAAGTTAGCTGTGTATGATGTGCTTAGCAAACTCTTTACAGTGTCAAAAACAGGTATTGTCTGCAAAAAAAAAAGAAAGTGAATTTCTTATTTTAAAAAAATAAGATAATACATATATCTTACAGTAAGAAATAAATCTGGCTATAGTTTTGCAATTTTTATTATAATTTTTAATGTACATACTGTATATTGAAAAGTAGTTTGGCATTTTAATTTGTAAAATGCCATTGGAAAGATAATTACTTTAAAATGCTATATAAATAAATCTAAACTGAAATGAAAATGTTTCCCTAATATTATAATATTGGGTAGAAAAAAAATATTTGCTGTACATGTATTCCAGATGTTTTAATTTGTTTTTACTTTAGTGCAATGACAAATAAAAGGAAATTATTTCTTTTAAAAAACAATATAATATCATGTATACTATTTTTCTATATAAAACGCTGGAGTTTTTCCTCATTTTTTAAAAATAAAGCCTTTTTACGAGAAGTGTGCTTTGCAAGGGTATCATCATTTATGGGGGTCCTTGGTTTGAAGTTTTAGAACCCCTGTTTTTTTGTGTGCGTTCAAGTTGATGCATTGCAAAAGACAGTCCACCAAACATGTTCTGTCTCCCTGGCGTCAGAGTTGTCTCCATGCGCCAGGAATAATCTGCAACCTAAATGTGTTCTCTCTATTTATCCATTCATTTCCATCGGACAAGCACTGTCACACTGACGAATGGGAGCTGGAAAGAGCCAATTGTATTTGTTCAGTAAAGGGCCTTCATTCCCTTGAAACCCAAATGTCCCTCACAAAGAAAGTGATAACCCTTTCCCGACATTACCATAAGTCTCTAAAGAAACTCATCTGGGAAATCAGATGTTTATTACCGGATTCTTGCACGAGGAGTCAAATCAGCTACACCATTATATTCTTGATTGGGCAGCTCAATTTACTGGTGTGCTTTGTGCACATCTGTCTGGCAAGAACATAATTCTGAAAATGTGTTCCCAGTTGCACTAATAGACAATTCTATCTCTTCATCATACAGAAATTAGTTTTCATGAGATATCTGAATTAAAAAATGTTGAAGCAAGTGGCCTTCTTATGAATATCAAGTTTCGACTGATTTATGCAGGTGACTGAAGTCATCACACTGGGAAAACTCTTTGTGGCTCAGCAACTGACAATTAAAAATCAAGAATGAAAGCATGATTGAATGCCTTTTCGTATAGTTTTGCTCTCACCCAGTAAACAGCATTTAAGTGATACCACAGAAAAAACAGGGATAGCTGTCAAATTTGGCAGCCACTTTTATCCAAAGCAACTCACAATTGCGTTCAGTGTATACATTTCATCAGTTAATGCATTTAAACAGAAATTATTGTCCTGAGAATGCAGGAGAACAGAATCTACCTTCAAAATAGCTATTTCCCCAATGTATGCCAAATGTATGCTGACACACACACATATATATATATACATACATATACATCTGAAGCGAATATACTAACCTACTACATAAAAAAAGCAAGTTTGTAACTGGACTTTTAATAGAAACTTTTTTATATAGGCTAGTGAAAAATTCCAACCCAATCTCTCACAGAAAAACATAACTGTTTTACAAGGTGGCGATTTCATATAAATTCATACAAAGTGGAAGCAGATTGTACAAAACATATGAATGAGAATGGACAAATTCATACGAATAGCCACCAGTTCGCCAAACCTTAAAATTATGAATTGCCATGAAATTGTGTTAAAACTCTCATGTGACAACTAGTCTCCCCTAGAAAGAGAAAATTTGTAATAAATGGCATTCAAACAGTCAATTTTTTTTCTTACTTTCACAATGTCAATGAACAACAATGTCCAATTGTTATTAATACCTTTTTATTCAAGTCATATCAGTTGCACAGCCTTTGCCCTTATTATGACAGATACAGTAGTATCTGACAGATACTGCCTTTTTTTTCAGCTTGACTGAGAATGTAATTGGATTGTGGTGTGTTTATGCCATGATCTGGAGTATATAGCAAAGTAGGAGTTTGCTTCCTTGTCTATAAGCAAATGAACTAGCCACATGTATCGAAGGCTCCCCATGGTCACACCTTGAGACTTGAGACTCAGTAATATAAAGAGTGAAAGAGTTCCGTCAGCCTTGCATCATGTGAAGGGTTTGGTGAACAGGGTTGTCACTGACAACCAGGAACTTAATTTACACTTGCAATAGAGATACATCAGACAGAAAGAACAGATAGAGTCTGCACATACAGTTCTTTTATTTCCTCAGCTCTTATTTGGCACAACATTTTTCCAACTTTTATTGTACTATTGTCTATTGCCCATATTGACTGCTTATTGTCAATGCTTCAAAACAAATATAAATAAAAACAGATGACTAAACATCATCTTGATTAAAAATATATATACATTATGCTTTTTTATTTGATCCTATACCCTTTATTGTAATGTTGATATATAAAGTCTTGTTATAAGAAAATAAAATAAAAATTCTGACATTTTTCAATTGCATTTTTATGTGAAGAGAACTAACCCAGCAAGCAATAGCCGTCTTTTCAACGTCTGGGTTAAATATAGACCCGATATAGTCCGGCTATGTGTAACCCACTTTTAGCCCAAATAACATTTAATCTGGATAAATGTATTTTTTTCCAAAATAACTTGTGAGATGTATGATATTCCATCATGTAAGCAAAGTCTACTGTGATTACAAGTTGTTTGGTTTGCTTTATTTTACATGTTATATGTGTAGGCTATGCGTAGCCACGATTTAGCTCATATTCAGACCCGGCTATTGTAGCCCACTTTTAGTCAAAACTGATTAATTGTAGTTTTTTGCCAGGCAGTGCATGAGATGGTTGATATTGCATCATGTTCGCATTGGTAATGATATCTACAAGGTTCAATGTGTCATTTCAAGACATGGTCGATCTGTAGTCACGATTTAGCTCTGAATTGGACGGGCTATATGCGGTCTGCTTTAGCCCACCTGGCGAAATGAAGGCAATCTAGTCTACGTACGGCTTGGCTATAGCCATGATTCAGACCAGCGATATAGTATAAGAATATTAGTCTTAAAAATGTTTTCGCTCACACAGCTTAATGTTTGCTGTCACACATAAACATAACATTTATACATAATCTACGATATGGCTGTCTATCATTTCAAATTAAATCAAATGCAATGGCATTTCTCAACCGCTAGATGGCACAATCGAAACACTACTGAGACACCACTACTGGGACTACTGGCATTGCGTGACTAGATCACTTTAGCCAGATCTCGCGAAACGATACACATTTCCTCCATTTTCAATTTTATTTTACACGAGGCCGCTGTCGGAGAGCAACGGGCGAGCGACACTCTGAAAACCTTCAAATTTCTACTTCGATCTTGTAAGTATGCGTGTTATTTTTGTTATGTTTATTGTTTAAAGTAGTTAGTTGTTATAATGTGTAGACCGTGACATTTTAACATTACCATTGCAGAGTAAGCCTACTATTTTTCTCCAACAAGTTAACGTTACCTGCACGTGTTATTGCAACTGTGCCCTTAATCTAAAATGTATCTAAATTCAAGGTGGTAAGCATGAAACTATGAAACTTATTTTATTTTTAAAATGAGAAGTTTCATGAAACTATGAAACTTATCATTTTATTATTAAAGATACTAATATATTTTTGTTTTTATATTAGATTAGAGTAAGTAATAATAGTTTTTGATTTAATGCAAATTTTCAAAGTACTTTACATAAAACTTAACAGCAACATATGCATTCATGAAAAGAAATTATAAAAAAATATTTGTTCCTTTCCAATTAATAAAAGGTAGTGGAAAACAGTAAAGTCTTTAAACTTGATTTAAAATAATTCAAATATGCAGCATACATTCAGTTTTCAGTGAATTTGTTTCAGATATATGGTGAATAAAAACTGAATGCTGCTTCTCCATGTTTTTGTTTTGACTTTGGGGATATAAAAGTAGCTGGCTAGTGGCTACTGTCCCAGATGACCTGAGAGGTCTGCTCTGGATGGTTCATAATGCATCAGAAGATTAGAAATTTACTTTGGCCTTAAAATGTTAATTTAATAACTAACTGTAGTATTTTGATATGAATTCTTTGACAGACAGATAGCCAGTGTAAAAACATCAGAACTGGAGTGATGTAATCCACTTTAAAGACACTATCGCAAATTATCCAGCAATCAGTCAACAAAGTACAGCAATTGAATATACAGAACACTTGTCACTGACTATCATTAAATGTCTTGTTACCAACATTCTTCATAATATATATTTTTTGTGTGTGTTCAACAGAAGAAAGCCATACAGGTTTGGAACCAAGTGAAAGTGAGTAAATGATTACATGATTTTTTTTTTTTTAAGTGAACTACCCCTATAAGTATCTTTTTATGTTCATTAGAGTTATATGAGTAAGTGATAAAGAATGATTTATAGGGATAGTTTGCTTTGAAATTAAATTGGTATGTTTTAGCTTACCTTAAGGGCATCCAAGATGTAGGTGTCTTTGTTTCCGCAGTAGTTTTAATTTTGATATTTTAGGTCAAACTGTTCTTGTCAGTCAGTCAGTCAGTCATATAATGCAGGTCTATATGGTCACTACCTGAAAGAGCACGATTGTTGTCACGATTTGTTATGATTTCTCTTACATTAAGAGCAGGCTTTTTGACGTGCCTACATTTGTAATTAAAAAATTTTGGTTAGCAGGAAAAATTGTCTAATGAACCGTTCTGTTTAAAAATCCATACTGAAATCGAACCAAAAGCCTCGTACAGAATCGTTCAATACGTGTATCGTTACACCTCTAAAATAAATATATATATATATATATATATATAATTAGTGCATCACCATTATGCAGGCAAAAAAATTAAATTATTGATATTAATTTATTAATAATATTGATATAAATTATATAGTCTCAATCTATATTCCGTTAACTCTATATTGGCCAGCTCTAGTGTGCATCCTAGCAAAAGTGAATGACTGTAATTAGTTAAAAATGATTGTCAACAATGCTTTTCTTGAGCAATAATATTTTTCTTTTTCTTATTTGACAGACGCAGTGATGACCAACTTTCCTTCGGCGACTGAATGGGAAATAAAAAATTTAATTTCTGGTCATTTTAAACAAGCACCAGGGAGAGCAGGGGGTGGTGGTTATGAATATAAAGCTAACAATTAATTCTTAAAAATTTTAGTATCTTAAGTCGTTTTACAAATTTTCCAATATTTTATGTTAATTTTTATGTTTGAATGTTGTCTAAGTTGTTAATATAATTGTTCTAAATAAATCCTTTATATTCAATTAGTTTGGATGGATTTTCCTTTATGAGAACCTGTTATATTTGAGTGAAAATCCTTATGCCTCATTTTGTTGTCTATTACATGTATATGTAGTGTAATTAATGTCTATTCTTGGGCTATGGTTAGACGTCTATTAGATTTTCACTGACAGCCCAAATTCAGCCTTGGTTTAGCCTAGACCCATATTGCCTGTCTATTAGACATATATATGTAGTCGTTTAATAGCCGTCTAATTAATGACTAGTTCTTGGGCTATGGTTAGACGTCTATTCTTGGGCTATGGTTAGACGTCTATTAGATTTTCACTGACAGCCCAAATTCAGCCTTGTTTTAGCCTAGACCCATATTGACTGTCTATTAGACGTATATATGTAGTCGTTTAATAGCCGTCTAATTAATGACTAGTTCTTGGGCTATGGTTTGACGTCTATTCTTGGGCTATGGTTAGACGTCTATTCTTGGGCTATGGTTTGACGTCTATTCTTGGGCTATGGTTAGACGTCTATTAGATTTTCACTGACAGCCCAAAATTAGCCTGATTTTAGCCTAGACGTCTAGGCTATGTTTAGACGTCTATTAGACGTCTATTAGACGCAAAATTGCTTGCTGGGAAATCTTTAAAGTCGGCATAAAACAGAAGTTGAGATGTTCTTTTCTATCCTATTATCTCCAATAGTATATGAGTGAAACGGCTTTTCGGCCAGGAAAAAAATGTAGGGCGGGACTTGATTTTGTCCATTTGGATTTGATTTGATCATGACCTCACGGAAGTAAACGTGTCATCACCCTTATGAAAAAGAAGTTTATTCAAGTGTTCTATTAGTATAGCCTACTTCTTTTAAACTAAAAATGAGAAAGTATACTTTCAGTTTACATTTTATATAGGCTACTTCTCAAAAATATACTTTATGTACTTCTCAGAAATAAATTACACTTAAGTGTACTTGACTTATACTGAGTGAAAAGTCCAAGTATTTGGCCTGTACTTGTACTCAATCTTTTGATCGAGATAGACTTAAAAGTATAATTAAGTATTCAAAGTACATGGCTTGTAGCTGTGTTAATCTTTTGATCGAGTAGCCTATTAAATATACTTTTTTTTACATAGTTTTTCATATGTCTTATTTATATTGATATAAAACAGATATGTTTCTAATCCTGCGTATCTGAATTTTTGTGTAGGCTAGTCCATAGTGTATAGGAATTTACTTTAATTCTACTTTACTCTTTCCCCACCATTGACTGAATACAATTACAGTTACAATTGATTGGTTGGGTCCTTACATGCGCTTCGTGAGGCACACTAGCACACACACGCAAGGTCTCTCGCTCCCTCTCTCTTCACGTTCTTCTCCCGGTAGACGTAGAAATCCACAGCTAGATCAATGAGTATAGAAGCCCTATGATTACAACGAACGACCATCATTTGAAGTGTCACACAGTTCTGAAATTATCGTACATTATAGGATTTTTTGTCATTACATCGTACAGAGCTCAAAATTATCGTACAAATACGATAATTATCGTACGTCTGGCAACACTGCTTCTAGTGCAGAATCTCCGGATCAAAATACAGGAGAAGAAGAAGCTGAAACAAGTGATCGAAGATTGCTCACTCAAATGTAAAATAATGTGATCATCAAACATTAAACAGCGTGTAAATCAAAACTGCTTAATATTACCAAATGAAATGAAACGTAACCCAAGAAGAGAAAACGACTGAAGCTTTGGGGGTGTTGGACTCGATCTACTCCACGTGTTTTGATCATCGTTCTGAATCTGTTTAGGGCGTAACGTTAGTCTTTGTGTTTAAAATGTTGCCTTTCTTTATGAAACTTGCCGACATTCAAGTGTTGATAAAAAGGATGCATGAATCTAATAAAATGTTTTTAAAATTAAAGTACAGTTCAAGGTATTTTTCAAGTATAAAAAAATAATATCTACATTTGAACATAGTAGTATACTGCAAGTGCAAAAATAATATATAAATAGTAAACTATAAGTATAATGTTATGTTCACTTAAAGAAAACTTAATAGTAAACTACTTGTATACTTATAAGTTTACTTGTAGTACAAATGCATTACAATTGTGTACTTAAAGTTTACTACTCTTACATTTATAGTACACTTAAACGTATACTTTTATATACTAAAAGTGGGCCAATTTAGTCCCAAGCAGTATTGAAATAGTACACTTACAAGTTTACTGCAAGTACACATTGATATTAGTATACTTACTACATAAAGTATACTTAAAAATATACTTGTACATTATTATTTAAGTATACTTCATAAAATTAACTTGAAGTATACTTCTTTTTCGTAAGGGAAGAGAAGAGAAGATATATTGCAAGAGGCAGGGGAAGTTATTTTGATTCAAGATTATGAGGGCAAGTGAATAAAAAAAAGTGTTCATGGAAAAACTATAATAAATACTAAAATATTCCATAAAAAAATGTCCTTTTTGATTTCATGGTGACTTTAAATTTAAATTTCAAACTATTAATAAAGAATACCTTCTGTATTGTTTGTAATGTTTTCAGACTTGCTTTTTGTTTTAGACTAAATAGCAGAGAAATATTACATATTTACTTTAATTGATTTAATTGATTTAATTAAATTAAAATAAACATGAATCTGTGACAGAGGAAACCTGCTTTTAATTTGCTTGACTTTAAATGAAAATGGAATCATCTGCATCTCTGCACCACTTTTCTCACCGTGCAGTTTGATTAGCTTTTTAATTACAGAGGCAAAAAAAGTTGGCCTCATTTCTCAGCATAATAAAAGATTAGATACTGGGTGCTCTGGAAATCCAGCTCCCTCTAAAGTGTACACTGCTGTTGTGTTTGCTTTCAACAGAGGGGAGAGGGGTGACAGGAACAATCACCATAACAATTTCCCACAGGAACTACTTGATCCTTTTAAGTCACGTACAATACAATGGTGACTTGAAGTCAGGGAAGGAGAGGCTTTTAGTCTCGGAGGAGTGAGGGGAGTCGAGCTAAGATGATAGAGGTTGCTTAGAAGTAAGCAGGTCTGTTGTTGCACTTTAGTGGTACTACACTTCACCGCCAGACACATCATTATGTGATGCGACAGTTGCTGTGTTTCTGAATCAGCTGTATTTTAATCTGTAATTTGTATTTAATTTAATCAACATTAAATTACCATTACATTACAATTTATTAGTGAATACACTGTAAAAAAAATCCCGTAGTTTTTACGGAAAAAAACTGGCAGCTGGGGTTACCAGAACAATTCCGTAAAATATACAACAAAACAGTAATTGCTTTTACCGAATAACATGTACATTTTACAGTTTAAACCAGCATATAACACACTGGAGTTCTGTTATATTTACTGGTTTAAACTGTAAAATGTACGTGCTATTCTGAACAACATGTCAATTTTACAGTATAATCCAGTAAATATAACAGTAAATTTCAGTAATATGATATAATGTTAATATACCATCCTATTGAAGTATTAATATCTGTTTTGTACACTGATAACCACCAATCACAACAGTGATGAGAGTCACATGATCAATCAAAGCTCAACACAAGCAGTTCTTCCACAAGAAAGTTAATACTAATATATATAGAAGCTGCACAGTGTCATTCACACAAACATTAAACACCATCATGGTAACACATGCAATTTTAAAAATGCAATAAACATTAATTTAACAACATTAAATGTAACATAAACCCCTAATGTACATAACTGATTAGAAAAAACGAAGAAAACTATGAAGAAACAAACATAGTTATTTCAACAAAAATACATCAAATGTGAAGTGTCACAGGGAATTGTGGGAATGTCAATTTACGTTTTTTCACTGTAAATTATACAATGAGTTGTTTTTCACTTTCAAAAACTGTAAATTTAACGGGATGTTACAGTAAAATTACATTAAATGTACCGTTAGATCTATCACAGTTATTTACCGTATATAGTACGGAAACTTTCTGTTAACCAATTAACAGTTTTTCACTGTAGCATTTTTATAGTCTTTTACCGTTAAAATTACGATCATTTTTTACAGTGTATCCTGTTTCATTAGAAAATAAATGTAATTTCATTTAAAGTCGACGTGAAACGGAAGTTATGATAGTCTTTTCTTCCCTATTGTGATGTACTGCAGGCTATAAAACTGCTTCTCAAACAAGAAAAAATGTAGGGCGGGACTTGATTTTGTTCATCAGGAATTGATTGGATCATTGGTTTGCTATTGCTGTAATGTCATGTGAGTCATGTCATGTGTCATGAAAAGATGTCTACAAGAGTTATTTGATTAGAACACAAATTACACAAATTATAATGATGTGCATGCATAAATCATTTATAACAGATACTGCAATATTCTTATTCTTATTCTCAAAATAAGAATGGGCAATTTTGATTTCATAGTAGGCCTACTTTAAATTAAAATGGGTTGGGGATACAGTTCCATGCTTTCTTACAAATACATTTCAAACTGTTAATATACCCTCTTCCTTCTTTAGCTCAGGCAACGCTGGATTAAAAAAAAAAGAGAATAATTTCAAACATGTTATTTCTGAATAGCAGCCAATAGATGGAAGCTTGTTTCCGCCACTGAATAATAAATAAATAATAATAATTGCGACTTTTTATCTCACAATTCTGACTTTTTTTTCTCACAATTGCGAGATATGAAGTCAGAATTGTGAGAAATAAAGTCGCAATTCTGAGAAATAAAGTCCCAATTGCGAGATATAAAGTCGCAATTGCGAGATATAAAGTCGTAATTGCGAGATACAAAGTCGCAATTCTGAGAAATAAAGTCGCAATTGGGAGATATAAAGTCAGAATTGCATGATATAAAGTCGCAATTGCGTGTTAAGTCAGAATTGTGAGATATAAACTATTCTGAGGTATAAAAAAAAAAAAAAAATCTCACAATTGTGAGTTATATCTCACAATTCTGAGAAAAGATGTCAGAATTGCGAGATATAAACTCGAGATTATGTGGTATAAAGTCAGAGTTGCGTGATATAAAGTCGCAATTGCGAGAAAAAAAGTCAGAATTCTGACTTTATAAAACGCAATTGCGACTTTATTTCACGCAATTCTGACTTTATATCTCGCAATTCTGAGAAATAAAGTCAGAATTGCACAATCTTTTAAAATGTTTTATTCTGTGGCGGAAATAAGCTTCCATATAGCAGCACTCTGCTAGCAGGAATGTCTAATTATGTGTGAGGGTCAGCAGAATTAACATTTGCTGCGCTATCTAAGTGCACATTGTTTCCTCCGCTAATTGAAAGATTGAAGAAATTAGATGAATGCATCTCCCAGTTTACATCCATCACAAGAAGATGCGAGCTCCATGGCAACTAATCAAACACATCAATTCTTAGCTTAGTCACTGGCTTGCAGCCAAAACCAGTCCCTGTTCTTGAAGATAATGACTCCTTGATGCCAGCAAACATCCATTCTCCAGTTTAATTAACCTTCAATATATTACATGCATCCATGTTTCTGGCTTATTATGGAGACTGATCCAATCAAAAGTGTTCAGTCTTTCTTTCTGGCACTAGTTTATTTGAATGTGCCAAGTCTGCTCTCATGTGGTCTTTAAAGGAACTGATGGCTGGATTGATACAATACGCCATAACCTATGTTCTACGATGTATGATAGTGATGAAGTATGTTATAATAAGTAGTCTTGGATTTGATTTGGTGTTGAGCCTTCCATGTCAGTTTCTTATTGGAAATATAGTATTCATGCCATTTTGCATTCAATAAATATATATTTTTTAAAACTCAGAGAGGAACCTGTGTTTAGAGTAATCTTTTCCGGACGGCGAGTTTAGTGCGGCTGCACAAGTCGACAGTCAAGGATTACAGTGATGCAGTGAAATGTGAGTGAGTTTTATAAAACATACTTGTGTTATGATGGTGTTAATATATCTTATGAGGCTGATGCGACACTCGACTGTTTCCGTGATTTCTGTCCCTGAAATAATCTCTAAATCGCACCTCGATTTTTATCTCTTTTATCTTTTTATCTCAATGGCTTACTCATGCATTGGAATTAAAATATTTAATTTTAAAGATAACTATTATTTTCTGTCGTCGTTATGTAATTAATTGAATATGTTATTAATATGAATACTCTAGTAATATTAATACTATTCTAGTCTAAATATCTTTCACACAATTAGATATGAAGTCTACAATTTGTTACATAGTCAATCCAACTCTTATTGATCCTGACCTTAAGTATATAACTTAATAAGAAACAAGACAGAGGTTTAATGACATGTACCAGATACACTGATTCATTATTTATACCTGTGCTGTATTCTAGATCAACACACCCAGTTTGTTCTTCTTGCCCAATGGGCTGACAGTGAGGCCGGGCCAAGATGTTGAGTGACATTCCTCGGGACGCCCTTCTTCGCCCACTCACCCGGAATGAGGTGGTGGGGATGTTGGTGAGACTGACCATTTTTGGAGCTGCAACATATTACAGCATCAAATGGGTGGTGGACGCTTTTGACCCAACACAAAAACAAAAATCCCAAGCCAAGAAAAGGGTAACGTTTTTTTTACCCTTTAAATGACCACCTGCTACTGGTCGTGTGCTGCATTTGATTATAAGTGTTGCAGTAAATGTTGTTCCAGTGAATATTAAACTTAATTTACAGATCATATTTCATGCAAGCCTGTAGCTCAAAGTGCCTAGGGATTTATTTAATCGTGGCTTATTATTGATTCATCCCAGTGACTTAAATCATTTAATTCTTTTCACCAAAAAAACTCTTAATAGTGATAATGGCTTGACCACTATTTCTTGTGAATTATTATGTTGTATAGTTAAATGATTGTTTTTATTTATTGACTCCCGCACTCTCCCCAGGCAGAGCAGTTGATGAAGCAGATAGGCGTAGAAGGAGTCAGTCTGACGGAATATGAGATGAACATCGCCACTCATCTTGTTGATCCTCGCAGCATCAAAGTAAACACCAATACTGTTGTAATCAATGGAAACCTATCATCAAATCACACTGTGTGTGCATCTCATTACATCAGTAATTTTGAAGAAAGGACCTGCTCTTAAAAACATGATTTATTTATGTTATTGATTGTCATTTTCAGTATTATTATTCAAGCTGATTTTGAATATATGTCAATTGCGTTGACAGATTGGAAATGTTTTCCCTGTTTACACCCATGAAGGTGCAAACCTGTAATCATTGTTACCATAGGTCAGGGGTTCGCAACTCTGGCCCTCGAGATCCACTTTACTGCAGAGTTTAGCTCAAACCTTGATCAAACTCACCTGAACAAGCCAAACAAGGTCTTCAGGATCACTTATCTGCTTCTCAAATGGAAAGCTGCATCCCAGTGAGGCTGTGTCCTCCCTAGACCAGTCCTTCAGGAGTTTCTTGGCTAGACGACTCCTCAGCGTTAAACACTAGAATGAGACGGTCTATTAAATCTTTATGGCTACATCACGCATGTTCCTGCCCCCATGGTCACTGGCCACGGCACAAAAAAAAACTTAATTGTGGAAAATTACTACTTTTTATTAACAAATAAACATTGAATAGTGAACATAAACTGAAGCTCAATCATACTTGCTTGACGCGCGAGAACAAACCTCTTGCGGACACTCAAACGTGCTGCATAACACACGTTGGTTCTTGCACATCAAGCGAACGTGCTTGAGCTTCCGTTTTCCACAACTGATATGTTTTATGATCCCTTTATGAACATTCTGATACGACAAAGTGGTGGTTGCGTAGACTGTCAATGGAGGGACAGAAATCTCTCGGATTTCATTAAAATATCTTCATTTAGGTTTTCGAAAATGAACCAAAGTCTTACAGGTTTGGAACAGCATGAAGGTAAGGAACATGAGCATCCCTAGAAAGTTACAGACAGGTGAGTTTGATCAAGGTTGGAGCTACAGTAAACTCTGCAGGAAAGTGGACCTCGTGGGCCAGAGTTGAGAACCCCTGCCATAGACCTTAGTCAGGGTAGCACCATATTTAATTTTTGACAGAAATGTTCAATGCATTGTACTGTTGTTTAACAACTTACCGACTGTTCAGCTGACAAAACATCTTTCTGGATAAAAACTCCATAAAACAGTAATAAAAGTTAAAACTAAAACCTTTCTACAGTGTGTGCCAATGTAAAGTCTTTTCTCTCACAGCCATGTTTTCATCAGCGTTAAATTCAGTGTGCTGTCTAACCTGACTATGGTCTATTGGCCTGACGGGCCCCCTCCAAGTCAATATCAGCCTATATGACTGAATATCTTCTTCCTTTCCTTGAAAGGTGTCTTGGAGAGATGTTGCTGGGCTAGATGAGGTCATCTCAGAGCTGCAAGACACTGTCATTTTGCCTTTTCAGAAACGTCATCTCTTCTGTGGTTCCAAACTCTTGCAACCTCCCAAAGGTGAGTCATGGAAAAAGCGAATGGGCCCTGAACTTGTCAGTGCATTTGGAGTTTGTGTTTTCCATCCTATTTTAGGATATGCGAAGTATGTTATTCATAATTGTTTTATATTGACGATTCCCAGGTGTACTATTGTATGGGCCACCGGGATGTGGAAAGACTTTAATTGCCAAAGCAACAGCGAAAGCATCTGGATGCCGCTTTATTAATCTTCAGGCCTCCACTTTGACTGACAAGTGGTACGGCGAATCGCAAAAGCTGACTGCTGCTGTATTCTCAATGGCGGTCAAGATTCAGCCCTGCATCATTTTCATTGATGAAATAGGTAACCACACTGAATATGCTCTAAAAATGTACAGATATTTAGAGATTCTAGAAAGGTAGGAAAAATATTACAATGCCAGCTTGTTTAACGTGCCAAATAAATTCTAGCACTACACTACTACACTATGGATATGCAGGTGTTTATTATTCATGGGTTTTATGGAAAACGTGGTAAATGTACATTTGCATAATGACTGCAATGTTTTCGACTGTATTTTCAATGCTGATGACATTTGAATAATACTGTACTGTGACCCATCATCTGTGAAACTGAAGAATCTGGACGCTGCACACAGAGTCTCTCAGGCGTTTTATCATAGTGTACTTGCTGAACAGTCAGTAAACATTAATTATGTTAAATAGTTTCTCTTCTTTTAAAGCCGGTTCCGCATATTAAATTACAGATGCTGAAAAAGCAAAATTGTTGAAAAACTATGACTGCAAAAAAGTAGTTGCTTTAATTTTGTGTTTAAAATGTAAAAAAACTGTTTATAATTTTACATAACTGTAAATTATAAATATTTTTAAATACTATATGAATTAAATATTTTATATACACTACCGTTTAATAGTTTGGGGTCAGTAAGATTTTTTTTTTTTTAAAGAAATAATGTTTTTAAATTGCATTAAATTGAATATAATGTAACAAGTTTTCTATTTTAAATAAATGTTGTTGTTTTGAAAGTGCTTTTAAATTTTCTATTCATACATCCAAAAAAAAAAAAAAAAAAAAAACATGTACAATGGTTTTCACCAAAATATTAAGCAACACAATTGTATTCAACATGTTTAATAACAAGAAATGTTTCTTGAGCACCAAATCATAATATTAGAATGATTTCTGAAGGATCATGTGACACTGAAGACTGGAGTAATGGCACTGAAAATTCAGCTTTGCCATCAAAGGAATATATTGCATTTTATTTCACAATATTGCTTTTTTTTTTTTTTTACTGTATTTTTGATAAAATAAATGCAGACTTGTTGAGCATTAAAGGTCTTCTTTCAAAAACACAAAAAAATCTGACTGACCCCAAACTTTTTAACGATTCTATATATGTAGTTCTACATTTAATTTTCCTCATGCTAAATATAATTTAAATTTATTTAGATTTTGTGTTGATTTCATAGTGTGCATTATGAAATGTATATCTACATAAAATCTATCTCTTGTCTCAGATTCATTCCTGAGGAATCGTTCCAGTATGGACCATGAGGCCACCGCTATGATGAAAGCCCAGTTCATGAGTCTGTGGGATGGACTAGACACAGCACAAAACAGTCAGGTAACACACGTCACTAGGCTTGTTGCGATAGTCGGTGTTACCGGTGATACACGGTGTTTAACCCACCTACCGGTCATAGCACTTGACCACCGGTACCGTCCCCATCGTGTTGAAGTTTTAGTAATAAAGCACTTAATTCAGTTAGTGACTATAGGGCCCTATGATTTCCGTGATGCAGAAAACGCGGACGGAATCACGGAATGTACACATGAAAACGGAATTCTCTTATACGCACGGAATTTGCATATGTTTTGTTGACATATTAAATAATTTTTTTTTTACTTCCTTCTCATTTTTGCAGTTTAAAACAACAAACGTAGAAAGGTCTCTGCCTAAACCCAGAGCCATATAGAGAGACATCTGTCAATAGATGGGTTTCCGTTTCTCGAATTACCCATTATCCTCTGCGGCGCGCCGCCATGTTGTGTGTCAAAGCTGTCAGTAAGCCACTGGGAGACACGGCTCATTCACTGTGCTGCATTAATAGAAAGCCAGTTAATATAAAGTATTTTTGACTCTTTTGTGTTGAGATAACGATGACAAATTAAGAAGAAGAAAGTCTCTGGAAGCATACAATTATTTTGTTAGAATGTCCGAGTTAAAAGTTTATGTGGTCGCATTTGTGCGAGTGCATGGTCATACACTACTCAGTTAAATTCACGCATGAATTCTCCTGCATTGAACTTGTTTTAGCGCCCGCCAAAGTGATTTTTTGTCCCGCCAAAGTCTTATTTGATCGGTGAGTAATGTAGATGAACTGGGTGCATGTTTAACTGAAAGAACGAGCAGATAGAGAGAGAGCCGGTCGCGCGCGCGCACTCTCTCTCTCTCTCTTCGGAGCCAGGCGAACATGTAAACAAGACTTCACCGTCTCCAAACTAAGCGCTGTCTTGCTCTCTCTCCCTCGTGGAAATGTTAGTCTGGAGCCCTGCATTGACGGTTCACATCGCTGTAGCCAGGCGGCTGATATCTGCACAGCCCTTATTATATGGTACATTTAGACTCAGTGTCAAGACAACACCATCTGGGTAAAACAACGACAACAACAACACAACGCTCCGAGCTAATTTAGTGTAACGTTAACTTAGGAGAGAGATGGAGAGCAGAGGCACGGAGCGATGTGCTCGACCAGCTGATGTGGCCACAGAGAAAGTGATGAAGGTGGACAATCGTCAGAGTGTGCTTCTGCCCAGCCAACACCTCTCAAGGGCTGTGTCGATAGTAGCCGCCTGGGTACAGCGATTTGACAGCCGATTATAGCTAGCTAGCGCATTTAGCTAGCCCATCTTGGAAATGATTAGATAAAGTGTCACATCTCCAGAGCACAAAACCTCTAAATGTTCACAAGAGCAGCACTGAACATTAACTCAAGCCAAACGGAGAATAATCGTATGATTTTTATGTTCAGAATAATGCCGATTCAGGGTATTATCATGCTCCGTAACACAAACGCTTGACCCACTTGACACACAAGATGGCGCCGTAAGGAGTTGCGGGAGAAATGTGACGTCATCGGAAACCTATCTATACAGTTAATACAGGGATGCAAACAGCGCGCTTTTCAGTATGAGTGCAAGCGTGAACCTTTTGCGCGCTCAAGTTCGTTATTTCAAATGTAGGCGCGCGGCAAGCGCGCTCATAAGTGAAGCGCCGACGCGCTCATTTTTTCCAGGCGCAGCGAGATGAAAACACCTCAACTTTTCAGACTGCCGCAAGCGCACCGCACCGCACCGCAGTTCATGAGACAAGAACCAACATATCAACTTCACCCTTTCCGTAACAACATTGAAAGCTCAGTCAACATAAAGAATGAGGGTAGCACACCACAAACACTACGGGTGTTTTTCTCTTCTCCGTAAATAAATCTTGTAGCAGAGCTACAGCAAGCGTTTTTCGGTGGTGGAAATCTATTAGCTACTAAAACTTCTTTGTCGTTGTGGAGAGCGCGGTGCATGGTTGCATTAACGCCACGGGAAAATCGGACCGAATTTTACTATTAATAATAAAAGATTGCCTAAGCTAATATGCATTTGTATTTGTACACGCACATCTTCAAGCACACCACAAAAATTAAGCGGACACTGGAAGTTATTGATGTTCGTTCGTTTCATATTCGATGGTTGTGCGGTGTTTTTTTTTTTTTTTGCTGAAAAAGGCAGGCACTTTATTTAACGAATAGTGATTTTTTATATATAATTTCTTGTTTGATACTTGCACGATGTGTGCAGTGGTTCGTTTTGTTAATAAATGCACTTTAAAGGTGTTTCATAAGTGCTTTTGTTTAGTTTTTACATGTGTGTTAAGTTATTATTCATTTTGCAATAAAGATGTGTGTAATACAAGCGAGTATCTTATTGTTTTGTGTATTTTTATTAAGAATAAAATAAATTAACCCATGATTAATTCAAACAAATGCTACTGAATTGCCGCTAATTAAAGTGAAAGTAAATTGAGACGTGTGCACGTCCGCATTTTCGGCCACCCGAAATCCCCGACACGCAACCCCGGTGACACCGGGATTACCGGTTTTTTTACACGTCGATTAACCGGTGGAAAAAATCCGTCACCGCAACATCCCTACACGTCACGTCACACACATGTAGGTTTCATAGGTCATTGGATTTCTTTAAAAGTGTTATAAATAACACTTTCTATCATATAAAATGTGACAGAAAGTAAAAGTGTATGTCAATATCCAGGTAATGGTGATGGGGGCTACTAACAGACCACAGGATGTGGATGCAGCAATACTGCGCAGAATGCCTACTGCCTTCCATGTAGGCCTGCCTGTGAGTATGATCAACACACACACCTTTATATTCTGTTTTTGTTAATTGCCCATCTTAATCAGGACAAAACTGAATTGTTTTTGGTCCATTTTCAGAATGCAGCTCAAAGAGAAGAAATCCTTAGACTTATTCTGTCTGGTGAAAACGTAAGACATGAAGCTCTTCTCTTCTGCACAAAATTTCATTCACAAAATATTTTGTCTGTTTAAATATATTGCTTATTTTAAAGGTGAAGTGGCATATATTTACACTACCATTCAAATGTTTGTGGTCAGTAAAAAAATGTTTTAAATGTTTTTGAAAGAAATCTTGGTTACACTTTACAATAAGATTTTATTTGTTAACATTAGTTAACTTAACTACAAATTATTGGTCAGGAAATTAGCAAAGTTTAAGCAAATGCACTACTTAAAAAGCCATTGCTATCTCAAAAAAAACCCATCAAAGACTGAATGAAGTTTTTGGCAGAAAATGGGAAGTTGTGTGTGGAGTGATGAATCATAATGAAACACGAGTTGCATGGTTATGCTCCAAAGCGGTGTCTTTAAAAGAAAGCGTCTGAGAAATATATTAATAAAGGCATCTCTATCACAGTGAAGAATGGAGGAAGAGTGTCATTGTGTGGGAAGCCTTTTTAGCTGCTGGTATTGATAAGCTACTTCACTGTGAAAAGACATTTAATGCTTTGGAGTTCAGGAGAATATTGCTAGCTTTCTTCCCATGAAAAGTTGTTATCTAAAGAGGAATGTTATCAGATGTTATTTTTCAACAAGACAATGCTCCTGCCAAAATTGACAAAAATACAACCAAGAAGTGGCTTGAGAACAAGTCCATCAGGCTCATGTTTTGGCCTGGTCAGAGCAAAGATTAGAACCCTATAGTGAATATTTGGTCTCACATTAAACTCAAACAAACTGGGAGACATTTTTCAACTGCTGATAAACTGCTTGAAGCCATTAACATTGAGTAGAACAACACTGACTCTTCTTCCTGTAAAAGAAAATGTCTGCACGTTTACCCACACGGCTTAAGCATTTAAAGAAAACAAAGGGCTAGGCTATTATTTGCTAAATGACTTACTCTACAGTATTTGTGCAATTCTTGCTAATTTCCTGACCAGTGATTTGTGTTTAAAATGGTTAAGACCATTAAAAGACCACTAAATATTTAGCCATTTTAGGATTGGCCCCTTTTTTATTATTTCAATACTAATAAAAAAAGTTGTTAACATTAGTTAATGAACTGTGAACTAACATGAACATTAATAAAAGTTAATAAATGTTATAAAAATATATTGCTCATTGCTAGTTCGTGTTAGTTTAGGCATTAACTAATGTTAACAAATGAGATCTTATTGTAATGTTACAGAAGTATTTAATGCCCACCAAGGCTGCATTTATTTCATCAAAATGTTCTTCAGAAATCATTCTAATATGATTTTGGTGCTCAAGAAGCATCTCTTATTATTATCAATGGGCTTAATATTTTTGTGGAAACTGACATTTTTTTAGGATTCTTTGATCAATAAAAAGTTATTATAAATGTCTTTACTGACAATTTTGATCAATTTAGTGCACCCTTACTTAATAAAAAAACTGACCGCAAAACTTTTGGATGGTTCTGTGTGTATATATAAATAATTTTCTTTGAATCTTTATTTTTCATCAGTTAAGTAACGCGATTAACCTGAAGGAAATAGCGGGGCAAACCGAGGGCTACTCCGGCAGTGATCTGAAAGAGCTGTGCAGGGACGCCGCCATGTACCGCGTCAGAGACTATGTCCGCAAACAGCAGATGAAACAGATCGCACAACAGTTCCAGCTGGATGAAGAGGAAGAGTATGTCTAAGATGCTTGTACACACACAATGTTAGCATTTTATTTGTGTGCACGAAATGCAGCTCTCACATCACGTCCTAACCACTCTTTGTCTATAATATCTGGAGAAATCTATCCCATTAATCTCAAGTAGCTGGTTCATCTTCCTGTTTTGTCAGAAGAGAAACAAACCAAGGTATTTTGTGAGTTTTGAGATGCTGTGTAAATGTGTTAAATATAATGTAATTTAAAGTTGGCATGAAACAGATGTTGCGATTGGCCGTATTATTTTATATATCCGAGTGAAACCGCTTCTCGAACAAGAACAAATGTAGGGCGGGATTTGATTTTGACATTGATTGGATCGTTAGATGGTTGTGGTTTGCTATTGGTGGATCTCATGTGAGTGACAGGTTGTCCCGTCCTCACGCCAGTAAACGTTTCAGAAGAGAAGAGAAGAGATGAAGCAGCTAGAGGGTGGGAAAGTTATTTGGATTAAAGATTTTGGATTTTCCATTAAAGAAAAAACAAGAATTGTTCATTGTACTGTAAATACTGAAAATTAGTTGACATGAAAATAATGTCACAATGCAAAAAAAGTCATATAGAATGTAGTTGCTCAGCTGGTTCATCTTCATGTTTTGTTAGAAGAGAAACAATTCAAGATATTCTTCAGCGTTTTGAAGTGTTATTTATATGTGTAGGAGTGAATGTAAATGTATATAACTCACTAAAATCTAGCAAAACTCATGTCACTGATTTTGTCCCTGGTGTCCTCTGGTGTGTCCTCAGGCATTTGGACGGCACGCAGCTGAGGCCCGTGACTCAACTGGACCTGATGTTTGGCCTAGATAAGATGAAAGAGTCCAAGCAGGCCACAGTTACAGCTGACCCAACAAATCTGAGAGAGGTGCCTCTGGACTGAACACCTCTCGTTTTACACCTTCATACACTCATTTTCTCTCTCTCGCTTATTTCTTTGTGCCTCATTCTTTCTCTCCTTTACACCTTTCTGTTGCGTTTCAAAAATTTCTACTTTGCACTATAATGAATTTACAGTCACACACTCAATACAACAACTATGTTTATGTGTTTTAACAATAATAATAATAATAATAGTATACATGCATACATATTTCAGATATGATTATCTTTTGGGGGCATATTGTGTAGAAGCAGATATTGAACCACTTTTTGGATATGAGAGTGAGAAATAAAAAAACAATCTTTACTATGTCTATAAATGTTTTAGTAATCAGGACCAGATTTCCTGAAACACCAAGTGTAGTCTAACTGTCTTATTGGCATGCATGAGTGTTACTCTAAAGTTATACTGAATGATGCATGTGTGATCTTCGTTAACACCAATTTAGCCACGATAAGATGACTGTGTTCATTTGTGCAAGGGGCATGTCTGAGTCGTATTTTAACCCCAAATCAAAAGAAAATAAATTTGCATAAGGAAAATTAGTTTCTTTTCACTGTGACATTTTTTTCATGTCAATTAATTCTCAATTTATTCAGTAGTGTGATATATTGATATGTATTATTTGCATTTTATATTATTTTAAATATTTAACTTATACTTTACGATTTTATAGTATTAAAATCGAATTATATTTATTACATTTGAATGAAAATAATTTTTATTGTACTATAATACTGTATACTATGTTTTATGTTTATATTATGAGAATCATTTCCATTTTTTATCTTTTGGTTTTGGGTTGAAATATTTTTTTGTGAGATCCAAGTGACCAGATATTTATCATTTGTTTGTCTTAGTGTACAAAAGTTTTTAGTAGTAGAAATAAAAAAAACAACAAAAAAAATACAATTTTGCCACATCTCACGCATATAAAGAAATGGCTCTTGGGTATAGACGACTTTGTATCCACAAGAAGCAAGGTTGTATACTTGATCAAAGGGACAAATCACAGGGACAAATGGTGCTACATGTATCTACTTAGAATTAAATATTTTTTCACATTGGTTATTGAAAGATGTTAAACATCTGTCATATATTGATGTTCAGATTGTGTTTAGAAAGGTTTCGCTTGGAAAATAACACTCGATGTGTCAAACCAGCATCATGCTACTCATTTATCAGAAAATAATATGGGCACAAAGGTCACTACCAGTTTTGTCCATCCTCACTTAAGTTTCTGGCCTTTCACTAGCTCTAAATGCAAAATTTTTGCTCTTGCCTAACTGTTCCAAAGATTTAAGCAATTGTTTCCCCATTGGCTAAATATGTTATAAGGCAGCCATATGTCTCCATGTTTTACTTTGATAATGGGTGTTGAAAAAAAAAAAAAAACATGTCTGGCAGCTTTATTAACTGTCTGTCAAACATTGCTTATTGAAATGGCAAATTAATTTATTTAGATTTATGCTTTTATCGTGCCATGTGCATTTCCAATGATTTGACAGTATGACGTATTTAACATGTAAATGAAGCAAATGTGCTTGTTTGGCAAACTACTGTATGCCCACAGTAATTCCATGTTTGAGGATAGATTTGGCTTCCTTTAGGCACCAGATGACACCTTTAATGCTGCTCTATTCCGCTTTGAATGTTTGTTGTTCTGCTTTGGTAATCAGGTACCTGGTCGTGTTATAAAGAGAGGGGGGAAATGAACTCAGATCTTCTTCTTGCTTTTTGTTGCTACAATCACCTTCTGTTTTCGCATAAAATATTGGTTTATGCGAAACCTGTTAAATTCTTTTCCCTGTTAAATTCTATAACTTTTCCATGCTTATTTTGCAATCATTCACTCATATTGTCTGGGTAAATTTAAGATAAAATGTTCTCACCAATAAATCTCCACAGTGTGACTGTTGCATTAAGTGTTTTCTCAACTTATAATAAACCCATCTGGAATGTATTAAATGATTGTCAATTCTTGATGTTGACGACATTCTTTGGCCTTTTCACAATCTCCTCACATGTACAGAGCGTTCTGTTCTTGCAATATGATACAAAGAGGCAGACGTAAGAAAAGCTGTTGACATTCAGCTCTTTGCTGTACTTTGTGCCTCGTTTGCATCAAAACTGCATAACCTTTCTTACAGTCATGAGTCAATTTTCTTTGAATCATAAAGCTCTCTCATCACCTCTTTCTCTCCATTCCTCAGTAAACAGCCAAAAATAGAAACTGAAAGAAAATAGAACTGATGTCAGTGAGTTAACACTGATCTGTTGCTTGGCAGTTTTCCTTTGTAAAACGATACATAACTATGTATAATTGATAGTTATATAAGCTTTTAATGCTTGTATATTATAAAATGTTGTTTTTAACCTGGATCCACTCAGAAAGAGAGAGGTTTTTTTTCACAGTCCGCAGTAGGAGTCCACAAGAGGGCAGTATTTGCATTGCAATATTTCTGAGACTTTTAAAAGTTCTTCTTCGAATAGAAAACCCAAACCTCAGGAAAAGTTCAGAGAATTATGCTGGTGTTTTTTTTTTTTTTTTTCATGCAATTGCAATGAATGGGAACTGACACCTATATTCTAAAAGTTCAAGATCTTTATTGTCATTTGTACTTGGTACAATGAAATTCTTATTTTTGTAAGGAAACAGTGTGACGTGTGCTAAATTGCAAGTCTTGTAAAGTCATAGTTTTATGTCTTGCATGGACCCAACTGAAGTCATTATTTACTGAAAATCTTGAAATCTGCCCTAGCTCTCTTTGACATATGTGGGACAAGTAAAAATGTCCAGTTATAAACGTGTCATTTTGAGTCTTTTTTTAAAAAATATGAATTAATTAATCCAGTTCAAAAAACATTCTGAATTGTTCACAAATCAGATGAATATGCTACAGTTTTTTTTTACTTCCTCTTTCCAGTTTGAAAGTCCACATAATTGTATAGAAATGAGTGGCCAGTATAATTATTCAAAATGTCTGCTTTTATGTTTCCATAGAAAAAAAGAGGAAGAAAGACTTATGGGTTTGGAACGACATGAGAGTGAGCAAATGATCACAGATTTGTCATTTTTGTGTGAACTAATCCTTTAAATCCTGACTTAAGGCAGTAAACCAGATCCACTGCTGGAAAACGCTTCCTTTAAAATCTAGATCTCCTGACTCTGTGTAATTCTCAACTCTGAAGCATGTGAATGTATGAGTAAAAAAATTTTTTTTTGAAAGAAGTCTCTTGTGCTCATATAAAGGTTGCATATATTTCATCAAAAATACAGTAACATTGTTAAATATTATTACAATTTAAAAATAACTGTTTTCTTTTTTAAAATATTTTAAGATATAATTTATTCCAGTGATGGTAAAGCTGAATTTTCAGCAGCAATTTCTCCAGTCTTTAGTGTCACATTATCCTTCACAAATCAAGAAACATTTATTAATATTATCAATGTTGACTAATGTTGACAAATTGTACTGCTTAATGTTTTTGTGGAAATCATAATACTTTTTCAGGATTCCTTGATGAATAGAAAAGCATTTATTTGAAATAGAAAAGCATTCTCAGTTTCGGGCCAATCCAGAATTTATATATATATATATATATATATATATATATATATATATATATATATATATATATATATATATATATATATATATATAAAAATTCTGGATTAATTCTGGCCCGAAATCGAGAATGCTTTTTAAAAATGATTTATTTTATATTTTAAATTATCAATATATTTTCGCCTCATATTTTCAGCCCGTGTTCTCTTTAGGCCAAAAAACGTGTTCTCTTTTTGTCTATAATTTCCGGGTATATATATATTAGAACTGACGTTATTTTCTTCCGCCTGTAAACTGTTACTGCCTCAAGGACTGTCCCACAGGTCCTGAAGAAGGGACGTTTATATATTAAATATAGAATTAAATATTTACATTTCCGGTGACGTCATCAAACTGATGGCAGCTTGAAAGATTAGCTCTCCGAAAAAGTGATAGAATTTAGCCCCAAAACACGAGAAACAAACTCGAATTACCATTATCGTCGACATAGAAGTACATACTAGGCGAAAACAAAAGAAGCAATTGCAATCCGAAAAATTAGAGAGAGAAGCACGGGGGCAAAACGCCGAGTCGCGATTAAATGTCAGCCCGGATGATACTGTACTGTAGCGGGAAGGGCGCCGGCGAACCCGAAGAGACCGTCAGCCTGGCTGTGATTCCCAATGAGTTGCGTGATTTTAGGAGAGACACTTTTGATCAGCTAAAAGACATTAAAGAGGACATCCAAAAAAACAATGACAGATTAGAAAAAGCAGAGGAACGAACCGTGGGCTTGGAGGAGAGATCGCAAAACACCGAAATCATAATGGCGGAGGTTCTGAAACTTCAGACGCAGTTAGAAGAGAGGATAACAGACCAAGAAGGCCGTTCGCGACGGAACAACATCAGGATTTACGGGGTCATGGAGGGGGCGGAGGGCAATTTGCCATCGTTGATTGCTTTTGTCGAGGATATGTTGAAGGAGAAACTTGAATTGGAAACATAGCTATCCCTTCAGATTGAGAGAGCACATCAGGCGCTCGCTCCACGGCCGCCAGAAAACGCCCCGCCGAGATCAATCATGGTGAACTTTCTCAGTTATAGAAAGGAGGAAATTTTGAGAACTGCGCGGAGGAAGAAGGGTTTTGTCTGGCTGGACAGAAGAGTGAACATTGATCACGATTATGCCCCTGACGTACTTAGAAAGCGCAATGAATATACTGAAGCAAAGAAGCTACTGGGGGAGAAGAAGATCAAGTTCCAAACCCTCTTCCCAGCCAAGCTACGGGTGATTTATCCAGATGCGATCCGGGTATACAACACTGTGGAAGAAGCGACGAAGGATTTAGCTGACAGGGGACTTCCCATCACTGTCATTCAGCCCCCTGGGACACTGATGGAGCGAATTCAACGTCTCACCTGGCGCACGGCTGGTCAGAAAGCAGAACGAGGTCGCACCAGAGACAAGCCAAGCTACAAGGAAAAGCTCCAATCTTTTAGGGCCCTTTCACACCTACCTTGTTTGGTCTGGATTCTCTGACTTTTCAGTTTGATCTGAATCAAAATTACAGGTGTGAAACCTCCCCCGGACCACGGTCCGGACCAAACAGAAGAAATTTAGTCAGACGAAAAGAGGTAGTGTCTTTGAAAGCATTTTCTGTATGGTTCAGACTTTCAGACCATTTACGGGAAGTTCTGGTGGTTCTCGTAGGACTACTTGCAGTCTTCTCCTCCTGTCCGTGAAGAGTATTCACTTCCGGTGTTTGAATTCAATAAATGTTTGTTCTTTACTGTTATTGTGAAGCGTCCTTGAGCTTGGGAAAGGCGCTATATAAATTAAACTTATTATTATTATTTCCTGCCGGCGACGATAAAATGTTCGCACAACGAGGACATTCATTTGGCAAATTTGAACAGCCGAGTATAGTTGGTGCTGCAGGTAGTAATGCCGTAATAATAACAGTATAGTGGCAATGATATGCGTCTGTTCATTCATTCTTGTCAAAGTTACCCGCCGAATTGACAACACGCTGATGTCAGACGCACGTCCATTTACAAACCAATCAATGTCAAGATGCAGCCCACATAGATGATGACAACAGGATGCAAGTATGTCATGTGAAGTTCTTTAGTGCGCTCGCATAATTGCAATATAAAACCTAACCAAAACTTACCAAATGTATCAAAACATGAACTTTGGTTTGGATCTTGGTGTGGACTTTCAGGTGTGAAAACGCCCTTAGATGGTACCCCGATCATTGATTCTATTAAGTTGAATTTGGTTTTGGTTTTTTTGGACATCAGCGCAAAATTATGGAAATGGATTCAGCCATTTTAATAGTTTTGTGATGCTAGTGTTTTCACCTATACAAGGTGTGTAATAATGAATGTCGGAGGACTGCTGTCGAACTGACACATGAGTGCAAGCTGTATTGCCAATGTGATCAGCATAGGGGGCCCTTCCCCATTGGACTGTGAAGGTTTTCCCTCGGGGCCATTCTGTTTCGGCTCATCCGAGGTCAGAAAAGAGACCTCTTTATTGGAAGTCTTTAAAGTTTTTGTTTTGTTAATGGTTCTTCAATGTTTTCATTGTGTTATGAGTAGGGCTCCTTAGTTACTCTTCTCAATGTATATGCTCCTCCAGGATCAGATTGGTCTTTTTATAAACATATATTTGAATTAATGGCTACTAATTCACAGAGAATTACAATTTGTGGAGGGGACTTATGTTAGGTTGAACCCTAGATTGGATTCTTCTGGGAGTTTTTTAAGTCAATACAAGCCTATAAGTAAATAAATGAATGTGATCATGAAAGAGCTGGGGATAATGGATGTGTGGAGAGATCTTAATCTTTCTGGTCATGTTTTTTCCCATTTTTATTCCCACAAAGAGAAATCTCTTTTTTCACCATGGTTCGTTTCTCCGGAAGAAATAAATGATTTGAACATGCAAGAAATACAGAAAAAGTTTATATTTACTAAGCAGAAATATTATGAAGTGGGAGGCAAATCTATTAAACTCTTGGCATAAACACTTGCCATATAGATTATGTAAACAACAGGCGGATAATTCGATCTACAAGATCCGTAATCTCATTACCAAAAAAATTGAAAATGGCTCGGATGAAATTCTTAATTTTTTAAAAAATATTTTACAAGAATTTATACTCCCAGAGGAAAACAGATGCAGATTCCCAGGGGTCAAAGATTCTTGATTCTTTGAATCTACCTACAGTCTCTGCAGAAAACAGTAAGAGACTATTATCTGAAATAACTGATGAGGAGTTGAACATAGCTATTACAAGGTTGAAAGTAGATAAGTCTCTAGCCCCCATGGTTTCATCTCGGAATGGTATAAATCCCTTAGAGAACCATTGTCCCCTATGTTACTTGTCACCTTCAAATGGATATTAAAAGGTGGTGTGGTCCCTCCCTCATGGAGGGAAGCAATTATTTTGGTTATACCGAGGGAAGGTAAAGATAAAACTGAGTGTGGAAATTACAGACCTATCAGTAGGCCTAATCAGTTCCATTACAGATTTGCGCAAAACTTTTTCTAAATGTCGACAAAAAACTATTGCAAAATGACAGCGTTTCTATTAACCGATGTTATGTGACTAAAACTTGTCTCGCGATAAGTCATTAAAAAAATCATGGCAACGGACATTGGTAGGTTTATGTATATCCCTGCCACTGCACTGGCCATTATTACTAATAGAAGGAGACGTATGTGTTTTATCCAGTCATTAATGGCAAGGCAAGACCCTTATACTTGAGAGCGGCACATACAGCATGAGGTGTTTCTGGGTGTTTCTCCCTCATATCTGCTTTGAAGTCTTGATTGTGGCATTTCTTTGAGGTTTAGAATCCAGTATTCCTGTAATTCTTTTATCTTTTATGAATTTAATAAAGAACTCTGTCTCGTATACTGTCCAAACATACCGCATCATCTACGTCAGGTGACCTGTAAATGCGCAAAAACTTTCCATTGCAGGTTTGCGAAATATTTCTTTTTCGAATTGCCTGAAAAACCACCTCATGCGAGCGTAAAAACTTTTTTGCGATAAATGGGAGTTTTTGCGAAATTTACGTGTTTCCATTGGCCGTATTTCCAATTCGCAATTTCAATTTGCGCAATTTTAAGGGTAATGGAAACGCGGCTAGTGTCTCAAATGTGGATTACAAACTATTTACATCCATTCTGGTTAGAAGATTAGACAAAATTATTCCAGAATTTATTCACCCAGATCAGACTGGGTTTGCCAGGGTGAGACAAACTCAAGATAATATTAGGCACACTTTACATATTATTAGCCATATAACTAAACACAATGTTGAAGCTTTATTAGTAGGATTGGATGCTGAAAAGGCATTCGACTCAGTTTGGTGGAAGTATCTCTTTATGGTTATGAAACGATTTGGGTTTCACAAATCTATTATTAATGTTATTCAAGCAGTATATGATAAACCCATAGCGAGAATTAAGGTGAATTTTGATCTTTCTAACCAGATTACTCTAGAATGAGGAATACGTCAGGGCTGCCCAATTAGCCCTATTCTATTTGATCTATTCATAGAGCCAGTGGATTAGGCAAAATGACAAAATTATAGGTATAGAAATAGGGACAGGAGTGCACAAGGTAGCTGCCTTTGCAGATGACATTTTAGTTTACTTAAAACAGCCAACCCAGTCTTTTCCAGAATTGATGTCACTTCTTGAGACACATGGGTCATTTTCAGGTTATAAGGTGAACATACAGAAAACCCAGGTTCTCACTTTTAATTATAGGCCACCTTGTTTCATTACCAGAAATTTTTGTCTCAACTGGGAATCAGTTTCAATGAAATATCCGGGAGTAATTTTATCAAAAGATATATCACAATTATTTCAAGCTAATTATGCTCCTCTAATTACAAAAATCAAAGCTGAGATATCAAGATGGAATCTTATCCCCTTTTTAAGCATGAGTTCAAGGGTCGAATCAGTCAAGATGAACAATCTACCGAGACCTATTATATTTATTTCAGTCTCTGCCAGTGAATACCAATGCAGCAGTTCGTAGAATGGGATCAATTATTTTCAAGATTTATCTGGAAAGGGAGGAAACCCAGAATTAGATTTAAAACACTTCAGCTTTTGAAGGGAAAGGGGGGAATGGCACTACCTTGTTTGCGAGATTATTATTATGCTGCCCAGATTAAACCTTTGGTGTGTTTATGCAATCCGGCATATCATAGATGGAAGGAAATAGAAAGTGTCATATCTCAGGATGTCCCAGTTCAGGCAGCATTGGGAGATATTGGACTGATATATTATTAACTATAGATAATACTTGGTTAAATGTATCCTTAAAGGTCCCATATTGTCAAAAAATGTCCTGGCTTTTTATAGGATAGCAGAGGTCTAGGGGCTATATAAGTTTCAAAACAGTCAATCAACAGACAAATGCACACAGCCTGCATAAAATAGCTGTGCCTTTTCACGAGCCATTGTGACTTCCGTAAAAATGTGATGTCAGAACTACTCAGTCACCGCCTTCAGTCCCACCCCGAGCACTGCCCACCATCCCTCCCTCCTTTTGCCCAACCCCAGACAGCATCGTTTCTGAGCAACAACACGGAAACATGTCAAGAAAATGCTGTTCAGTCGATGGATGTAGAGACCTGCACTCCCACTGAGTTTTTGTTCAGTGCTGAATTCTGCATGCTGGCAAATCCTCTGATTATAACAAAGTGTTGACATTATGAAAGATTTATTGTGCAGTCAGCTTCATTGATATAACAGAGCTTTGTGAGATCGTGATGAACTGAGATATCAGCTTTTTAAGAATTATTAAGGGAGCGCACTTTGCGCTATTTCTGTCATGCCAAACCATGCACGTAGTAACCTGTGCTTGCTTTTATGTTAAATTAACAGTGGTTTGTGAATGTTTATGCTTTAATAACAAAATAATTTATCACCTTCATTACAGGTGTTTTATTTACCTTACTTGTGAGCATCACCAAGCCACAGCAGGCTACAGCATACATGACCCTAGTCACTTGTGGTTGGCCTGGCCGTGCGTCACTCAGAAAACAACAGGTCAATCAGAAGAGAGAAATATTAAGTAGACAGGCCAAAAAAAGACCTGTTCTTGGCAGAGCTCCTGAGAAAGGAGCTGTAAAAATATATTGAGATGGTTTTTAATACTTATACCACAAATATATATTCTTAAGGACATCAAAACCTAAAATAAAACTTCAGAAAGGTGTACAATATGGGACCTTTAAACATTTGGAAGAAAATAGTGAAATTATGTAATTTGAAAGATTCTATGGTATTTCTGCGCTGGTGTGCCTGATACTGAGTTTGTTCCCAACAAAACAGATAACATGTTTAAAAGATGGTCAACTAAAGGCTTAACTACCTATTGGACATTTATGAATAAGGGGAAACTTCAGAGATTTCATATGCTTAAAGGAAATCATGGGCTAGAGAACCAAGACTTTTATAGGTATCTACAATTGCGCCACTATTTAGAGCATGCTATAGGAGATGTATCAAGGAAAGGGGAAGACGGGTTATTAAAGTTTTTTTTTTTTTTCTAGCCTATCAATTAGATGTCTGTAAAAATATAATCTCAAAGTTGTTTAGTGGGCTACAACAAACTAAGCGGGTAGACACATTATACATAAAGGAGAGATGGGAGCGGGAAGGTAACCTGAGTCTCTCGGTAGAGGAGTGGGAAAGCGTATGCGAATCACAATGGAAAACTACACATTTTTTCTTCTGGAGAGAGTTTGCGTGGAAGGGTGTTTCTAAGTTTTTATCCACACCTGTTCAGATCAAGCAACAGTAATATAGATCTAATTGTTGGCGAATGTGCGGGGTTGACAAGGCAAACCACTTCCACATTTCTGGAGCGGTCTTTCTATTAATCAATATTGGTATGAGATAGGCCTACATAATTGTTTAGAAATTATTCTTAAGATTCAAATTCCTTTCAGTTTTGAGGTGATGTACTTGGGTTAGATTCTCAGTGATTTTCCAAACAAATACCTTTTCAGAATCCTAACAATAGCAAGTAAGAAAGCAATTACAAGAAAGTGGCTGCAACCAACTTTAGATTTGGACCTTGGATTTATCTTCATCTTCGTTTTCTTCGGATTTCAGTGTTACAGAATACCGGACCTACAAAATGGACAGTGCAGTTAGGTTTGCTGCTGTGGCCCAGAGGGGCCACAATTTCTTGGACTATACCACAGAGTTCTACTGTCTCGCTGTCACAGCTCCTTTTGATGACGAGTCCCTCAAATCCCTATTCTGGATTGGGGCCAACTACTACCATCCTGTAGACCTCCCAGACACTACAGGACTAAGATGGAGAGAGGCCATCATTAGGTGTCTGGAGAGTGTTTACCCCTGGTCCAGACTGCATCCAGAGTCTTGACCTGCCGAGACCACCCTTCCAGAGTCTCGTCCCGCCCCGCCGAGACCACCCTTCCAGAGCTTCTTCACGTCATGCCTGCCCAGCCAGAGACTGTTCACGTCATGCCAGCCATGCCTGTGTCTTCGGACAAGATGGCCGCCGCGCCTGAGTCAGCTCTGGAAGATGCAGCGCTGATTGTAGTGGCCACAGCTATTTTGTGTGTGTGGGCAGCACACACATCAGCCACACCGCCTGAGCCCTCGGCAATGATGGCTGCCGCCTCACCGCCTGAGCCCTCGGCAAATATGGCCGCCGCCTCTCTGCCTGAGTCCCCGACAAAGATGGCCGTCGCCTCACCGCCTGAGCCCTCGGCAAAGATGGCCACCGCCTCACTGCCTGAGCCCTCGACAAAGATGGCCGCCGCCTCACTGCCTGAGCCCTCGACAAAGATGGCCACCGCCTCACCGCCTGAGTCATCAGCAAAGATGGCCGCCGCCTCACTGCCTGAGCCCTCGGCCACGATGGTCGCAGACGCCACACCTGTTTATGGAGCAGTATAATCATAAAATAAGAGACAGGCATGCGAGTGCAGCTCAGCAACTGTACTGACAACAGAACAGCCAGAGAAAATTCCGTAACATCCCCCTTTACAAATATGAACTAAAGAATTCCCTTCTAAAATAAGAATTAAATAAGAACAAAATACTATATAAACTTTAGGCCACATAACATTTAAAGCGACTGCAATAAACTTCAAATTAGGCACTAATGACCTGCAGTATCGCTGACTATAGAGTCCTTGTTACATTAACTGTTCTTTTCCTTTCCAAAAACTGCCACAGCAGCATTTCTAAACTATTACAAATCAAGCCTCTTAGGTGGCTTGGACAATCGGCCAGCCCTAGTGTAAGTGTGTCCATCTGATGATGAGGGTTTGACAGGGCCAAGTGAAGCCTGTGGCACGGGCTTCGCGGGAGGTGAGTCAACGGATAGAAGGGCCTCTGCAACACTCCCTTCCAGCATAAGAGGCAATTCGGGTTCAGTACTGTCCAGTGCTTGTGTGGTGGTTGACTCTGCCATAGCTTTCCGCAGAAGGTTCTTAGCAATCTTGATGGCTGACTCAGCCTTTCCATCTGATTTAGGATGTCTTGGTGAAGAAGTGACATGCTCAAATTCCCAGCTGGAGGCAAAACGCTTAAACAGAGCACCAAACTGAGGGCCATTATCTGTGATCACTCTATCTGGCTGACCATGTCGAGCAAACTGAGCCTTGCAGCGCTTAATGACCATCTCTGCAGATAGATCAGTAAGCAGTTCAATCTCCCAAAAATCTGAGAAATGATCCACAATTAGAAGATATCCTTTTGCCGGTGACTAAAAAAGTCCATGCTAATCATCTGCCATGGCCTGCCGGGGATGTCATGAGATAGCATGGTTTCCTTCTGTTGGTTGTGCGCAAATTCATTGCAAGTCGGGCAGTTACACAAACTTTATTTCTGCTTGCATACTAGGCCAGTACAGTGTGTCACAGGCTTGACGATAATGTCACCTCCTATTGAATGTATGCGCTTGAGCATCTCTGGATGTAGTGACTTGGGGATAATAGCTTTCTGTCCACGGTACAAAATACCATCTTGCACACTAATTTCATCTCGATAAGGCCAGAATTCTCGGATGATGTGTGTTGTTTTTTCTTTCTCATCAGGCCAGCCTGCAAGGACAGTGGCCTTAAGGGCCTGTAGTGCATCATCCCTTTCAGTATGCTCCCTGATTGTCTTCAGCTGCTGGTCCATCACATTCAAGTATTCTGCTTGGTTGATGAGTTGTACATCATCTTGCTCTTTCTGCAGATGGCATATGGTGTGCCGCTGGTAAACTGATCCCTTGCCTGTACAGTCAGCAGCGGCCCTGCTCACCATGTCACTGATGAACATTTTAGGCCACCTTTCGCATCTGTGGGGTTGGGCATGTCCATGATAGCCCTTACCTTCTCTTGGTCGGGCTTCAAGCCTGTGAATGAAAGGATATGACCATGGAACTTCACTTCAGTGACCTTGAATTGCAATTTTTTTGAGAAGAGTCGTAGCTTGACCTCTCTGCAACGCTCCAACAGGGCCCGAAGATCATGATCACTTTCAGCTTGCTGGTCTGTGTCACCACAGCCAACGACAAGAATATCATCAACGATGGGCTCAATCCCCTTTAAACCTGTTAACAGTTCATGCTGTTTCCGCTGATACACCTCAGGTGCCACTGAGACACCAAATGGGAGCTTTAGCCACTGTTTCCTGCCCCATGGGGTCCAGAATGTGGTCATGAAGCTGCTCTCTTGGTCCAGCTTGCACTGTAAGAATGCATGTTTGGCATCAACCAAGGTGAAGATCCTTGCTTTAGGCAGTTTGTATAGCACATCCTCCAGAGTTGGCATTATATAATGAGAGCATTTCAGCTTTGTTCAGAAACTTTGGGTCCAAGCAATCCTCAGCTTGTCTGTTCTTTTACGATCACCATGTTGCTGATCCAATCTGTTGGCTCTGTAATGCAATATGACCCTCTGCCTGATACGCATCCAGTTGGGCTTTGACGGCTGCTTTCATAGCGACTGGAACATTCCGGGGGGCACACTGTACCGGTGTAACACTGGTATCCAGCTCAAAGTGGACCTCACCAGGCAGAGATTCCACAGGCAAGTTGAACACATCACTGTATGTGTCAATTAACTGTTCCTTAGTCAGAGGCTTACACCGTTCATGTTCCATTTTGAGCACGTCATCTGGGATTGTAAACTGCATCAGACCTAGCTGTTCACAAGTAGATCTGAGAGAAGTGGACTTTGATTTGTCTCTACTATCTCAAATGACAGTTGAGATCTCTCTCCTTTGACCAAACATTCTGTTTCAAAAACACCCATGGAGTCCAGCGACTCGCCTGAGTACAGCCATAATTTGACGTTACTGGGGCGGGGTGGTGTGTGCGGTGCCACCTTTACTTTATCCTTTTAGCTTATCACATTGCATGTTGCCCCTGAATTAGGGATGTTAACCGATGACCGTTTGACCGATGGTTGACCGTATCAACGTTAACCGATCAAAGTTGTCAGTAGTCGGTTAAAAAAAAAAAAAGTGATCTCTAAATTAGGCTATTATAGACAGTGGACTTAACGCTACTACAGTTAGCCATCTCATTCCAAGATCTTTTTGTGTGAAGTGAACAAATCCCTCACACTCAGTTTTTCATAACTTGCCTGTTTTTACTTTATAAACCAATAAAAACATTTGGCGCGAGGTCACAGCTTTTGGGTTCGCGCGCACACAAGGTTTGCGAAAAGGAAAGGCTACAGGCTAAAACACTCGAGGTTAGAGCCAGGGCAGATGACAGGATGAAGCGTGCAAAGAAAAGTAGTGTGTGGGACCATTTCACCAAAAAGAATGACACAGATGTAAGTTGCAACTTGTGTGATACAGTGCTTAAATACAGTAGTAGCACATCATCTATGATGTAAGGTGATCATCATCTTTCTTTATTATTGTTAGCACTACCTCAAACTAAAGCGGCGTCTCTTCGGAGCTGTCATTTTCTTAAATGAGCCGCGGCAATGTTTCAAATGAGCTTATAATGCTAGACAAACGGCCTTTATTTTCAACGCGATCACCTTGTACCAAAACCATTTCGAAACTAAGGAGCCATTTGTCCTCCGATTACATACAAGCTCCTCGGCGCCGCGTTTGCGGGACTCATGTTTCGCGCTGTAGGGGATTTTAAAAAAGTGACGTGAGTGGAAGGATAGCGGTGTGTGTGTGTGACTGTGCGTTCACACCGCCGCCGGCGAGAGCGTCAAATTTTGCCGCTCTCGTCGGCGTGAACGTACAGTGAGCGGGAGGCAGAGCGGCAGAGAGGCAGAGAGATGCGACAGAGTTGCGAAATTGCAGGCACGGCTCGAAATGGCTGTTATTTCAAATAGCGTAGCATATTTTAAACTAATCGGTTAACCGGTTTCAACCGGCTAATGAGGCTCGGTGGTCGGTCAAGAAAATTTTTAGTTTTTGCCATCCCTACCCTGAATCTAACTGACAACAGACTGACTTGCCATGTAATCGCAGGGAAACAAACCATTTCTTCCCTTTCATGTGCACCATACTAATGGACTCAGCTGTGTAAATATCCTCATCACTGTCCCCAGCCAGCTCCTCCTTGGAATATTCAATGCAGTGAAGCTTCCCCTCTGTAGATCTGCTTTTGCTTTTAAGGCACACTTTAGCAAAGTGATTGTCAGTTCCACAGAGTCTGCATTTTTTACCGTATGCAAGACAATGATCCCTGCCTCTTGAATGCACATTACCACAGTATCGGCATGTCTTGTTTGTGTCTAAGAGTCTTGGTGAATTACTCTGCTTCTGCTGGTTAGGCTTGAATGGTTTCCTAGCGACAGCGTGAACCGTTTCGGCTGGAGGCATGCACGCGGTATCCATTGCTCTCGTATGCATAGCGGTCTGTTCAGCTGTGCGACACATCTCAATGTTTTTTCACTTAACAACCTGCGTCTGGTCCCTTCATTTGTAATGCCCAGTACGATTTTGTCACAAATCATTTCATCCTTCAATCCACCATAATCACAAGTTGCAGCTTTTTCTCTCAATCTGGTCACAAAATTGTCTATGGATTGCCCTTCCTCCTGTTTACAACAGCCGAACACATACCTCTCATAAATTACATTCTTGGCAGGCTTGAAGTATGAGTCCAATGCATCTAGGATGGTTTTAATGTCTCTCTGTTGCGCATCTGTGAGATTCAAATTGTGCCGGTAAACATGTCTGCATTCAGATCCCATCATACTACTCAACGTGGCAGCTTGTACCTCCCTGTTCTTTTCAGCCAGGCCCGTGACCAGCGCATAATCCTCAAACTCTGCTCTGAATAAGTCCCAGTTAGCGCTCCAGTCTCCGTTCATGTTCATTGGTGACGGTGGAGGTATGTTAGCAGCGGTGTGGGCTGGTACGCCGCCAGACGGGCGAGGCACGGCCGCAGCATTATCAGCGTCCATAATCGAAGAAATGGTCGGAATCAGCAGTTACAGCGTGAACTTAAGGACGAACGCGCTAGGCATCTTCTGACACCATGTTTAAGCAGCAGTATAATCATAAAATAAGAGGCAGACATGCGAGTGCAGCTCAGCAACTGTATTGACAACAGAACAGCCAGAGAACAGCCAGGCAAAAGCAATCGACTGCCGATCACATGATTCATTACATTCCGCAACAACACCGCCTGAGCCCTCAGCCACGATGGTCACAGACGCCACACCCCCTGAGCCCTCAGCCAGGATGGCCGCTGCCACGTCAGAGCCTGTTCCTGTCCCTAGACCTGTTCCTGCCCGAGAACTGTTCCTGTTCCCAGACCTGAGTCTGTCCCCAAGCCTGTATCTTTTCCTGAGCCTGAGCCTGTTCCCGAGCCTGAGCCTGAGATGGTTCCATGAACAATAATTATATTGTTACATTATATTATACATTTTTCTACCGTAAATGTATAAAACTTTTATTTTTGTGAGTGAATGCAGCACAATCGCAAACATAAATGGACAACTTTAAAGGTGATTTTCCTCAATGTTTAGATTTTTTTTTTTTTTTTTTTTTTTTTTGCACCCTCAGATTCCAGATTTTCAAATAGTTGTATCTCGGCCAAATATTGTCCTAACCTAACAAACCATACATCAATTTCCAAAAATGTACCTATATGACTGGTTTTGTGGTCGAGGGTCACATATGTCCTCCCAGATGTTTTTGAGAACTTGCAAGTGCCTTGGTGGAAAAGTGGAGTAACATCTCACAGCAAATACTAGCAAATCTTGCTCAGTCCTTCAAGACGAGATGCACTGCAAAACTTAAATCAGCTGGTGGAAACACCACATGCTGACTGCTACTTACTGACCGCTCTTTTCAGGGACTCGTCATTCGATTTCTGTTCGTCAAATGTCTGTGAAATTTGGTTCTATCTATCTATTCACTTTCATTAATATTGATGAGGTCTTGTCATTCTGTGGTTTCTTGTAATGATTAGGAACTTTAATACTGTCAAAACATGCAAATGCAAATCACAGGAAAAGTGTTGCATTTATTTCTGATCATTTTCACTGGCTGTTTTGGAATGCACATATTTATTATGTAAGGGATAATGTAGAGCGAGGCGGTTGTTATAGTGAATACAACCCCGACAGGCTGATCAGGACCCCGACACGAAGCGGAGGGGTCTTGAATCAGCCTGAAGGGGTTGTATTCGCTATAACTATTGTATTGCTTCCACTAAAGAAAATAGTCCGTTCCGTCTCTATGGTTAGAATCCTGCGTCCATAGCAATGCTCTGTTTTTCATGGCAACGGTGTGTTATACTTAGCAGTGGTCTGTTATCAAGAAATAACAGACCGCATTCTACATTAGAATTCAACCAAGCCATGTAATAAAAAATTATAACAGTAAAACAAATGGCAGATGTCATCAGGATTGTGCATTGTTTAAATTAGTGTAGTGTGTTTAAAGCCGAGAGCTGTTTTACTGATTACCACATCTTTAAATGTTTAGTAAAAATCAGGGCCTATAGTGTCTCGAAACAGGTTTAATATACCTTTTGACTTGGTTACAGTAGTTTCATCTTTATAGGGTTTATACAGTTTCAAAGTGACTTGACAATAATAAAAAGGAAAATAATGTTTGGTGATGCAAACAGAATTCAATTCTGCTGTAAAGCAGCTTTAAAAAAGACAATAGCATCATTATTCAGCTGAAGTCAGTTCAGTGTTGATTCAGTTCAGTTAGATAACTGTGTAAAGTTAATTAATTATGAAATGAGTTCAATTCAGCCATAAGCAAATCTACAGAAGACAATAGTGTCACTATTCAGCTTAATTCAGTTCAAAGTTGATTCCATTCAGTTTAATAACCGTGTCAATGTTGCAAAAATCTTCAATTATGAAACAAAGCTGAGTCAGCTATAAAGCAGCTCTGCAGAAAACAGTGATGTCATCATTCAGCTCAATGCAGTTCAAGTTTTCTTTTCATCTAATAGTGTCAGTGCAGTAGAATCAATAATAGTACTGAAAATTAAGTAAGCCAAAGGTGACAGAGAAACCCAAACTCTTTTACTGTATGTGTCAGAAATGGAGAAAAAACTTTGGGAGAAATCAGGCTCAGTCGGGGGACCAGTCCTCCTCTGGACAAATGAATGAACATGGTGTGATTATGATTCAGGCTGCATCACTAGTCAGAATGTGGATTGATATCATTCAGGGCATTTGATCCAGGTCCTTCTGCTTGAATATCAGGATACATCATGCTGGCTTCCAATTGAAGTTATCTTTTTTTATCGTCTTTTGACCACGTGTGTGCATAGTGGAAGGAGCACTGGTGTGCATCTTCATCTGACCCTCTGTTTCTTTTCTGTGGACCCTGATCTGCATCAATAAAGAAAAACAGAGCTGATGGGAAAACTGCGTTGCACTTAAGGCTGTTTTCCAAGTATTATTCAGTGGCCCACTGTGATTTAATTGATGCGTTCACGAGTTATTTTATGCATTTTAAGTGCGCGAGTGAATGCGTTTTCATCTCACTGAACCCAAGTGCTAATGATACATTCAGTATGGAGATGTCTGCTGGAGTTTAGGCACCTGCTGTCTACTACAGGGAGCAGGGAACAGAATAATGAAGCAGAGGCATTTCTCACAGGCCTCGGGGAGTAAGCACAGCTCCCGGAGCTGAATCCTGGAGAGGAACCCATTCTGGTTGTCTTCAGGAAATGTGCTAAGGTGGATGAATTGAGATAGAAGGGGAATGTTAACCCTTAAAGGGAACTCAAGTGATCTTAAGTGGCAGAAATTTGACTGTCTCAGCATTCTAATGGAGGATTACATTTTTAAAATGACAACGTAGCATTTATTCCCCTGGTGCATTTATTTGATGTTTTTTGTATGTGTTTGCACTATAAATAGTTTCCTTTTCTTTCTCTCTCTTGAGATGTGCCCAATATTTGCTGTGTGTTTCTTTTAATAGTGTCATGTTTTCCCCTCCTTCAGTTCTGAAGGGCATGTTTGAATTTTCTGTTTGTATATGAAGTTTGGTGTATTAATATTCCTTTGATATTTAAAAAAAAAAAAAAGAGACGACTTCTTGAGTGTGAAAGATCTTAGCAAAAAGCTCAGGGGAATTACTGCTTGAAGCATTTTTTCAGTAGCATGTGTTTCAAATCCCTCATCTGCCTTATTATTGCAATGAGGCATAACCTCCTGAGACTTCTGCTTTCTTCCATCGCAGATAGAGCCGAACTGAAATGTACGTTGTGTGTTCAGCTGAAATGAAGCCCTGTTCGATTATATAACCCTTTTATCATGTTCCCAATTGCACAAAAATAATAATCATGCGGCACAAGAAAACCACAAACATATGTTAGTGGTTTCGTTAACGTTTGTCAGACTTTGTCACCGAATTAGGGCTTGTAAAGACTATACTCTCTTTAAAAAAAAAAGTAATTTAAATAATCAAATAATCATTTTTGGTTCCCCAAAGAACCGTTTCTTAAAATAACCATTTTTTTCTTAATGTATATAACAGTTTAATAAAGAATCTTTTTGGAACCATCAATGCCAATAAATAACCTTTATTTGTACAAGTGTAGGCTGTAAACATAGGCCCTGTTTACACTGTTTAGTATAGTCCTTTTGGTGTGTTCAAGCACAGATTTTTGTCCGAGACGCAGCCGTAGAGAGGCGCCAAGACTGTCAGCTTTTGTCGCCGCTAGTTCTTTAACTTCGGCTTATTGTGTCCCAGGCTTACCATTCCTGAATTATAAAACCCACTCACCGTGTTTGGGGTTGTCTTGCGGCATTTTAAAAGTAATATAAAAGTCTTTACTGTCAGTTTTGATCAATTTAATGTATCCTTGCTGAATAAAAGAATGCATATTCGGGTAGAACACACTTCAAGCAAACGTAAACACATGCTTGTGTACAGCCTAGAAATGATTAATAAGTCATGTGAGTTAATGGATGACTTGTAAAAACCATAAAGGGCTTCCCACGAAACCATTTTTGCCATGAAAGGAGAATTCTATGGGGGTGATGACCTTTCTCACTGACAGGATGTAGCTCTATATTTGTGTCATGGTTGTATCACAGATCTAGATCTTAATATAAAATTGATTAGGATGTTCACTGCTCTCTCTCTCTCTCTATCTGTCTTTCTCTTCTGCTGAGCAGAGCTGGAGTCGGGATATAAAGGCCACCGTTCCATTACCACTGCTGATTGAGTCTAGGGCCATTTTGAAAGGTTTTCAGATGAAAGTAGTGTGTAAAAAAAGGGTGTAAAAGTGGGATTTGAAAGACCCTTTTAGACATCAGATAAAGGTGGCTATTGGAGACTTTATAGATTTGTGTGTGTGAGCTATTGGGTGTGTTTGTTTCAGTACCTGAAACGCCGTCTTGAGTATGTTTTTGTGTGTGTCCACCTCTTTAATCCACCAAATCAAAGTAAAAGAGCCATGGATATCTGAACCCAGCTTCCCGTGTGTGTTTTTATGTGTTTTTGTGTGAAAGTTAAAGCGGAGAGTCAAATACTGATCCAACAAATAATTTTTTTGTCAAATGTTAACATCTGCTGCTAAGGTGTTTTTTCAGTATTGTGATCATGATTTCATGATTTCTCATATTTCCAGTTTGATGTACAGAGACAGTAAGCCAGTCATAAACGCATATTAAGTGGAACTTTCTAAACGTTTAGTGATATAGATATCGGGCAGTGGTTTTAACCCATGGGTCAAATATGGACAAACCCAACCATTGGTTTAATTTTTTTAATTACATTTTTAAACCCAACGGTTGGGTTTGTCATTATTTGACCATTGAAATAACTGTGTAAAAAAGTGTAAATTACAGCCAAATTATCTAATAAATTATAATAAATTCACAAATAACTTATTGCCACAATACTTGGCCTGTTGTTAAACACAAATAAAATAAAACAAAATGTTTACTCAGAGCCTGTAAGTTTTTTTCAATCCGATCTCAAGAGAAAACATTACTATTTTACAAAGTAATTATTTCATTGATTACAATTTGATTTGTATGAAAACATTAGAATTTTAGAAGAAAAAATACATAAACATGAAGTTCCCTTACACCACCAAAAAGTGTGGCAAAAAACGCTGCACAACGAGAAGAGGTGACCGGACCCTGAGGAAGATTGTGGAGAAGGACCGATTCCAGACCTTGGGGGACCTGCGGAAGCAGTGGACTGAGTCTGGAGTAGAAACATCCAGAGCCACCGTGCACAGGCGTGTGCAGGAAATGGGCTACAGGTGCCGCATTCCCCAGGTCAAGCCACTTTTGAACCAGAAACAGCGGCAGAAGCGCCTGACCTGGGCTACAGAGAAGCAGCACTGGACTTTTGGACAAATTTTGTATGTCATTCGGAAATCAAGGTGCCAGAGTCTGGAGGAAGACTGGGGAGAAGGAAATGCCAAAATGCCTGAAGTCCAGTGTCAAGTACCCACAGTCAGTGATGGTCTGGGGTGCCATGTCATCTGCTGGTGTTGGTCCACTGTGTTTTATCAAGGGCAGGGTCAATGCAGCTAGCTATCAGGAGATTTTGGAGCACTTCATGCTTCCATCTGCTGAAAAGCTTTATGGAGATGAAGATTTCATTTTTCAGCACGACCTGGCACCTGCTCACAGTGCCAAAACCACTGGTAAATGGTTTACTGACCATGGTATTACTGTGCTCAATTGGCCTGCCAACTCTCCTGACCTGAACCCCATAGAGAATCTGTGGGATATTGTGAAGAGAAAGTTGAGAGACGCAAGACCCAACACTCTGGATGAGCTTAAGGCCGCTATCGAAGCATCCTGGGCCTCCATAACACCTCAGCAGTGCCACAGGCTGATTGCCTCCATGCCACGCCGCATTGAAGCAGTCATTTCTGCAAAAGGATTCCCGACCAAGTATTGAGTGCATAACTGAACATAATTATTTGAAGGTTGACTTTTTTTTGTATTAAAAACACTTTTCTTTTATTAGTCGGATGAAATATGCTAATTTATTGAGATAGGAATTTTGGGTTTTCATGAGCTGTATGCCAAAATCATCAGTATTAGAACAATAAAAGACCTGAAATATTTCAGTTGGTGTGCAATGAATCTAAAATATATGAAAGTTTAATTTTTATCATTACATTATGGAAAATAATGAACTTTATCACAATATGCTAATTTATTGAGAAGGACCTGTAGTGTCCACCTGATTTTGCAATGCAGAAGTAAGCTATTTTCTGTGAATGTGCGAGATTTTTTATTCGTTAGTCACTAGATAACTTTAAGAATAACAAAAGAATGATATTATTTGCACTACAAACTATTGTGTTCATGATTAATACATTAAAATAATATGAGAAGAAATAACAGTTTGCACACTGTAAAAAATTTGTAACACTCCCAAATCAAAAATTTCAATTGACCGATAACATCTAAATTTTTCAATTGGCCCAAGTGAAAATCTGTACATTTAATTTTAGAATTTACAGAATTTCACTTGGGCCAATTGAAAAATTTAGATGTTATCGGTCAATTGAAATTTTTGATTTGGGAGTGTTACAAATTTTTTACAGTGCAATATCAAGCCGAATTAAAAGCTGTTTTGTACAGCTAAAAATAACTGGGATCATATGACACCGGAAGCTGCGCATTTGATACACACAGAGATCTGAACTTAAAAGGTGAGGGTTTTTTTATGTAATCAGTCTCATAGGATTTAAATGTATATATTAGCTTATATCATATACTACAGTAATACTATAAATATAATATAATATATACAAATAAATGTAAATAGTTTTGAAGGCTCGTTTGACTTATGCCAGTAAGAAATTACCTATATACGCCTCGCACCCTAGCAAGTTAGCAACCACATGCAACACCTTAGTGAAGAAATAAAAAAGCAAAATAATAAATTAAAAAAATTACACACTTCACTTTAAAAACACCATGCAGCTCTAATTATATTGAGTGTATACTGTGATAATCTCTCCTGACTTCCTGTTTTAGATCTGTGTACGGATGACATCCCAATGTCGTTCATGCACATAACATGGGGCAGTGCGGACCAAGCCATGTGTCAGTTTGATGGGCATGAGTCACTGTGACAGCTCTATCAGATGCTAATAGAACAGGACAAAAGCACAGCACCCACTCAGGAAGCAGGAGATGGGGTAATGATGCCTAATTAACTCACGGTGCCCTCTCCTCTTTCTCCTTTACAGGAAAGCAAATATGACTCACGACACTGTTGACCACCTGCTCAGGCAGTGATCCCAAGTAAAGATCAGTAATTCCTCCTTGGAAATTTAAACCTTGGCTTAATCTTATTTCTTAGCAAATAACTAAATGAAATTGTAGAGTATTTGAATTCTAATTCTCGAATTTGAATTGTGGAGGGTGTTCTTTCCTTGATGTGGCGTTTTACGTCTGACAGTTCTACCTAGAGGCAAATGCTGATATAAATAGCCTTTACAATTTGCTAATTGTGGATCCTCACCATTTGTATTAATGGGATGCTAAATGAGGACTTTATGGAGGTTAAGACATTATTACTGCAATGTTTTTATTTTTATGTAAAGGTGCTTTGAAACAATGTTAAAAGCTATATTTAATAAACTTGACTTAGACAAGCCCGAATAAAACAGGATTATATTGAGGGTAAACAGCATTTTATGTGACTACGCATTATATAAGCGAGCTTACGACCGACTAGCTACATTCTGCCTTAAGAACAAATGGTGCAACCGAATAAAGTAGTTGGTAACTAGTTAGTAGTTATTAAGACCATAGTGTGGACTTTACAGTATACAGTGCAATGCATAAGTGAATACACCCATGCTAAAGTTGACTAAAAAGAGGAATAAAAAATCATATTTTGGAAATTGAACTTAATGCCTTAATTTAAAAAATTAGGAAAAATCCAACCTTTAAGGACACCAATTTTCTTTGTGAATGAATAATGTATCGTAAATAAATAAATGTTCTTCCTTAAAATACATGGTGCATAAAATTTAAAAATAATTTTAAAAATAAAAATCTGCCTGCCTCTATGGGAATTTAACATAGGGGTGTACTCACTTATGCACCATGTATTTTAAGGAAGAACATTTATTTATTTACGATACATTATTCATTCACAAAGAAAATTGGTGTCCTTAAAGGTTGGATTTTTCCTAATTTTTTAAATTCAGGCATTAAGTTCAATTTCCAAAATATGATTTTTTATTCCTCTTTTTAGTCAACTTTAGCATGGGTGTCTAAACTTATGCATAGCACTGTATGTTCCAATTTAAGAACTCATGAATGGCTGGTGCAAACCTACCCAGGAGAATAACATAACTCTTGTTATTTTAATGTGACATAGTAGCCTATTACAACATCTATGGCAAGAGCTGCAGTCCTTTCTTTCTGATTATTAAAATTTTTCCTTTGTATTCCGCTCTAACAGTATGAAAAAAGACAGCATATACTGCGCATTTGTGGTCTGCTCCTCTAATTTAGTTTACAATATATCCCACGAATAATTCACTGGAATGCACTAAGAATCTCTATTTTTTCTCTCCGAATCCATGTGTTTCTTTCTAGATTAGTTTTAACACTGATCTTTTATAATTATCTTCCCCTTTTCACTTCTAATCCATATTAGCAGTGTTTATTGGAAAATTTCTAACAGGTAAATTCAATTTTTGTTATATGTCAAAATGACGGACATCACTTTGAAATATTATCACTCCAGTTAATGAACATTTTTAATCAAGGCAAGGCAACGTATGTTACAGGGTATACAGTAGACAGGCTATTACTAAAGTGATATTTAATACATCCGGAAATAATCGTGCTTTTGGGGTTATTTAAGGTCTGTTGAAAGTAATTTGTTAATGCCTTCCCAGCATGCAATTTTGCTTTTAAAAGACGTCTCATAGCCTTCCAAACACAGCCCTGATGTCAAGGCTAAAACAAGGCAAAATGTGGACTATCAGTGAAAATTTTATAGACGTCTAACCATAGCCCAAGAATAGACTATAGTCATCAATTAAATAACGTCATAGAAATGAAGCCAAACACCTTGTAATCACCGTTGACTTTGCTTACATGATGGAATATCATACATCTTGCAAGTTATTTGGCAATTACGACATGTAACCAAATTCAAGGTTATTTTGGCTAGATAGCCGGACTACATCGGGTCTATAGATGGTGAAATGACGACTATTGCTTGCTGGGTTTAAACTTTTAACTTTTAATGTTAGATGGTTGAAGGGTGAGTATGTCACCTCATGAAAATGCTTATTATTGCGTTCAAAGAGTGAACCTTTGGCTGATTATTTACAGTTTGACGGAAGTTACTCCCATAATTCGCACAAATCGTCATAGGGCATTTGAATCACTCGCATTGAATCGTTAGAAGTGGTTTCACTCCATACGTCTGTAATGTGATATTTTGAAAAACATACTGCAAAAATAGCACTACATGAATAGGATATTATCCACAATCAACTGAAACTTTCTAACAGCGACAAAGAATATATTTAACAAGTTCAAAACCTGCACTTAAACCTGACTTCTGCCGTTATTATGCAGTAGCCTATAGGCTATAAATATTACCTTATTTAGGCTATCACCAACAAAACTGTTGCAAATGCTTATCTTCATTGTTTTTAAATGGACAATCAGTCATAATGATGCTGACACAAAATAAACACACATGATCAAAAGACTGAGCTGGTTTTATTTAGTGAATCAAAAACATACAGCGCCACCAATGTAGTCTGATACCCGAACTAATGACTCTTATGAAGTCGATTCTTTTAATGGATGGTCACTGTTTTGAATCAGGGGCTGCATCTAAAATCTTAGGCAGCTGACTTGTTGCCTCACTGACTTTGCAGGCAGTGTTTGCTCACAAAGGCACCTCACGAAACTGATTTTGTACAGACTTCTGAGGTAGCATAATGGTTTAATGATCTACAGCAAAATAGAGAGAGCTTTGATGATAACTAAGCAAATATTTAATACTACAATAGTAATTTTACACTAGAAATGACATCAAAAGTGATAAATGTTGGTCAAAAAAGTACATTTACACACAAACTGGCCAGCAACCGCAACTTTCAGATGCCATTAGCTTAACTGTCACAGAATGGAAAGCACAGGATTGTGGGATATCAAAAACAGCGAAAGCTGCATCTATGCTGCCTTCAAAAATCAATCAGATGAAGGCATCTAGAGAGACAGGAAGTTAAGCTAACACTGGATTCGGACGTGCCTTGATGCCTTCCTATCTTGAAATGCATCCTCCGAAGGCAGCATTTTTAAGATTTCGGATGCAGCCAGGGTTGAATTCTTCACTAAATTGAATCCATCAGAGCGGTTGATGAATCATCTGACTCACTGAACTGCATGTCATCTTTTTTTCCTAGTGATGTCCATATGGAAATAAAACAAGGTTGTTTTGGCTTGCATTCGAGGACTCAATAGGTAAATGTTTCCTGACGTTTTTTTTGTTGTTGTTGTTTTGCGATACACTTCATTTTTATTAAATTGCATTCAATACAGATAAATGATACGCTAAAGATTCACCAGCGGTGGTATTAGAAGCGGGAGAGCGGTGCAGTAAACACTGGTAGAGTACCATGGTATTATCATCATCTGTACATGCACAGTCACATAGGCTAATTTTGAGAAGCTTTACATGTTACATGCTTTACATATTTACATGCTGCAAACTTGTGGACTTGTTTATAATGTCCATCCATTTCCATCAAAAGTGCTGTTTTCCTTCCCTACTGCTGTTTGTGGTGTGATTTATGGGACTGGCACTGTTTTTGTAACAGGGTCACGCTATAGCAAGCCACAATTATTCCACCCTCGTGCCAGAGATTGTGTATCTTTTGTCACTGTTGTTTGTGGTTGGAGTGAGGAACTAATCTCCTGAATGTATCCCGCAGATAGTACATTAATGCGTCCTGTTTGTTTATTTGAGTTAGGCTAATTCTGAAATTGCATTGGCCTATACAAATAAATATCTTTATATGGCCATTTTACTGTACTTCTAAATACATAGTGCAGATTAGTATAAATAAGCGCTGAACTGCTATTGAGAAATGGAAATGTGCTGATAGTCAGAATGTAATTTCAGTATTTTCTGGCCCAAGGGCACAAATGGTATGCAAATCCTCACCCTTCCTTAAATGTATTCCAGTGCCAAGAAAACTAACTCCCTGCACTCAGAAAATTTCATCCAGTATTCCTATTCTGTCTTTCTCTTTCTGACTGCAGGGACTCGTCTGTTGACTGTTTGAATGGTCTGATGGATTGATGAATTCTGGGACCTTTTGATCTCTCTTTTATTATGCAAAACATCCAATTTTGTGCTAACATCAACTATATGATTTCAAGATTTTATGCTTGAAAGCTTCACTCTAGGTAGACGTTTTCCCTGCAAACTTTCATATATTAACTCAAAATCAATCTTTCAGTGGCGTATCCTTATGTGACTAGTTCGGAAACCCTTGAATGCTATTTAGATCATTCATTCTGTATTGTCTTGTAAATTCCAATATAATTTGAATTATAAGTTTGCACACTTATCAAAGACATATCTTACATCAGGCAAAACATGAAAAATACCAATTCATCAATAAGTTTGCATTTACATTTTTTGGTTACACTTTATTTTAAGGTGATGTAGTTACATTGTTCTTACTCATAAGTACTGAGTAATAGTAATTTACTGCATGTGCTTACTATAGGGTTACGGTTAGGATTTGGTTTAGGGTTAGTTACTGTGCATAATTTACTTATTACTATGGTAAATACATGTAGTAATATGTAAGTACATCACCTTAAAATAAAGTGTTATCAAAGTTTTTTACCTTCAAATTTAGGATAACGTAGAAATAAGAGATTCTACATAACCATAGGAACATTTACTCATTTAGCAGACATATAGCTTGAATGGGTTTTAAATGGCTTTACTCAGAGATCTTGAGTGTTCTGAGATGAGATCTTTAGACCGCATTAGGATATGATTGCATGACTTGCTGTACAGGAAAGGCTGTGCAGAAAACCCTTATGGAGATGCTTGGCCATATATTATGCTACAGTACACTGTTAGTAATTCTTCATCATTAGAGAAGATTAGTAAGCATTTATGTGGACACCTTTTGTGTGAATCTGGTAGAAATTTTCTGCGTGTTTAAGAAAATTTACCTATACACTTATAAGTGAATGAGAATCATTGTCTCTATTGTTTCAGTGTTTTACACCAGACAATCAGAATGCCCTTCAATGCTTGATTTTTATTCCAGTACCGGGGTAAAAACAATTAAGGTAATTTAAGGCAGAGAGAAGTACAGTGACAGAGAATTGTTCTCAAGCTTGTTATAACTCACACACACTTTTTTTTTTACTTACAGTCTTTCGTCCCAGGAGTCTTGAGAACCTGGCATGCTTAACCTCCTGTGGGACTATTAAATGTAATCTCATTGCTGTCTTTTTGGCAGTGTGTGAGACAGATGCGCTTATACAGCATGGGGCAATTTGTGGATACAGACCATATCTACAATGAGAAACGTGTCAAATTAACTACAAAGCAAGCTAAAGAAAAAGAAGGCAATCAAACCAAAATGTGTATTAGATTTTTACATGTGAGTGGTGGAGGCTGGCACAGGCTGGTAGGTCCTTTACATGCAATCTGCAAGCAATCACATCATTACATGGCACAAGCTGATTGGTATAGTCCTGTTGGTGTTTGTTGTCCTTTTTGGAGCTGACATACAGTGTGGTCACTATGAATTGTCATTGTATAATAAGAGCTGTGTACAGTACTTTTGTATTTCATGGAAACAATGTTTAGAGGTTTGAAAACAACATTGGGGGATGACAGAAAGTGTGTGCGTGTGTGTGTGTGTGTGTGTGTGTGTGTGTGTGTGTGTGTGTGTGTGTGTGTGTGTGTGTGTGTGTGTGTGTGTAATGAACCATCCCTTTAAATATGATAAATAGCAATAGCACTGCTTGCCTATTCAAAAAAGAACCCTTATTTTACATCATTTTCTATTCCTGATATCGGACAGGATGACAGGTCATCGATCAGATGACAGATTATAGCAGTGCTGGCTTAGCTGAAGATGTTGACAAAGATAAACCGACACCATTTTGGCAACAAAACAAAAAAAATGAAAAGAGATGTGACATTCTAGGGAGCTAGTAAATGATGAACACATCATAAGTTACATGTGACTGCACATTCCTGCCATGTTCCTGGTCTTGAATCTATGATAAACTGCGCACAGCCACCTCCTGCTGTGACATTACTCTTGCCCTGTTGCTCAAAAGCTTGACATTCTGCGCTGGAGCCCGTGGAGCGCCGGCAGAAAAGCTTGCAATGTAATCTCCTCAGTCGGACACTTTAGCTCAGCTGCCATTATTGGGCTTCACTGTGTGGTCGGCTCCAGGCTTTCTGGGGGTCAGCGCAGGAAATGGGAGCAGATTTGTGGCAAATTAGAAATCTTGTTGTGGACCAGCATGACTGAAAAAGGAATCCAAGACTGGGAGCTCCAATATATGAGCTGCTAGTTTTAAGAAGCAGGGTATAGAAGGGATTGGTTAGGACTATGACGAGGTTGGAATTGTTTGGATTAGTGTCAATCCTACATTGTTATTCATTGATTTGTGAACATGGTCTTAGAGCCACTTTCCGGCTGCACTTTAGATAAATTCTTTGGAAAGCGTTCCACAGGAAGATTTAAGCTATTTAATTTATCTACAGTAACTTGCCAAATTGTATAAACAGTGGACAGGGACACTTTTGGACACCTCAGAATTGTATGGCATTATAGCAATATTTGCAAACAAACTGTCACAGTGTCTGGTTTATGTTCCTTGGGTCACCACTAGATGTCCTCCTTCCTCACGGTGTCCAGCACACTCTCGTACTACATTCCCCATGATTCTTGTCTTTTCATTGCACTCAGCTGTCCCTTATCACTCATCATTGCAGCTGTTTCTCGTCACATTGTTTGTACCCTTATACCCTGTCTGTTCTGTGATTGTTGCGGATTCCTTGTTTAATGTCATTGCACCTCTGTGTTCCATGCCTGTTTGTTTCTTGTTTGTTGGACTGCTTTTGTATGGATTTTGACCCTTGCCTGGACTAGTTTGTGAGTACGGATTACCCTAATAAATTACTTGCAATTGGATCTTACCTTTTCCCTGTGTGTGCGTTGTGACAGAAGGAATCCGCCTATATAAAGATCCAGCAAGTACGGCGGAATTAGAGAATGGACTGACCAATATGTGGATACCGCGGAGTGAGGTTTTTCCATCTGGAGGAGATTCAGGGTCTCATATTTCCCTGCTGGAGTATTTTTCCATGTGTGTGCGAAGGACCGCGGAGATTGTTGGGCCTCCAGAGGCGGTGGATTCGATGCCACCATCTTGCTGTCGTAGGCGGAGGAGAAGGAGGAAGCAGGCGTCCTCTGTTCCTCAAGACCTGGAGGTCGTTCCCGAACAGCCCGCTGTCTCCCTTGAGATCGTCCCCAAATGGCCCGCGGTCGTCCCAGAGGCCTTCCCCGCGGAGCAGCCCGCTGTCGTCCCGGAGGCCGTCCCATACGAGCAGGCCACTGTCGTCCCGGTGGTCCCGAGTCTGGTGGTCCCAGTCCCGGTGGTCCCAGTGCCGGTGGTCCCAGTTCCAGTGGTCCCGAGTCCGGTTATATCATATATACTTCGAGAGGTTATATCAAATCCTGGAGGGTGTCAAGACTGTTCACGTCACGCCTGCCGAGCCGGTGTCTTTGGACAAGATGGCCGTCGCCGAGTCTGTTCACGTCATGTCTGCCCAGCCAGAGACTGTTCACGTCACGTCTGCCCAGCCAGAGACTGATCACGTCACGTCTGCCGAGCCTGTCTTCGGACAAGATGGCCGCCGCCGAGCCTGTTCACGTCACGCCTGCCGAGCCTGTGTCTTCAGACAAGATGGCAGCCGCTGAGAGTGTTCACGTCACGTCTGCCGAGCCTGTGTCTTCAGACAAGATGGCCGCCGCCGAGAGTGTTCACGTCACGTCTGCCAAGCCTGTATCTTCAGACAAGATGGCCGCCACCAAGAGTGTTCACGTCACTTCTGCCGAGCCTGTGTTCCCTGACAAGATGGCCGCCGTCGAGCCTGTGTCTGTTCCTGAACCTGAGCCGGTGGTGTCTGTGCCTGAGTCTGTTCCTGAGCCTGTGGCTGTCCCTGAGCCTGTGCCTGTGTCTGTTCTTGAGCCGGTGGTGTCTGTTCCTGAGCCGGAGCCAATGTCTGTGCCTGAGCCAGTGTCTGTTCCGGTTCCTGAGCCGGTGGCGTCTGGGACATTGTCAGATTACTTCGAGCGTCTGGCCAGAATCCTGGAGATGCCTTTTGGACCCACAGTGTCTGTTCCTGAGCCGGAGCCAGTGTCTGTTCCTGAGCCGGAGCCAGTGTCTGTTCCTGAGCCGGAGCCAGTGTCTGTTCCTGAGCCGGAGCCAGTGTCTGTTCCTGAGCCGGTGCCTGTGCCTGTTCCTGAGTCTGTGCCTGTGCCTGTTCCTGAGGCGGTGGTGTCTGTTCCTGTGTCTGTTCCTGAGCCGGTGGTGTCTGTTCCTGAGCCTGAGCCGGCTGTTCCTGAGCCCTCAGTGACCGCGACACTGGCCATTATGGCCACAGCCATGTGGTGTGTGTGGGCTACGCACACACTTGGGCCGGTGGTGTCTGTTCCTGGGCCGGTGGTGTCTGTTCCTGAGCTGGTGGTGCCAGTTCCAGTGCCTGAGTCGGTGGTGCCAGTTCCAGTGCCTGAGTCGGTGGTGCCAGTTCCAGTGCCTGAGTCGGTGGTGCCAGTTCCAGTGCCTGAGCCATTGGTGTCTGTTCCAGTTCCTGCGCCGTGGCCGCCCGAGGGGTCTTCACCGCCCTGGCCGCCCGAGGGAAAGTCTCCGCCCTGGCCGCCCGATGGACTGTTGTCTCCGCCCTGGCTGCCCGAGGGAAAGTCTCCGCCCTGGCCGCCCGAGGGAAAGTCTCCGCCCTGGCCGCCCGATGGACTGTTGTCTCCGCCCTGGCCGCCCGATGGACTGTTGTCTCCGCCCTGGCCGCCCGAGGGAAAGTCTCCGCCCTGGCCGCCCGATGGACTGTTGTCTCCGCCCTGGCCGCCCGAGGGAAAGTCTCCCCCCTGGCCGCCGGATGGACTGTTTGCTTCGCCCTGTTCCCCTGATGTATTGTCTGTGTCACCCTGGCCCCCTTTGAGTCTGTTACCCCCTGTTTCTGTTTCCCTTCATGGACCTGGCCCCCCGTCCCTCCCCCTGGTCCTCCACCGTGCCACCTCCCTCCTGAACTCTTGTTTTGTTCCGTGTCCTGTCTTGGAGTGTCTGGGAGCCACTCCGTAGAGGGGGGGTTATGTCACAGTGTCTGGTTTATGTTCCTTGGGTCACCACTAGATGTCCTCCTTCCTCACGGTGTCCAGCACACTCTCGTACTACATTCCCCATGATTCTTGTCTTTTCATTGCACGTACCTGTCTATTTATACCCTGTCTGTTCTGTGATTGTTGTGGATTCCTTGTTTAATGTCATTGCACCTCTGTGTTCCATGCCTGTTTGTTTCTTGTTTGTTGGACTGCTTTTGTATGGATTTTGACCCTTGCCTAGACTAGTTTGTGAGTACGGATTACCCTAATAAATTACTTGCAACTGGATCTTACCTTTTCCCTGTGTGTGCGTTGTGACACAAACTATACTAGACCTTTTGATAGGAATAACTTTTTCAACACTTTTTACGTTGTGGCTGTAGTAACGTAGCCTGGCTAACGTCAGACCAAGTCTCAATGTCTATGAAATGCGCCTGTACGTAGCTCATAGCCAATCGCTTCAATTATACCAGATGACGTATGTAGAGCGGCAGAAATTCAACGAGGAAAAAGACAATGGGTCAAAGATTTATTTGTACACGATGGTGTTTAGCGAATATTACCGTTTGTGCAAGATATACATGAGGGTAGAAGGTAACGTCGAGTCTGATGCCATGTTGGATCCATAGATATAAACAAACTGCTTCGGTGTCGTCATCGTCTTGCTGCTCCCTCCCCGTTCTGTGATTGGTTCCCTTTTTCAGGGGAAAATCTGGTCCATGGTGTCCAGACTGCCTAGCAGCGTGAATAAAATCGCGCTGCGAGCAAGGCAGTATGGGGAAACCCAGGCTAGTAGTAACGTGCACTATGAAAGAAGTAGATAAAAAAAACTGTTTTGTATTAAATCCGCAAGGAATACTCAGGAGGTCGCAGAAGAAAAAACAAACACAACCACATAAAACTAAGACCGGACAAGGGAACTGAAAGAACTGGGCTTAAATACTGATAAGGAGTAATCAGCGGAAAACAGAACTGATGTGTGGGACTAATTAACAACCAAGGAAACTAATTAGGGAACACAGGCAAACTCGGGTAGAAGGGAACAGGGGAAACTGAACAAAAACACACAATATAAAATAAGGATAGTCCCACTAAAAATAAAAAATTATATAATCATTTACTCACCCTCATGTCATTCCAAACCTGAATGACTTTCTGTCTGTGGAATACATAGAAGAGGTTTTGAAGAATGTTGGTAGCTAAACAGTTTCGGTTCCTATTGACTTCCATTGTATGGACAAAAAAATATTATGGAAGTCAACTGGAACCAAAACGGTTTGATTATCAATATTCTTCAAAATATATTCTTTTGTGTTCAGAGATTACAGGTTTAGAATAACCTGAGGGCGAGTAAATGATGAGTTTTCATTTTTCGGTTGACAATCCAAATACTTTTTAGGGTTTGTATACTTATTGTATCCATGTGCAGAGCTTCAATTTTGCGGTTTTGTATTTTAGGATAGCTGTAACTCTCCATTCAGAACTGGTTTTAAAATCCCTTTTATGACCTATTTAATTATCTAAAATGAAAAAAAAGACAAAATATTTAATATTATATAAAAAAATATTTTACATGACATGTTTTTGTTTGTTGCGCTGCTTGCATGATTTGACTCATAGTTCACCTTTCTTCATAAGTTATGTTGGCTTGACCCCATAGGCATCATTGACAGTGGGGATAGTGGAGATATGTTTTGTCATGGGTGATTTAGATTCTAATCCAGAGGAAGCATATCATTTTATAATATTATAATATTATATTCCTTAATATAATATTGTATATTGTATTAAATTATAATGCAACGTTAAAGGATCAGTGAACTTTAATTCCAAAATAAACACAAAATGAAAGTAAAAGCAGCAGCCCCTCACAGACGACTGCCGCACACACATAAACAAAACATAACATAATTGTCCAGGCCTGGTCCTCTCTCATCCTTCACTTAAAATAAAAACATTTTAATTATAATATTTTTTTTTTACAATATTTATTCTATTTTTTGTATTGTATTTAATTATGATAAATTAAATGCAGCCATTGTGAGCATAAGAGAATGCTTTTGAATAGTAGAGTATATTATATATTATGTTGTATTATAACGTTTTTTATATATATTTCATAAAATATTGTGTTAATTAAAGGTGCAGTAAGCAATTTCTGAGAAACACTGTTGATATATGAAATAACAAAAACAAACACGCCCCTAACCAAAAGAATCACGCCCCTATCTGGATAGCTCCGCCCACAAATTCACAAACATGCTATGCAGCACAGGCACCTCCCCCCTCATGAGAGGACATTTTTGCTGATTGGCTACAAGTGTGGTTTAGTGCTTGGTCCAATGCACTTTCATCAGTGTTTCTCAGAAATCGCTTACTGCACCTTTAATTGTTACAGTTTTTGCCCAGCCATAAATGTATTTACATTGACGAGGCTGGATTCAAAAAGATACAAATAAATTTTTTTTTTTTAAAATGGCTATTTGACTGTTTAACCTTTAATCAAAAGGTAATAAATTGCTCTTGCTCTCACACAACTTTTTTCCGCTGATGTCATTTAGGCTGCACAAGCTGTTTTTTTTTTTGTTGTTGTTGTTGTTGTTGTTTTTACTTATCAACTTAACATTAGGCCATCCTTAAAAATATTTTGGTTTGCAGTAACAGCAAAAAAAAATAAAAAAAGGTGTAGGTAGGTATATATTTTTTTATATATAAAAAAAATAATATAAAAAAAATATTAGAGAGAGGGGAAGAGAGAGAGAGTGAACGAACATTTTTCACCGATGTCTAGGGGCTGTTTACACCAGGCCACTTCATGCGTTTTCTCAGATCGGATTGCAATCTGATTTATCAAAAGGATTCCATTTACACCTGGTTACATAGTCTAAATGTGTGTGTTTTTTGCGGATATAAATCCGATCTTCAATTCCCGCTTCACGAGGCTGGATTCAAAAAGATAAAAAAAAAAATAAATAAAAAAAAAAAAGGCTATTTGACTGTTTAACCTTTAATCAAAAGGTAATAAATTGCTCTTGCTCTCACACAACTTTTTTCCGCTGATGTCATTTAGGCCGCACAAGCTGTTTTTTTTTTTTTTTTTTTTTTTACTTATCTACGGTGGCCGAGAGAGCTCAACGCGCTGCAAATGAAGAAAACACATGCAAACAGAAAAAAACGCATGCAAACAGAAAAAAACACATGCAAATAGAAAAAAACACATGCAAATAGAAAAAAAACCACCAGCGAATAAGAAAACATCTTCATCAGTTTTACAACTCGCGTGCGTCCCAATACTCACAACACAACCAAATACGGAAACGCGCTGCAATTACAGAAACGCGCTGCAAAAGTTCACAACACAACCAAATACAGAAACGCGCTGCAAATAGAACAGAACACAACGGAAATGTTTCCGGGGAACCCAATAAGTGACGGACGGCTAGGACATGCTTACAGCTGTCTACTTTTATTATTATTATTTTTTTTTTTTTTTTTTGCAAAACATACAAAGATGACACGTTTATGACGTACAACTTTGTATACAATATACAAAATGTATTTGCGATATGTTCAATGTCATAAGAATACTAAAAAGAACAATGAGCTGAAGACTAAAATAAATAAATAAATAAAAAGATAGAGAAAAAGAACGAGGAAAAGACATTAATCTATACATCAGTTACATTGAACACATTTTGTCATGTTATGTTAAAATAAGTTTCATAAGAAATGTTAGAATGTAGCTATAGGTCCAAATATGAGATGGCAAGTTTTAAAGTTGAGACACTCACACAAAGATATAACACATATTTTAAAAACTTTGTTGTATAAAATGTATATTTATTTGCAACAGTTATGTTAACAGCATTAATACTATATTTCTGGTAAGAACAGCTATTCAGCTGATGGACACGCGCTGCGTTGTCATGGGAACATCCCAGGTGAAAATAATGAGGAAATTACGTTGTCTTTCGTTGCTCCCTTTATCAACATAATGGCACACAAGTGCCCCGCTCCCTCCAAAGTGCCCAATTCAAGGGCTCTGCCGTCTGCCCTTTTAAGAGAGTAGGGCATAGGTAAAGCCAGAGCCCGCGTCTCTCTGGTAAAGCTCGCGAGCCGTCTGTCCATCACTTATTGGGTTCCCCGGAAACATTTCCGTTGTGTTCTGTCCTATTTGCAGTGCGTTTCTGTATTTGGTTGTGTTGTGAACTTTTGCAGCGCGTTTCCGTATTTGGTTGTGTTGTAAAACTGATGAAGATGTTTTCTTATTCGTTGGTGGGTTTTTTTCTATTTGCATGTGTTTTTTTCTATTTGCATGAGTTTTTTTCTGTTTGCATGCGTTTTTTTCTGTTTGCATGCATTTTCTTCTGTTTGCATGCGTTTTCTTCTGTTTGCATGCGTTTTCTTCATTTGCAGCGCGTTGAGCTCTCTCGGCCACCGTACTTATCAACTTAATATTAGGCCATCCTTAAAAACATTTTGGTTTGCAGTAACAGCAAAAAAAGAAAGAAAAAAAGGGTCAGTAGGTAGGTATATATTTTTATTAAAAAAAATAATATAAAAAAATATTAGAGAGAGGGGAAGAGAGAGAGAGTGAACGAACATTTTTCACCGATGTCTAGGGGCTGTTTACACCAGGCCACTTCATGCGTTTTCTCAGATCGGATTGCAATCTGATTTATCAAAAGGATTCCATTTACACCTGGTTACATAGTCTAAATGTGTGTGTTTTTTGCGGATATAAATCCGATCTTCAATTCCCGCTATATGCAGATTTAGGAGTGCACGTCACCGAAAGCAACAGTTATGAGACGCATTATTTTATTGATCATCAGCTAAAATTTCTGAATCAAAGCCTGCAATAAGAGAAAGCGGAAACAGCCCTGGTAAGATCATTTTGTTTCTTTAATGAAGATGATTGTGTGTTAAGCGTCTGCGACTTACTTTCACTTTGATTTGCGATAGCACGTTGATGCTCAGCTTCATCTGCGGCGATGCGTGTTGCAGTAGGCTAGAGGTGGGCGGATCGATCCTAAAATATCGATACTTCGATACTGACGTGGTATCGAAAAGGATCGATCCTCACATAAAAATATCGATCCAAATGTGTGTGTTTTTTACCAGTAATTTTTATTAATTTAGCACGCAATTCAGTGCGTAAAATAAGCTTCTAAGTGGAAAAATAAGCGAATGTTAGCGGATAATTGTGTAGGATAGAACTTTTTCTCCTAGTCATCTGGATACAAGACGAAACCAATCAATCACAGAGAGTGTTCGATGCTGGTGCTTCACTGAGCTCACAGGCACGTTTGGGAAACCAAGCCTTGCTTAGATGTCAGAGAAACAATCGGGAGTTATTTTGCAATAAACAAAGCAAAAGTGTATAACGGTTCAAAATGTTGAGGACAGTAAGATTTTTTTTAATGAAATGAATATTTTTATTCAACAAGGATCGATGCATTAAATTGATCAAAAGTGACAGTCAAGGGTTTTTCACCGTTAAAAAAATCTACTTCATATAAATGCTGTTCTTTCAACTTGGTTCATCAAATAATTCTGCATCATGGTTTCCACAAAAAAAAATATGAAACTGTTTTCAACATTGATAATAATAAGAAATGTTTTCTGAGCTGTAAATCAGCATATTAAAATTAATTATCATCATAACTGGAGTGTTTTTTGCGGATATAAATCCTGCCACGCAAAGATTTTACCCCTACAGCAGATTTAGGAGTGCACGTCACCGAAAGCAATAGTTATGAGACGCATTATTTTATTGATCATCAGCTAAAATTTCTGAATCAAAGCCCGCAATAAGAGAAAGCGGAAACAGCCCTGGTAAGATCATTTTGTTTCTTTACATTTAATGAAGATGATTGTGTGTTAAGCGTCTGCGACTTACTTTCACTTTGATTTGCGATAGCACTTGATGCTCAGCTTCATCTGCGGCGATGCGTGTTGCAGTAGCGTCGTCATATCTGACAATAACATGACATATAGCCTAGCCTATAACACGCTCTCACATGTTTATTTTTTAATAAACCATATTCAACAACATAAAAATGAAATAATCTTTAGAGTAAAGCCGCAGTCATCATTACCAAGCGCGAACCATTGACAGTGAATGAAACGAAGCGAACTTAGCCTACAGGCCGTATGTGATGCGTAAACCAATGGTGTAAACATAATCATAGATGACGCGCCACGGGTTTTTATTTAAAAGAAAGAACGCAGCTTAGGCTATGTTTGTATGTAGGTAAATATTATGCAATAATTGGGTCGGTGCTAAATTGACAGGGTCGGTCGGGTTACGACAAACAAGAATATTTTTAAGGATGGCCTTATGGAAGTCAAATGGGTTGCAACGGGCAATTGAGTGAAACGTGTGTACTGCTCTTTCTCTCTGGTTTGTCTAAATTTCTTAAGACCAAGCTGTTTCTTAGAATCAGCAGGTGTAAAATAATTTTCTCACACCCCCTCTATAATTTCACATTATATACAGCATGTATGTTTAGACTGGCAGGATGGCATTCATGAACGCATTATGTTCCACAATCTCATTTTTGCCTCTTTCCGTCCTTGCTGTTTCTTTCTCACCGGTGAGAGAAAGAACGTGTTCGTTTAGGCTGGTGTTAAGAAAGCCGGGTGTCAGCAGGAATCCAGTCAATTCGGAGCAGCTTTGTCTCTTCACCAGACTTAATTACAGCTGTACCTCTGTGCTCAATAAGCAGAGAGCTGAAAACAGGAATGAGCAGCGGTTTGATACGACCATAGAAAGGTGCGTTTAAAAAAAAGTAGGCCAACATGCAGACGTGACCCATGCTAGTCGCATTATGTCTGGGAAGATCTTGCATGGCTGATTCATGCTCTACGTGACAGTTTTAAAAGGATGTCTGTGTCTGTAGTGATTCTTTTTCCTGCTGTGCCGTGGTACAGGTGTACGTTACCGGAGTAAAGATAGTTTTGCGGTTTGATATTCTTTATTATTTTGGCTATGGTACCGCCGTGCGGTGTCGTAGACATGCAAATAATATCTCATTTCGTTATTCATGATTTGTGAATTTGTGTGACGCGGTCCTCCGGTCAATTTTTTTTATACTGACTTTTATTTTTAAATTGCGAATAGCTCCAAAAGTCGGTCACTTAGAAGACTGAACCCAGCTTCATCTTGACCTGCTTGATTTGTGAATTTTTTCACAGCAAAGCTCATGTCCATAAGCGGTTTGGTATGTCCACTAGACAGGAAGTTGGAAAATAGCCGTTCTTTCACGTTTAACATCAATTTGTAATTAACACACAGACCGCTGGTTTACAAAAACACTTGTTTTATATTGAGCTTGATTTGTGAAAACTTTTACAGTGCAGTTTGTGCCAGTTAACCCTTCCCTGAGTGTTTAAATGGCCCACTCTGATTTGTGAAAGGTTCCACAGTGCAGTTTGGGTCAGTTAACCCATCCCTGAGTGTTTAAATGAACCATTCTGATTTGTGAAAGGTTCCACAGTTCAGTTTGTGTCAGTTAACCCTTCCCTGAATGTTTAAATTAGCCATTCTGATCTGTGAAAGGTTCCACATGTCAGTTTGGGTCATTTAACCCTTCCCTGAGTGTTTAAAATAACCATTCTGATTTGTGAAAGGTTCCACATGTCAGTTTGGGTCATTTAACCCTTCCCTGAGTGTTTAAAATAACCATTCTGATTTGTGAAAGGTTCAACAGTGCAGTTTGTGCCAGTTAACCCTTCCCTGAGTGTTTAAATGGCCCTCTCTGATTTGTGAAAGGTTCCACAGTGCAGTTTGGGTAAGTTAACCCTTCCCTGAGTGTTTAAAATAACCATTCTGATTTGTGAAAGGTTCCACAGGTCAGTTTGGGTAAGTTAACCCTTCCCTGAGTGTTTAAAATAACCATTCTGATTTGTGAAAGGTTCCACAGGTCAGTTTGGGTCAGGTAACCCTTCCCGAAGTGTTTAAAATAACCATTCTGATTTGTGAAAGGTTCCACAGGTCAGTTTGGGTCAGTCAATCCTTCCCTGAGTGTTTAAATGGCCCACTCTGATTTGTGAAACGTTTCACAGTTCAGTTTGGGTCAGTTAACCCTTCCCTGAGTGTTTAAAATAACCTTTCTGATTTGTGAAAGGTTCCACAGGTCAGTTTGGGTCAGTTAACCCATCCCTGAGTGTTTAAATGAACCATTCTGATTTGTGAAAACTTTCACAGTTCAGTTTGGGTCAGTTAACCCATCCCGAGTGTTTAAATGAACCATTCTGATTTGTGAAAGGTTCCACAGTTCAGTTTGGGTCAGTTAACCCTTCCCTGAGTGTTTAAATTAACCATTCTGATTTGTGAAAACTTTCACAGTTCAGTTTGGGTCAGTTAACCCTTCCCTGAGTGTTTAAATGAACCATTCTGATTTGTGAAAGGTTCCACAGTGCAGTTTGGGTAAGTTAACCCTTCCCTGAGTGTTTAAAATAACCATTCTGATTTGTGAAAGGTTCCACAGGTCAGTTTGGGTCAGGTAACCCTTCCCTGAGTGTTTAAAATAACCATTCTGATTTGTGAAAGGTTCCACGGTGCAGTTTGGGTCAGTTAACCCTTCACTGAGTGTTTAAAATAACCATTCTGATTTGTGAAAACTTTCACAGTTTAGTTTGGGTCAGTTAAACCTTCCCTGAGTGTTTAAATGGCCCACTCTGATTTGTGAAAGGTTCCACAGGTCAGTTTGGGTCAGTTAACCCTTCCCTGAGTGTTTAAATTACCCATTCTGATTTGTGAAAGGTACCACAGTGCAGTTTGGGCCAGTTAACCCTTCCCTGAGTGTTTAAAATAACCATTCTGATTTGTGAAAGGTTCCACGGTGCAGTTTGGGTCAGTTAACCCATCCCCAAGTGTTTAAATGAACCATTCTAAATTTGTGAAAGGTTCCAAAGTGCAGTTTGGGTGAGTTAACCCTTCCCTAAATGTGTTTAGATGTCCCATTCTGATTTTTGAAAGGTTCCACAGGTCAGTTTGGGCAAGGTAACCCTTCCCTGAGTGTTTAGATGTCCCATTCTGATTTGTGAAAGGTTCCCCAGTTCAGTTTGGGTCAGTTAAACCTTCCCTGAGTGTTTAAATGGCCCACTCTGATTTGTGAAAGGTTTCACAGTTCAGTTTGGGTCAGTTAACCCTTCCCTGAGTGTTTAAAATAACCATTCTGATTTGTGAAAGGTTCCACAGGTCAGTTTGGGTCAGTTTACCCTTCCCTGAGTGTTTAAATTAACCATTCCGATTTGTGAAAACTTTCACAGTTTAGTTTGGGTCAGTTAACCCATCCCTGAGTGTTTAAATGAACCATTCTGATTTGTGAAAGGTTTCACAGTTCAGTTTGGGTCAGTTAACCCTTCACTGAGTGTTTAAAATAACCATTCTAAATTTGTGAAAGGTTCCACAGGTCAGTTTGGGTCAGTTAACCCTTCCCTGATTGTTTAAATTAGCTATTCTGATTTGTGAAAGGTTCCACGGTGCAGTTTGGGTCAGTTAACCCTTCATTGAGTGTTTAAAATAACCATTCTGATTTGTGAAAGGTTCCACAGGTCAGTTTGGGTCAGTTAACCCTTCCCTGATTGTTTAAATTAGCTATTCTGATTTGTGAAAGGTTCCACGGTGCAGTTTGGGCCAGTTAACCCTTTCCTTTGTGTTTAAAATAACCATTCTGATTTGTGAAAGGTTCCACAGGTCAGTTTGGGTCAGTTAACCCTTCCCTGAGTGTTTAAAATAACCATTCTGATCTGTGAAAGGTTCCACAGTTCAGTTTGGGTCAGGTAACCCATCCCCAATTGTTTAAATGAACCATTCTGATTTGTGAAAGGTTTCACAGGTCAGTTTGGGTCAGGTAACCCTTCCCTGAGTGTTTAAATCAACCATTCTGATTTGTGAAAGGTTCCACAGTTCAGTTTGGGTCAGTTAACCCTTCCCTGAGTGTTTAAATTAGCCATTCTGATTTGTGCAAGGTTCCAGTTAACCCTTCCCTGAGTGTTTAAATGTGTTTAAGTGTTTAACATGTGGAACATTTCACAAATCAAAATGGTTATTTTAAACACTCAGGGAAGGGTTAACTGGCCCAAACTGCACTGTGGTACCTTTCACAAATCAGAATGGGTAATTTAAACACTCAGGGAAGGGTTAACTGACCCAAACTGACCTGTGGAACCTTTCACAAATCAAAGTGGGCCATTTAAACACTCAGGGAAGGTTTAACTGACCCAAACTAAACTGTGAAAGTTTTCACAAATCAGAATGGTTATTTTAAACACTCAGGGAAGGGTTACCTGACCCAAACTGACCTGTGGAACCTTTCACAAATCAGAATGGCTAATTTAAACACTCAGGGAAGGGTTAACTGACCCAAACTGACCTGTGGAACCTTTCACAAATCAGAATGGTTATTTTAAACACTCAGGGAAGGGTTAAATGACCCAAACTGACCTGTGGAACCTTTCACAAATCAGAATGGTTATTTTAAACACCCAGGGAAGGGTTAACTGACCCAAACTGACCTGTGGAACCTTTCACAAATCAGAATGGTTATTTTAAACACTCATGGAAGGGTTACCTGACCCAAACTGACCTGTGGAACCTTTCACAAATCAGAATGGTTATTTTAAACACTCAGGGAAGGGTTAACTTACCCAAACTGACCTGTGGAACCTTTCACAAATCAGAATGGTTATTTTAAACACTCAGGGAAGGGTTAACTTACCCAAACTGCACTGTGGAACCTTTCACAAATCAGAATGGTTCATTTAAACACTCAGGGATGGGTTAACTGACCCAAACTGAACTGTGGAACCTTTCACAAATCAGAATGGTTCATTTAAACACTCGGGGATGGGTTAACTGACCCAAACTGAACTGTGGAACCTTTCACAAATCAGAATGGTTCATTTAAACACTCAGGGATGGGTTAACTGACCCAAACTGACCTGTGGAACCTTTCACAAATCAGAATGGTTATTTTAAACACTCAGGGAAGGGTTAACTGACCCAAACTGAACTGTGAAACATTTCACAAATCAGAGTGGGCCATTTAAACACTCAGGGAAGGGTTAACTGACCCAAACTGAACTGTGGAACCTTTCACAAATCAGAGTGGGCCATAAACACTCAGGGAAGGTTTAACTGACCCAAACTAAACTGTGAAAGTTTTCACAAATCAGAATGGTTATTTTAAACACTCAGGGAAGGGTTAACTGACCCAAACTGAACCGTGGAATCTTTCACAAATCAGAATGGTTCATTTAAACACTCGGGGATGGGTTAACTGACCCAAACTGACCTGTGGAACCTTTCACAGATCAGAATGGTTCATTTAAACACTCAGGGATGGGTTAACTGACCCAAACTGAACTGTGGAACCTTTCACAAATCAGAATGGTTCATTTAAACACTCGGGGATGGGTTAACTGACCCAAACTGAACTGTGGAACCTTTCACAAATCAGAATGGTTATTTTAAACACTCAGGGAATGGTTAACTGACCCAAACTGAACTGTGAAACATTTCACAAATCAGAGTGGGCCATTTAAACACTCAGGGAAGGGTTAACTGACCCAAACTGAACTGTGGAACCTTTCACAAATCAGAGTGGGCCATTTAAACACTCAGGGAAGGTTTAACTGACCCAAACTAAACTGTGAAAGTTTTCACAAATCAGAATGGTTATTTTAAACACTCAGGGAAGGGTTAACTGACCCAAACTGAACCGTGGAATCTTTCACAAATCAGAATGGTTCATTTAAACACTCGGGGATGGGTTAACTGACCCAAACTGACCTGTGGAACCTTTCACAAATCAGAATGGTTATTTTAAACACTCAGGGAAGGGTTAACTGACCCAAACTGAACTGTGAAACATTTCACAAATCAGAGTGGGCCATTTAAACACTCAGGGAAGGGTTAACTGACCCAAACTGAACTGTGGAACCTTTCACAAATCAGAGTGGGCCATTTAAACACTCAGGGAAGGTTTAACTGACCCAAACTAAACTGTGAAAGTTTTCACAAATCAGAATGGTTATTTTAAACACTCAGGGAAGGGTTAACTGACCCAAACTGAACCGTGGAATCTTTCACAAATCAGAATGGTTCATTTAAACACTCGGGGATGGGTTAACTGACCCAAACTGACCTGTGGAACCTTTCACAGATCAGAATGGCTAATTTAAACACTCAGGGAAGGGTTAACTGACCCAAACTGCACTGTGGAACCTTTCACAAATCAGAATGGGACATTTAAACACTCAGGGAAGGGTTAACTGACACAAACTGACCTGTGGAACCTTTCACAAATCAGAATGGGTTATTTTAAACACTTCGGGATGGGTTAACTGGCCCAAACTGAACTGTGGAACCTTTCACAAATCAGAATGGGACATCTTAAGACTCAGGGAAGGGTTAACTGGCCCAAACTGACCTGTGGAACCTTTCACAAATCAGAATTGTTCATTTAAACAATCAGGGATGGGTTAACTGACCCAAACTGAACTGTGAAAGTTTTCACAAATCAGAATGGTTAATTTAAACACTCAGGGAAGGGTTAACTGACCCAAACTGAACTGTGGAACCTTTCACAAATCAGAATGGTTCATTTAAACACTCAGGGATGGGTTAACTGACCCAAACTGCACTGTGACACATTTCACAAATCAGAGTGGGCCATTTAAACACTCAGGGAAGGGTTAACTGACCCAAACTGACCTGTGGAACCTTTCACAAACCAGAATGGTTATTTTAAACACTCAGGGAGGGGTTAACTGATCCAAACTGCACTGTGGAACCTTTCACAAATCAGAATGGGACATTTAAACACTCAGGGAAGGGTTACCTGACCCAAACTGACCTGTGGAACCTTTCACAGATCAGAATGGCTAATTTAAACATTCAGGGAAGGGTTAACTGACACAAACTGAACTGTGGAACCTTTCACAAATCAGAATGGTTCATTTAAACACTCAGGGATGGGTTAACTGACCCAAACTGACCTGTGGAACCTTTCACAAATTAGAATGGGACATTTAAACACTCAGTGAAGGGTTAACTGACCCAAACTGACCTGTGGAACCTTTCACAGATCAGAATGGCTAATTTAAACACTCAGGGAAGGGTTAACTGACCCAAACTGACCTGTGGAACCTTTCACAAATTAGAATGGGACATTTAAACACTCAGTGAAGGGTTAACTGACCCAAACTGACCTGTGGAACCTTTCACAGATCAGAATGGCTAATTTAAACACTCAGGGAAGGGTTAACTGACCCAAACTGACCTGTGGAACCTTTCACAAATCAGAATGGTTATTTTAAACACTCAGGGAAGGGTTAACTGACCCTAACTGCACTGTGGAACCTTTCACAAATCATAATGGTTATTTTAAACACTCAGGGAAGGGTTAACTGACCCAAACTGACCTGTGGAACCTTTCACAAATCAGAATGGTTATTTTAAACACTCAGGGAAGGGTTAACTGAGCCAAACTGACCTGTGGAACCTTTCACAAATCAGAATGGTTATTTTAAACACTCAGGGAAGGGTTAACTGACCCAAACTGCACTGTGGAACCTTTCACAAATCAGAGTGGGCCATTTAAACACTCAGGGAAGGGTTAACTGGCACAAACTGCACTGTAAAAGTTTTCACAAATCAAGCTCAATATAATACAAGTGTTTTTGTAAACCAGCGGTCTGTGTGTTTATTACAAATTGATGTTAAACGTGAAAGAACAGCTATTTTCCTACTTCCTGTCTAGTGGACATACCAAACCGCTTATGGACATGAGCTTTGCTGTGAAAAAATTCACAAATCAAGCAGGTCAAGATGAAGCTGGGTTCAGTCTTCTAAGTGACCGACTTTTGGAGCTATACGCAATTTAAAAATAAAAGTCAGTATAAAAAAAATTGACCGGAGGACCGCGTCACACAAATTCACAAATCATGAATAACGAAATGAGATATTATTTGCATGTCTACGACACTGCACGGCGGTACCATAGCCAAAATAATAAAGAATATCAAACCGCAAAACTATCTTTACTCCGGTGTGTAACCGGTGGAAAAACAAGCTAAAAACCTTTGCAATTAAGGTAGCAGTGAGAGTTTTTTACCATTAGCAATGTCTTGTATTATCTTGTTCTTCCTATGGTTTTGTTGTTGTTTGTGTGTGTGTGTGTGTGTGTGTGTGTGTGTGTGTGTGTGTGTGTGTGTGTGTGTGTGTGTGTGTGTGTGTGTGTGTGTGTGCGTGCGTGCGTGCGTGCGTGCGTGCATCAGTTGGCTTCCCAGAAGGATCAGCTTTAAAGATGTACTTGAATCTATTATGATTTTATTTCATATACCTTTGTAATCATCACCTCCAAAAAATTATACAAGAGAGGAAAATTCAATAACCTAAGCTCATTGTCACTTTAGTATTTTAGTATTTTTGTGATTAAATTGAAGAGCATTCAAAACATCATCACCCATATTCAACCTGATATTTAATTTATTCATTTTTTCTTCCTGCCTTTGTTCAAGTCTTGCTTGTGTCTCTTTCAAAGGTTTTCCGTCAATGCTTCAGTGCTTTTGGCTGCCTATCTTAGTGAATGAACTTTATTGTGATTCTCTACATTTATTCTTTTCATCTAAATCAAGTTTGTTCTCTACAGATGGCAAGACAATATTTTCCCACACAAATGAGTAATGCCCTCCTCCCTGAACATCCTATCATTTCCAGTTGCATCATTATTTAAATCAATAGGCAGATCAATATTAGCATAAACTGGTTTCCATATTCCATTTATTTTTTACATTTGAATTGCTCATAATGTACCTCATAATGTTATTTCTCAAATGACTGATGCAGCGCAGCGGGGTGCCTGTCAGAGATCAGCTCCCCGGATTTATGTCAGAGCTTCAGGACCGGGGTGAACGCTGAGGGCTGTGACCGGAATGAAAAAACAAGGATACGTGGTGGGTGAATGTTCTTGGATGAAAGAGAGGCTTTCTCAGAATCAATGTATTAGCTTGTTTTCTACTTCCCACAGAAAGTAAAAGTGTCTGACTCGGCAGTGCTTTGTGGGATGGACTTACGGTTCTATAAAATCTATAACGAATGGTTCCGGCACTTACATCTAGAACGGGCCACGATTTTGAACAGGCAATTTTTTCAACACTTGTCTTTTATCATATTGCTTCGTAGGGGTATGCGATATTATGATTTTAGTTAGTGAACAATTAAATTGTCTCCACGGTCTGCTTTTGAAGAGAGATCATAGTATCATGCTACAGACTCAGTGCACACATTCTATCAGTTGCAGTTCTGGTGCTTGCGTCCCAACATAGGCCCCTATTCTGTACAACGCAACATATTCACTTCACGTTTAGCAACGCAGTGGTAGGGTTTCGCGCACATGAAAGTGCAGTTCTTCGCAATCATTAAAGTGTATTATTGCCATGCGTTTTAAAGCCTTAACATTTTGTATCATTTCGCACGCTGTTCTGACATAAGCTTTCCTGAGTGCATACACCCCAAAGCACGCACACACTAAAGCCTGTCAAGCAGCGAGTGACATCTAGTTCTTATTGCACTTTAGCTGTCAAATACATACACGGTTTACATAAACGGAGTCTTTTATGTCTTTAGTGAACGTAGAGAGTTGGGAGAAAATCGGATGCCTGTCTGTGTAGATCCGTGCATTCGGTATTAAATTGACTGCTGTCACGAACTCTCAGTTTAGTTTTCATTCTAATGGACTTATCATTATTTCCCGTTGTCTTTGTTTGGTACCCACCACTTGTTTGGTACCATGGATATTAATTTAATCATCACAGCTGTTCGTATTTGAGTTTGTTATCAGTGCATACTTAAGTTTCTTTGTTTCCTCAGTTCTTTGTCGGTTGTTGTTTGTGTGAGACACACTGTGGCATACTGCATGGATTATCTCATTAAATTTACTTTGTGTTTGTAACTTTGGACTCTTCATCATCTTTGGACCTTCATATTTGTGACAACCGCGGCACAGCCTAATAAACCTTCTGCCACTTGTGTCATTAATGTTAATCAAACAACAAAAGACAAAGAGAAAACTACTCTTTTTTTACAGTATGTGTAATTTTCAATAAAATTACATATAATGTTTTTTTATATTAATGTATTACATACAAAACCATTCAAAATGTAAATGGGTTTACTAAGGCTGCATTTATGTGATCAAAATACATTTTAAAAAAAAGTAATATTGTGAAACATTTTAAAATAATTGTTCTCTATTTTCGTATATATTAACCCCATCATCACTTATAGTTCACTACGACGGACTAAGATTGACTTACCAACCTAAATGCAACAATAACGTCACTCTACCTCATTCAAAAGGATAATTTTCGATTACATAATTTTTGTGCAATACTGTATTGTAAAGCTACAATATGTATTTTTTTTCGCTGCTAGGGGTCACTAACCTCTTACAATGACAAAGGCGTATGTTGATGACGCATAAGCGGAATTACTGAACTTACCGTCATGCCGAAGGATCTAATAATGTTTATGGATGAGTGAATACATTGATGTTTTTAACATGACTGTGGTATGAAGCAGGGAACAATTGCTAATGAGAGACAGATATCAGCGCCACGCGCGAGTCACGCGGATATAAAGGAATAAGGACATTTCATTCTACCGAACTTCCCAGGTGCTGAATTACTACTCACACAGGTCAGTTTATTAGACAAATGAAACTTGTGAGGTAACGCAGCGCTGTTTCACTTGGTCTACACTATCAATTAGTTTATCTGTATGAGACTAGCAGTAAGCTAGATCAACATTAGAATAACATACTGATCATATTCTAACATTTCATCATGTTGAGCTATATAACATTGATTCGTTTTATGTACATTTGCTCACCTCTACATTTGCGCGTCTCTGTCAAGTCGAAGTTTGTCACGGACGTGGAGCTCTCGGTATCTCGAAAACGCAACGCTGATATTGATCCTCGTTTTAGTTCTCCTTTTGTCCCCAAGTCTGCTTGCCATGGACCGTAACATTTGAACGACAGACGTAACGGTACACAACAAATTACTTGTCTGGCCTTAAAAATGTATAATACAGAATTATTTATCGCTTCTGCATAGCCATGTGAACTGGAATTATTTTGACAACGTTTTATCTGTACAGAGGTAAAGGGAAGGAGAAGGGGGACCTTCACTGGGTAGAGACTAGTTGACACTTCAGGACTGTGTTGTCGTCATGTCCAGGCGCAGGTCCTTCATCAGATCTGGATACGGCCTGGATCCGGCGGACTTCGGTAAACGTCGGGATAAACAGAGAGACTAATATTAGCGTAGACGCCATCCTTCTTATGATGTAAGGAGTACATCAAGATTTATGGGAAGTGTTCCCGGTTCCGGAAAAGCCTAACATTGAATTATAGAAGTTTATAATCTGTTATGTGTATGCTAGGTCAAAGAGATGTGTTTTTAGTCTAGATTTGAACTGACAAAACTGTACATGTACATGTATAAAGTTTTCTCACCGGTGAATGACACATGATGTATGTAACGTTGTCTCCGGTCTTCTTGGCTGCGCACGTTCATGCTTTCATGAGGCATGGCGATTTGCAGGGAGGGTGGGACGTACGCTTTTACTGCTATCAGGCTAAAGTTAGCATTTTCCCAGATGTCCTACAGCACCTTTTATAATAGTGATAACTGTGTACCTTGTGGTACTACAGTATTGTCTGTATTTATTGTCAGCATTTAATGTTATCTTTTTTTTGTTATCTAATGTTCATCCTTGTGACTAGGTGTCATTGTTGTTTCCTGAAGGAACTGTTTCTATTTTTTTGCCATGCGATGTACTAAAAATTACAGTAAAGTTTACTTTGACCTTTGACAGTGTTAATTTCTTTTTCTTTCTTTTTTTTCTTTTTTAAATCTTACTGGCCCCAAATGTTTAAACGGAAGTGTCATAATATATATTTCTTGTTCTTTGGGTTTTTCTCAGTTAACTTACATTTGGCAAGCTAACCTCTCGGCGTAGCCTACTGTTTTAGCAAACTCATTTTATACTCACATATATTATCAAATCAACAACATTTTCTTTTCATTTATTAAAAAACAACATTCAATTCTTGTTGTTATGTACAAATATAGTTTTTTAAGATGTATTTTATGTTTTAGTTTTTCTTTCAAATGGGCATTACGAATGGCTACCGCATGGGTTCCAATACCAACTGCACTGTATGGGGAACCAAGTCTCCACCACATCTGTTGCAAAAAAGCAATAAGCCAAATGGCTTCTCATAGCTTATGACCTTATTATTTCTCTCATTATCTTCTTAGCACAATATTGCTTCTGACAGTAAGCTTTTGTCAATCATGTGATACAGTAATCATTCATTTGTTTGTTGTTCATTGTTTATCCATCAGTTTTAATCTCCCAGTTAGGTTTATTGAGTGTGCCGCTCCTGTGTGCATGTGTACAGTAGACTGACGGCGGGATTGACAGCTGTGTTAATTATCCATTAGGTAGGCAGCAGCTGGCGCAGAACCTCCTCTTTAACCATTTACATTGCTTTGATTTATCCACATCCCCTCATTTCCATATAATATAATTAGCATGAATCAAAACAGGGTAGGAGGAGAGAACCCAAAGCCAGGGCTGAAAAATGCAACACCTCTGTGGAGACTGCGAAATATGAATGATCCACTGAGTTTTATATTTTTGGACCAAACTCTGCGGCAAAGGTGTGAAAAAAGAAGGCGGACTCACGTCATGTTGCTCACACTAACAGTTGCTCGGATTTCGTGCCAGCCTTAAAATGGTCACATAATTAAGACGTTCCTTGGTCAGGTCTTCCTTTCTCTATAAGGTGATGACTAATGTTTGATTTCAGTTGGTATTTATACTGTATGTTGAATAAATAAATGATAAACTAACAGTCTGAGCTGACTTATTTAACATCGAAGTAGCACTTGTTGGAGGTATCATTCGTGTATTAGTTGGTTTATGCGTCAGCACCGACTGAGTAATCTCAGCATTCAGACCTGGCAAGTGCAGTAATATTTTGCTGTCAATTTTTTGTAATTCATAAATCAGCAGAATATATTCAATGTTAAATCATAACCAAATGCCGTCTTCCTACAAATAAAATGCCATGCAGATCCTTTGCCCTGAAAATGTTTCATATTGAGTTCATATAAAGACCTGTCTTGGTAAAATCCATCACACTTGTAAGATTTTTAAAGAAATTAATACTTTTATTCAGCAAGGACACATTCAATTGATCAAAAATTTCAGTAAAAACATTTATAATGTTGCAAAAGATTTCTATTAAAATAAATACTGTGGGAAAACAACTGTTTCAACAATGATAATAATAAGAAATGTTTATTAAGCAGCAAATCAGCATTTAATAATGATTTCTGAATGATCATGTGATGCTGAAGACTGGAGTAATGATGCTGAAAATTCAGCTTTGCTATCACAGAAATAAATGACATTTGAACATATATTAAAATAGTTATTTCAAATTGTAATAATTCACAATATTACTGATTTTCTGTATTTTTGATCAAATAAATGCAGCCTTGGTAATCAAAAGAGACCTCTTTCAATTAAATATACTGACTTTTGAACAATAGTGTAGATTTTTTTACAATTTCTTAATAAAATTGAAGTGGTATAGCTACCAAAAAACCTAAGGTTAATGGTTTGTTCTGACAAATAAACGCAATGTTAACAGTGATGCATGACTTAGCAAATATGGCCGTGTTGGTGAACTAGTTGAAATATTAAAATCTAATCTGTGATTTTTCCTTCCTGTGGATTTTATTGTAATGAGTGGTATAGCTCATCTCTCTTCATGCATTTTACCACAGTCCTTTCACTAATGCTTCCTCATGGCCTCAATGGATAAACCCCCCTCTCATGATCTGTTCTGATTGGTTGAGAACTCGATTATGCGGCACCCATTGTGCTGAAAGTCATCTTTCCTCTCAATGATCTGTTTTGATGTGTCAGCTGCAGAGGATGTGGGAATAAGTGAGCCTGAAATGCACTGTTTTATGTGGATCTTTACAGGCAAAGTCACCGCACATTACAATTTTGAAAATTGGAGGAGGTTGCCATTGAAAAGCAGATAAAGGAGCATGCGTTAAAGGAGAACTCCAGTCAATTTTAACATTGAGCTCATTTTTTTGTAAATTTGGAGTGCTGTCAATACAGAGAACAACGACAAAAATCGGTGTTGCCTACACCGTGTTATCCTCTTTTTAAAATTTGCTCCCTGTTGACTTCAATGGGGCAAGTTTTAAACCTGCTTTTAGCCTCTTAACATCCTTGATGTGTCATTACAAGTGCACAGCCAATGTGAGTGATTCCTTCAGAGTGAACACGGGTGAATCTGACTGCAGTATATGTGAAAGATATGAATAAAAATGATGTTATTTCAGCCAGCGCACATACCTGTATTTACATCCTGTTTTCGGTCGAAGTCCACAGTAATCGATTGTCGAGTTCACGCGCGTGATCATAGGTAACTAAACATATGCGCGTGAACTCGACAATCGATTACTATGGACTTCGACCGAAAACAGGATGTAAATACAAATTCTCCTTTAATGCACTTTTAAACCATCCGTATAACTGCTTGGTGTCCCTGGGATTAGGGCTATATTTATTTAACTCCATGTCAAATTTCCCATCTAGCTCATTACGTAAGGTGTATAAATCTTCAGTTTGGTAGTCAGATAAGTGCAAAATGCAAGAATGAAATAAAATATTTATCTTTTATACTACAACTTAATATTAGATAAGGCCATGGTCTCATTTTGAGGAAAAAAAGGAAATGTGCTCCAGATTTATATATGCATCATGTTGAAAGTGGCTTGACTTTACTAGATAGAGGTCTGAGTTTCATCTTCACCAGTATAGGGAGGGATTACGCTATCAGCAGAACAGATCAAGCCTCCCTAAATCTATCCCATGTTTCCCTGTGCTGCATACAGACAAGGCCACAAATGGAAACGACTCCATCCTGAATATATTCAGATAGTCTCTCACTTAGACTCCTAATAACCTTGACGAAAATAGCGGCAACTGTCACAGGTCGAGAAAAGCCCTATTTCTCCCCATTTTTGGATTCCCAGATGTGACATCAGGCCACACTCTCGCAAATGAAACCGAAAGAACGCGTAAATACATAAGCGGAGCAAGAGTAACAGGCCAGAATAAAAAGACACAATTCATTACCCAAAAGAATACACTTCAAATTTGGCAAGTGATGCGGTGGTGGTGGTCACCGCATTTTTGAACCCGGTTCCCCAGTGACAAGGCATGAGAATTCACACTGTTGCCTGCAAATGAAAACGACACTTCGATTAGCAGCAGAGATGTTCGTTTAATGCCTCAGGACAATTTCCCTCCCCCTGCAGATGGTTGGTATAATTATAGCGCTTTTATTGTATAAAGCAGCAGATTACCCTTTTACATACCCTTTTACAGTGAATCCATCTGTCTCAACTGGGACAGTTTTAATCCCTTTACCGTTTCCGTTGTTTTACCATTAGGGACCTTTTAACCCGTTGACCCGGTACATCAAACTGACACATGCTGTAGGTTAAAGGGTTTTCTTCACTATCGCCATTACTAGACATTGATGTGTGCAATCGGGGTTTGGAAGGAGTTGGTCCAGTGTCCAGGAAGTTTATAATTCTTTCTGTCTCAAGAGGAAAACTTGCCTCATATAAGCCACCTTGATAGAACGGTTGCTTTTTCGTTTTAAATCAATTTATGAAAACAACTCACATACAAGCCCATGTCAGCGTACTTACATAAATCACCCTGGGGGTTGGATGCCCTCCGTGCCAAACCAACCAATCATTCTCTGTTCAGGTCTATTGAGACTGCATGTTGATTGTTGAATATTGAAGGTTGGATATTTGCATGCACTTTGAAACAATAGAAGAGCAGAAATTCCCTTTTTTATGATTTCTGCTTTTGCTCAATATATGTAATTGAAACTGTTGATCTAAAATGTTGAGTGGTCAGTAGCCTACTAGGCATTCACAATATTGTCAGTATAATATCAGTTACTGCCTGATATAACTGTCACATTATACTGTAATGTGTTTTGATTTTAGTTTCGAGGACTTTGCTTACCGTTGTTTCCTGTTTTCTTTGTTTCATTTTCCCGCTCTTTGTTTGATACTATGTAAGTACTCCCATCTGTTCGCATTTTGTTCATTTTCCCTCAGTTTTTTCTGTTCCTTGTCCGGTATTGTTTGAGCCCTGCATGCTGATTCGTTGAGTTTGCTAGTATTGGATTACCTGAGTTTACTTTGTTTAATAAATACGCTGCACTTTGATCAAGCCTTTGCATCCCATCTTCTTCATTGGACTTAAAACGTGACACTAGCAGATTTTTGTTGATATTGAATATGTAATTATGCTCATTTCTGTATTTTTGCATTTAGATTACCCTTGCCACCATTAACACTCACTTTAAGTTAATCTTCTAATAACTCAATTAAAATGTAATGCTTTAGCAAATTTCAAAATGAATATCCATTTTTTTTATTTTGTGCATGCTTTATTGATTGATTTAAAAAATATATATATTTTATTAATAATTAATAGTAAAAAATTAAATAAACTCATAAAATTTTTGTTGTACAAAACAGTTTAGAATTGTAATATTAGCCATTTATCTATGGCTTATTATGGACATATTCAAGTGCCTCAATTATGTTGTTGTATGCACACTTCAGATTCTCGCCAGAAGTAGGCTAGCGTCACAGTTATCTGGACTTATTCATCTTTAGTTTCACTTTCATGGACTTTCAGTTTGTTTTCATTCATCACACTTTGTTTGATTTTCCCACCACTCATCAGTTGTCATGGACACTCATCAGATCATCACACCTGTTCGTCATCTCCTCATTATCACTGTGTATTTAAGTTCCTCGCCTTCACTCTGTGTTTGTTGGTTGTTGTTTGTGTGTGCATGTTACGCATGCTGTTACTTTCTCTTTGTGGATTACCTGAGATGGTTTTCATTAAAGGGACAATATGTAGCTTTTTAGGTATTTTATTATCTAAAATCAATATTTTTATTCATAAATATGCCCTCAATGGTGTACAAATACCTATGCCAATGATCAGACTAATCCTCGTAAACGAAGAATTTATTATCTTTATATACATGGGTAGGTCCACGGAGGCTTCCATGTAGTTCCGCCATCTTGAAAAACTATAATAGCAGAGAGGGACAAAAAGTACTAGGCCAATGCGTTTCCACAACGCGTTTCATTTAGAGCCAGCATCACGTGACTGAAGTCAGCAGAAGCGGAGAAGCAGAGCAGAGAGAAGCGCTTGTCACTGCCGCGGCAAGTTTAAAAGGATGCACTGCACGGTTATTTATACACCGTTCATTCATACATACATATGAGTCACAGGATAAGGAGTCCTAGTCGTCGAAAAAGTCCAAGATAGACCGTAAAAGGAAACGTGACCGGAGATTACAAAAACAAGGGTTAATGTCGGGATAGCTTATGCAGGAGAAAGCTTTCAAAAGAGACGCTGAAGTTGCCTGCTTTCTTCTCGACAGGTAAGTCAATGTTACGGTCTTAATTACAAGCTTATTTTTCATTGCTTTGTTGTGAACTTTATTATATAGACAGTAGAACATTTATAGTTATATCTATTTATCTATTCTATTCATAGTAAGTTAAACAGGCTCTTTGATGAATAGCAGCTATTGAGTAAAGGAACGTTAGAGAAGGCACGGATGATGATGATATCTAACAATGCACGTACTTCAAAAAATATAACGAATAAAGGCGGCATTACTACTAACTACCATAGTTAATGTTTTTCACAGTCAGTAATTTATAGCCTACTGTAACATTCTTTTTTTCGTTGATTCAAGTTTCAGTTTGTTTTAAATAACAAACCTGTTCACCCGAAGAAAAACTCGAAGTGCTATTATAAGACATCCTGTCATAGCTTTTTGGTACATAACGGCAACCGTAGATGCAACGCGCATTTGAAAAAGTGAGGCGCTGGAGAGCATTATTCGTTTGAATGCAAAATACAGTTTCACCACTAGATGGGAGAAATTCCCACTTAGTGTCCCTTTAAAGAAATATTTTGTTTATAGAAACCTTTTTGAACTCTCCTTTATCTTCATCCTTGTGACAGCTAGAAGGTAATCCGGGTATTTATTTATTTTATTTTATTTTTTTACAGCGAATTCGGTCGTTCTTCTTGTCACATACTGTTTTTCGCCTAGTATAAAGTAGAGAGGTATGCAATTTCAGATGCAGCCCTGGATGCAACACAAACAGACAATTGAAGATGAGACCTACTGTAATATGTGCAGATAAGTACAATAAACATTTACTCATGAACTTATCTGGTGTCTGTGTGTGTATATTGTGGGAGAGATGCGGTATTGGAGTAAATATGTGTGTTATGTATGCAACTTGAGCATTAACCTGACCCTAGTGTGCACCCAAAGGTAGGGAAAAACAGGAAAATGGGTGGATGGTGGAGCATATGTGCATGTAAATGTAGTGCTGCCGCGATCGTGACAGAGCCCTCTGTCTTTGTTTCCTCAGCGCTTGATACACAGTTATATGAACTATACAATGGTGTAATTCTTTCCGTATCTATTCCAGCACGAGTCCTTGTCCTTTTGAAATGCATGCAATGTGGATTTTCAGTGCTGAAAACAGCATCTTCACGACATGTTGACAGCACGAACTTGCAGGCCTCAGCTACAACTACAGTGTTTGAGGGTGGGTCAAAAGAGACAATGTTCTTTAGCAGCCAATTAAGGTCGTAGGCTGGCATTATGCAAATTTGTTACATTGTTACGTGGGTATGTAACAGAAAGTGAGACTGGAATGGCTGACTGGTTTTGGCAGTTCAGAATCGATTCTTTTTTTTTTTAGGAGACAATGACTTTATTTCTGTCATGACAACTCTTGAGTGTTTGGCATGGTAATGGATATGACAATGTTGATATGTTTGGTCTTGGCAGACTAGATCTGCTACGCTGCTGCTGCTTTTATTGCTGCTGTAAGTTATTGCTGCTGCTGCAGAGCAAATGTGATTTGCTACTGCCAATACATACATGACATGCTGCTGTGAGCAAGTAAGGCATGCTTCTGCTGTACAATATAGCATACATGAATTACCTGCAGCAGATGTATACAGGTGGAGCTGGGGAAGGTGAAGGGTTTCTAAAAGCACGCTGCAATGCTAGGCAAATGCTACCCATGTATTTGAAGGTTGAGCACCCGAGCTCATTGGTTGCTTATACAGCAGGAACCAATCAGCTGTGCCCTATAGATGATGTAGCAATATAGAGCAGAATTAGATGCCTATTATTATTTTATTTTTTTTATTATTAAAACTTAATGTAGATTTAACAAGAAATCTTTTTTTTTTTTTTTTAGCTCACCCATGTCATTCCAAATCTGTGTGGATTTAAAAAAAATTGGTGTTTTATTCCAAACAATAAAAGTCAGAGGGAGCCAATCTTTCCTCAAATATATATATTCTGTGTTCCACAACAAAAAAAGTAAAGAAATGACATGATGAAATTAACATCAACATCAACTGGGTCAATTAACCCTTTTAATACGTAAAGTAAATCTGTTTTAGGTGTCAACTTTTATTGACTACTAACAAAATTATGCTAATTAGCAGCACATTATTGTCTTAGTGCCTGAATATATTCCACTTCATCATAAAAGCAGTATAAGTGATGCTAATGGCCTCACAAGACTCTTCCTCACCTTGCTTTATACACAGTTCATTCTTGAGGCAAGATCAGTTCTTTGGAGACCACATGCTGACAACAAGGACAGCCGAAATGTTTTGACATCCTTTTAAACTTCAGAAGATGTCACTTCCTCTGTGTACATTTCTTGAAGGTCAGCATGTAGTGTTGCGTATGACCTGCCTACAGGATCTGTCACTTAGCTCTCAAAACCACAAAGATGTTGAAGCCAGCCACGCAGAAATGCCACAGCGAATATCACCTTTGAAAGTTTTCAAAAGATGAAATAGTGGATCCCCGTCACTTCCTTTCAAGCTCACTCTTTTCTCACCAGCGTCAATCACAGGCTAAAAAAACCCTATCCATATATGCACTATGTGGTGTGAACATTTTCTTCAATTGCAGATCTTGACAGCTTTACTCGCTGCTTTAGTGAATCGCATTGATTTGATAAGTGTAGCTCATGATTTCAAGTTTAATTATGATTAGCTCAGATTGAACAGCAATTAGATGATCCACATGAGATGCAGTAGTAGCAGCTTTACAGCGTGACAACAGGCTTTTCCCACAAAGATATGACCGTAACTTCTCATTTATTCTTTACTAGGGATAAATAAGTATCAAACCAAACTTAAAAACATCTAAATGTCATTGCATTTTATAACAAAACATTGAACCAACTGGCATTGGTTTTATATAAGTAAAGAATTATTGACGATGGGCTGTTGACTTATTAGAAAAACAATGTACAGCCGAGGTGGTCACGATGCATAATTCAATATGATTGTACCACGCCTCGACATTGTTCAGATGTTTTATTTCAAGACATTTATCAGGTTTTTGTCCTTAAATACTGTGTATAACTAATTTCTTAAGCATCTTATCTTATAATACCAAAATGACATTTTAGAGCTAGTAACAGAGGCTTGAGCCACTGATGTGCAGACTAATGCAGTTAACGGAACACTCCAGCGTTTTTTGAAATAGGGCTTATTCACCTTCTTTCCTACATTTAGATAGGTGGGCAACTGCATTTTTGTCTCAGTGCATGCATTGTTTTATTGTGACAGGGTCAGCGCTAGCTTAGCTTAGCACAATGAATGGAATCATTTGTTGCCAGCTAGCATGTCCTGAGTGTGATCAAAAAAAAAAAAATAATTACCTAATTACTTCTTGTGGCCTGCGTATTCACAACGAGTACAAATAGCGATGCAGATTAACACTAGGCGATTTACTAGGCAGATATTGACTTGGGACTATATTAGGGGGAAGCACAGGCGAAGCACTGCTTCTTGGGCGCAGAGATATCACGCAACACATGAAATGTGAATATGTGGTATAATGTGTGAATGTGAATACAGGTATAATATGGGTCGATCTAAACATGCGTCGTGTTTAAAATAATCACTTACCCTGTGGACAGCTGTCCATTTGGTCCATTCGGTGTGGGGCATTTTTAGCGCAATTTTCCACCGGACAAAATTGCGATTGTTAACTCATGATTTCTGTTCTGTCTGTGCGCACCAATCTTGCACTTCTATCTACTCCTCAACCAGACCACCTAGAGACTTCGGGTTTTCGGCATTATGTTAAGGAAGGTCTAATCTCGGGAACGCACCAAAAAATAAATAAATAAATAAAAATCCAGGAAAAGATTTACTATCTCTTAGTGTTGTGATCCCATGAGGTCAGAAAATTGCGCTAAAACACTCACCGAGTTTTTATTACTTGTTTCCAGTTCACTTTATCACACCGGAAAAAAAAATCGAGTACTGCAGGATGGAACGCCGTGAAATCCTCTAGCTGTGACACAACTGCGGGCACGCTCATCTTGATCTGACGCGTTGAGCCTGGTCATCGATGGCAGTAACTTGTCCCACTCGCCACAGCACAGACACACACATGCTGCATTCACACCAAACGCGAATAGAGCGTCAAATTCGTGCGTATCGCGTCTACTTCGACGCTTGAACATTTTGAATCCACTTGCGCGTCCAAAGCGAATAGGACGCGCGTATAAAGCGAGGGTTTGAAGCGAAATAGCACCAAACTATAACGTTTACACATTGACCTGTAACATTAAATCTTTGCCTGGAGCTGAAGCTTTTCATCGACCTTCTCAAAATAAAATGATTAATATAACCCTCCAATGCATAGCTAAGGCCCTTTTGGTGACTTTGAGATGATATATAATCTTTCTGTCTCCAAAAATCATCAATTGCCTCCTGTGAAATGTCTCCAACTGTGACAGCTGCCATAGCGCCTGTTACCAAATGTTGGTAGGGCAAATGAGCCCGCAGGGTCGACATTGAGAGTTCTTCGCACTCGGGGCAGCCGCTCGTGGAGAGTGCGGCGGCGGCGGCGTGATCGCGGCCCAGGCAGAGAGCGCAGATGAGATGGCGGTCTCCGTTGCTGAGCTGGGCGCGGCATGAACCACAGGAGAAACGAGGCATTTTGAAAAAAAACGCCTCGCGCTCTTTTAGAAGAGAAAATGCGTGTCGCAGGGCGAACACACACACAGCAGAGAAAAAGGATATGTCACCGGATAGCGTAGCAGGCATGGATGGCTGAAGGCGGCGAAGGCGGACGGCTTCCTCAGGCGCTGTCCTAAGCTTGCTGGTCGCTGGTTTCGACGGCAGCGGCTTCTCAAGATCCAGCGATGCGAAGAGCTTCGCTGAAGACAAGAAAATCAGAGTTCAGCCTGTGAGCCCGCAATATATACACACTGGCCACACCCTTCTTGACTCCACACTCATTGGGTGTGACGTCACGCCGGGCTCACTGGTAGGCTTAAGCAGTTGCCGCCGGGCAGCCAATGAGCACGCTTATACAGCTTGCTTTGGTCTGCCTGCTGCTGCACTGCGTTGACAATAAATGCAAAATTAAGGATAAGTTTTTGGCTTCAGATCTCGAAGAAAGAGAACTTTCCCGAAGCGTAAGCTACTTACGCAATACTCGTTCCCTCTTCTAGAGAGAACCGAGGTTACATTAGGTAACCGAGTACGTTTTTACTCGTTTGTACTATTTTGGTGATCGCTGGGAGCCGAAATTCAATTAATTGCACTGCCCTAATCTCTTCCAAATTACAGTAGTTATGGCGTGAACGGTTCAGGAGGAACTGTGAAAGGTGCTGATGTTACTGTCATTCATTTCATCCTTTCATTTCTTTCATTTTATTTTTAGTTGTTAGTTATTATTTATTGTCTGACAAGCAGTTAACGCAAGAAATGACGTATACACTAACACACATGTTCAAAGGTAATGGCCTTTGAAAAAACATTGAACCTGTGGATATTTAAATGGAATGTTCTGCTGTGCAGCTCTTTGTAGTTGTTGTTGTTTTTTTTCCCACTGTATGAGCTGTTAAGTGTTTATCACACTTTTAGGCCTATCTTAATGTCACAGGCTGCTGATGTCATTAATGCCTGTAGGTGCATTTATGCTTCAAAGTCTCATGATGGATGCGTTTCCTGTTCCAGTAAAGAACTCACCATCTGGAATACTTCACACAGAGAGCAATGAGAGGAGGTGGATCCAGCCTGCTCATAAAACTGATGCAAGAAAAGAAAGTGAGAAAAGATAGAGCAAAAATATCCTTCTGCTGGTTTAACTAAGCTTATGGTCAAAAGTGTTGTTGTGGGGACTTTCCCTGCCACGTTTGCCATCAACGATTCTACTAGAGATGTAAATTAAATAATACAATGGAAGCATCTCCAATTCTTGAGCCTGAGTTTTCATTGTGTGTGTGTGATGAGAGGCTGACGTTGGAATGTGTTATTTTGTATTGTTTTGCTGAATAGTCGTTGCGGTTGTCATCGGTGACGGAGGACAGCAGCAGTGTTCTCTCATGCAGACAGCTCTGTCAGACGCGCTCCACTTCTAATGCTTTACTTCAAACTCGCTTTCTGTTTCAGGGAAATTATAGGACAAAACAGGAACAAATGTGTTCCTGTTACTGATATACATCCACAAGCGTGCAGATGCAAGTTTTGGTTCATTAAAATAAACACGAAGGGGGTTTGAATTTCAAACCACTCATATTTCGATGTCGATGGCAATGATTGCTCCTTCAACTCACTGTATAATGAGACCTTTTATGTCAAAAAATAGATTCTTAGTGTAGGCCTATTTTATTTCTATGATTTACATGAAAATTGTTAGCATTATAGTTTTGACTTGGAAATGGATTTGAAATGGAATGGAACAGAATTTGAAATATACAGGAAATAAACTATGCACGTTACATGCATAGACTATTTGTTGTTTGTATAGAACAAAACAGTAAAATATTAGTATTTGAGCATGACCTAATTAATATGCATGAGCTAAGCTATGAGTCATGAGCTATGAGTTTTCCTCTCTGTTGTTAGGCCATGCTTTGTTTGGGGAAGTTAAGAATTTTTCATGTTTGAAGGAAGTCTCTTTGGGTGCTTTCACATCTGTAGTTAGGTTTGGTCCGGACCAAGGGCAAGAAATTATTGTAGCATTTTTCAGACGTTTTGGTTCCTTTTCACACCACACTGATTACTCTGGTCTGAATCAGTTGACAGGTTGGTGAAACAAACCAAAATGCAGTCACATGACAACATCCACATCAGTTTTTGGCCAGATGTGTCTTTGAACGTATTTCCTAACCTGCTCTTTGATTGGTCAGAATTAACGTGTGGGACAATTCCGGAAGTAAACAAAAAGAGGAAAAGCCAGCAGCCCAGCACTCCACTTTTTTAAGTCAAACTATAAAGGGACGACTGTGGGCTTTATGTATCCCTGGTCATAATATACTACATAGTTTGTATACTACTTTAGGCAAACTATACAATTGGAGAATGAATAGCGTGGATGCGGCTGGAAAATGCACTGCAAACGGCGAAGGTGCATCATTCTAATATGCTGATTTGGGGCTCAAGAAACATTTCTTATTATTATCACTGTTGAAAACAGTTGTGTAAAACATGGTTTCTTTATTCAGGGTTCTTTGATGAATAGACATTTGACATATTTAATGCGTCCTCGCTGAATACCAATAAATGAATATGTTAATCATTCAGTACCATGGTATCAGAGTATTGCCATTTTGATACCACAGTAGTTTTTTGTCATGTATTTGGTATTCATACCACTGCATAAGCACATTCCAAAGTCCAGCTCCTATAAATATCAAATGAATATGAATTTATCTTGTACACGCGTGACCTGAAATACGTCAGTGGCCATGATCGGCTCCAAATTCCTGGAATTTAGTAGCATTTAGCCTGTGACTCACCAGCGGGCGTCAATATCAGTCTCCAGTGTTTTTACGCCAAAACAAGTGCTGGTGGGAGGACCTTGACATTTTAGGTTGCAGTGAGAAAATGGGATTATTCCATACTAATCAACAGTTATATTTATAGAAATGATCCTGTGTATGTCTGAGTACGATGGTTGCATTTAGAAAATGGCTGATAAAACATTATGTGGGGAGATTTATTCATGTTTATTGACTGCAGTCAACACTTTTAAGCATGTCCATACAGACAAGATGATAAATATTTTGGGCATGAATATTTATATGGACAATTACATTAAATATTCATGTATATACATTAATATCATGACACTGTGTCATCAAATTGCACATGAGATATTAGAATCGCTATGTATGTCATGTGGCTCATACATTTGTATCAATTTTGTGTTCAGTTGACGAGATTGAATATGAAGCTAGATGCTTCAATGTGGAGTAATAATGTGGAGTAATGAAAATCACTCTGTGGCTGAGAAGAATATTCCAGGGTCAATACAAATTAATCTCTACTGGCATGCTGTTGATTACCCGTGACTTATTGCTTAGTTTGTAAAAACAGTACAACAAATTAATTAATATTATTATTAATAATGCACTTAAAATGAAAGTCTATGGGGCAAGTGTACCAGATGGTTTAATAGCAGATGTGCTGGCATGTTTGCATTTTTATTAAAACATTTGAATCATTCTGTAAAAAAAAAAAAATCTTATTGTTATTTACACACTTGGAAAGTGTAAATCTTGTAAATCACCATTTGGACAAGAAAGGTAAGTGCATTACTGCTCTTTTTTTTCAAACTAAGTTGAAAACATTCTGGTAATTGACAGGCACTTAATTGAGCATGAATTGTATTGAACCCAGAACATTCTTTTAATACTGATTTGCTCCCACAAGAAAATGTACTAGATTCAACTTAACTGTGTGGTTTTCGGTGCAATCTCTTTCATAACTGCACTATAAGTGACCCTAGTCTCAAATGAAAGTGTGATGTTTAGTGTTCAGTAAACAAATGTGTGAATCTTTCTATGCTTCAGCACACATACATGTACCACAAGGGCAGACAACACACAGGTCACATGGACGATCAATGGGCCATAAGAGATCTCTTACAGTGAGTAGTCAGTGCTGGGTGCATCCTCTTGTTTAGTAGTAGTAAATCTATTTGGCTCAATGAAAAAGAATCTGTTCAGATCCCAATAACCTTTTCTCACGAGGTCTATTACAGGATTTAAATGTAAAACTTTTAAACTTAACTGGCAAATGATTCTTATTTTATGTTGGTTGCTTCAACATTGCAAATAAAGATGTAAAAATACATAAATCATTTTTTTTTTTTTTTTGTCGGTACCTTTATTTTATTTTTGAACATGTTGATTAGAAATTCACCGTACACCAACAGAGGCTATTTGCCTGATGTGTGATCACTCACTTGTTATGTGATTGATGGATGCCATACCATTTGACTTTTTCATTGCCCGTAAGTTTGAATTTTGTCCTTTGTCCTTTTAGCCCTGATGAAGGCTTGTGCGCCGAAACGCATTGGCAAAATAAAGAATAATATATTTTTTTAGCTCCAGTTTCTGACCATTTTGATCTCTTCATTTTGCAAGTGTTTGCTGGTACTGTTCCAATAACATTGCAAATGAGAAATAATTTGTATCTTGTGCATTTCATGTCTACAAAACACATTACAGGTATGTGTGTCAAACTGCATGCTGACTCTGAGACTAACTGAGAGTCTCACTTCCAGTTTAGATATGTTAAAAATAGAATGAATCCTCTTCTGCACTCTTCCACTTTCATCTTTAAACACCAGTATATACACTGGATTCCTGTCCTGCTGTGACCTTCTCAGAGCTTCAGCTCTCACTCTCTCCTCAGGGCGGTATGTGTGTCCTCTGCTTTTCTCTATTTCTTATTATAAGCAAGCACCCATCGCACACTCAAGTCTGCACTGTCATTTAAAGGTGACACTACTTAAGTGGGTCACAGAAAACTGCGCTTTTAAAGTAGCCATTTAAAAAAAAAATATTTTTACACATTTTTACAAAAAACAACAACAATCAATACTTTAATAAATACCCACCAAGCCATTCCTCCATTAATGTGTAAACATTTATGGGGGGCAATTACAGAAATCTTCTCATGAAAGTCCCACAAGGAAATGTATTGATGAATAAAATCCAACATATTTCTGTTTTTATACACTAACTTTACCAAAGTAAAATCGAACTATTTCCAAGTATCCCCTGGAACCTGCTGGATGGAAATCAATAAGTATGTTTACATGCGCTACAGCCTTCATCTGTTTGACCAAGTATACATGATGCACTGCATAATCAAATATTTAATATGTAAATAATTAAATTAATGTTGTGCTTCACTTCTGTCTTTTGGAGCAAACATGAAAACATTGGAGCTGATGTGAAAAATGGACTGGCATGATGAATTTTAGTCTGATTTTGATTCAGTCAAAATGCATGAAAACGTATTTACTCATATAGAATCTAATATGACATTGTAACATGTTTCATTGTGTTTATCCCTGCTTGCCTGTGTGGCCTAGTTTCTACTAGCTAGTCTGTGTCAGGTTCATTCAGTTCATCGGTTGTTCGTTAATTAGCTCATTAGTTCCTTGTTTGGTCTTGTATCCCTGTTTGGTTCAGTTTTGTTGTCCTGTCTCATCAATGGATGTTTGCCTTTTCTCCTGTGTGGATTTATTAAAGACTGTGGTTCTGAATTCTCCTTTGTCATGAGCTGATTTATAGCACCCACACATTGACAGATATACAGAACTAGATTTCTTTGTAAATTTTCTAAAGAATTGTGAGCAGTGTTTGCAAAACTTATTCTATAATTAACCAATGAAGACACAAATAGGACTCTACAACAATGAGAACTCACAGTATTACACTATATAAAAATAAAAAAGGACAAAACACATTATACAATACAATACCAAATTACAAAAAGATTTTGAAAAAAAAAGTAATTTGTTTGTCACTCACTCCTAGTCCCTTTTCTTGGTATCTTGTTCAATATATCATAAAGAGGACAAATTATGTTTCACAAGATTAAAATGGATAGTGAATGGTTTCTTTTAATAATTCACATGCATATTGCTTCTTGTGCGGTTCTCCATTTTTTAAAAATGTGTTTTTCATACTACAGTGGCACAAATTGATTTGACAAAAATAGGCTTTTTTATATTTATATACATTACAAACTTTAAGACAGAAAGGGACTTCATTTGGATTTTGATTTGAAACATTTTGTGATTAATTTGGTATTGTATTGTTTTGTATAATGTTATTATTTGTTGATTTATAATACAGTGGGTTCTCATTGTTCAATCTGTTTTTCGGAGTGTCCTATGTCTTAATTAGTTAAAGGGATAGTTCACTTTGAAATTAATTTTTGATATGTTTTAGCTTACCTCAAGGGCATCCAAGATGTAGGTGTCTTTGTTTCCGCAGTAGTTTCAATTTTGATATTTTTAGGTCAAACCGTTCTTGTCAGTCAGTCATATAATGCAGGTCGATGGTCACTGTCTCAAAACACAAGCACAGAGTCCAAATTAAAACAATTCCCCATCGTCCAAATGAAACAATTCCCCATCATAAGTACACATTGATTGCCTAAGACACGAAACGAGCGGTTTGTGTGAGAAAACGGACAGTATTTATATCGTTGTTATCTCTTGAAAACAGCACACGTCCAAATGATCTGACGGCGCGGGCGGGTATAGATGTATACACTAGATGTCGCCTTCGCTACTGCAGTTCATTGGAACGAAACCGTAGCCAAGCGACATCTATGTATATATCTATACCCGCCCGCGCCGTCAGATCATTTGGACGTGTGCTGTTTTCAAGAGATAACAACGATATAAATACTGTTCGTTTTCTCACACAAACCGCTCGTTTCGTGTCTTAGGCCATCAATGTGTACTTATGATGGGGAATTGTTTCATTTGGACGATGGGGAATTGTTTTAATTTGGACTCTGTGCTTGTGTTTTGAGACAGTGACCATCGACCTGCATTATATGACTGACAGACAAGAACGGTTTGACCTAAAAATATCAAAATTGAAACTACTGCGGAAACAAAGACACCTACATCTTGGATGCCCTTGAGGTAAGCTAAAACATATCAAAAATTAATTTCAAAGTGAACTATCCCTTTAATTGCTGTCTTGTTGGTTGTCCACACCTGCTCAGGTGTGTAATCCTTCTGGTTCCACTCAACCTGCTCCGAGTGGAATTTGAACCGGCATGGGAGGTGGCCACGCTAATAAAGACCACAGCCTCTAGCTTCAGTCGCTAGTGCGCCTCTTGAGGCCAGGGGAGTGAGGTTTTACTCACACAGCTCTTACTAGCTGGTCTCCATTACACTTGTCAAAAGTACCGACTTCAGTACCAAGTCGATACTGAAATTTAAAAAATGTGAAAAAATGTAAAAAAGCGCTGTTGAGCAGAATTGTAAACACCTTGGAATGGTCATTGTATTCACGCGCTCATCAAATATTTCTGTGATTGGCTACAATGATCAGCGCTTCAAAAGCACGCTCCGGCACCAAACTAACCCCTCCGGTACTCTACCTACTCCGAGTGGGATTCGGATTAAAGTTTTTTTGGGGATGTGCACATATAGCATTTCGTTTTGTTTGTGCAAAACTTATTACGAGGCCAGCAGGGGGTGCTCACCCTGTGATCTGTGTGGGTCCTAACACCCCAGTATAGTGATGGGGACACTATACTGTCAAACAGCACCGTCCTTCGGATGAGACGTTAAACTGTGGTCCTGACTCTCAGTGGTCATTAAAAATCCCAGGATGTCTTTCGGAAAAAGAGTAGAGGTTTAACCCCAGCATCCTGGCCAAATTTGCCCATTGGCCTTTGTCCATCATGACCTCCTAATCATCCCTATATATGATTAGGCTTCATCATTCTGTCTCCTCTCCACCAATAATGGGCGTTCTGGCGCAATATGGCTGCGGTCGCATCATCCAGGTGGATGCTGCACATTGGTGGTGGTTGAGGAGATTCCCCCCTTCCAAATGAAAAGCGATTAGAGTACACAGAAAAGCACTATATAAATGTAACAAATGGTTATTATTATTATTATATTCCTATCCCTGATATAGCTGCAGCTTGGGTCCTTCTTCAGAGGGAGTTTTTTATGACATAATTACCATCTCCTATAGCCAAAAATCGAATCACTTATAAAAGTAATAGCAGACCTCCTCACAAGCCGCATGATTTGTGGTATCATTCATATCTGCACCGCAATCCAAAAGTTTAATACTTGGGGTTAGAAGTTTGTTCAAATCCGTTAGAATAAGTATGAGGTTTAACGGTATGATGCTTGCCTTGGTAAGCCCCTCTAATAACACCTAATCTCTTATAATAGAGCAGCTGAAGTGTGCTGAGGTTTGCCCTCTGCAGATAGAGTTATAGAGGATGTGCGACTCAACACAAACATGCATTGTCTTTCTGATTGCTTTGCTCCCTGTATACATCATCCACTCCTCCTGTCTAAGTGCCCATCAGAACAGCTGAATGGGGGAGCACATCTGCCACACAACCTCTGAATAAAATATTTCCCTGCAAGCTGAGAGAAGAATAAAATGCCTTTTTGGGTCACAGTCTTCATTCTACGTTTCTAAGAGGCTGAGGTTTTTTTTTTTTTGTTCAGGCTCCCAAAAGCTCTCTGTTCCTTCCAGCTTTGTTATTAGACTTAAAAACTCTCAACTCGTGAATTATTAACCGCATGGGATGTTTCTTTTGGGATCTCTTCCAGGCGGTCAATCTGCAAGCGGAATCCACCGAGAGAGCAAGCGTCTCACTTCTCCAAGAGTTAATGTCAGAAACAATTGAGATGTTTGTTTCTGGTCGGTTTTACGGTGGCAATCTAGTTCACAGCAAAGACAGCTCAGACCCAAGGGTGTGTGTGAATGAGTGTGTACACAGTGTGTTATGACAGTTCACCATAAATGCAATAAAAAACATGCTGTCATGTTTACCAAGACGGTGACACGCAGACATAACAGGAAAAAAAAAAAATACTCAGGGCTCATAAACTTGTTCACAATTTTATAATTCCATATATAAATATAACGAGGTAGAAAGCACTTTTTCATGTGATCAGATGTGACATATTATACAACATGACTGCAGTATGATAAAAAAAATCCTTCTCAACTTTGCCCACATCCTGTTAACATAAAAGTTAGCAGGAAGTACTTCATGCAAGTGTGTTTCCCCGGCCCTGTAACTTTAATAACAAGCAGTCAGTCTATAGGATTATGATCGGCTTTGTTTGACCAAACACTCGTTACTAGCGAGATAGATTCATTACAAGCAGTCATTTAGATCTAACAGATGTAAAACTGCACTGCAGTTATGTGTAACGCAATGCTGGGGGGAAAGAACAAAGTTCTCAGCAAACAAGGAAAATTTATGCTGTATCTTTCTGAATATGTGGCAGTTCACATAATGCACTGATAATGACAAACGCGTGCACAAAAGCTGACACCTGTTTTAACAGACGTTGCCTCATCCTGTCAAATCAGTTTGAAAAAAAAAGTCAGCGTTCGTCCCTAAACACATTCTGCTTTCAGATCTCAAGTTGGCACCATCTGGCTGGCTTTTCACATTGTGTTTGAGCACAAAGATGTGCATGACGTGCTTTAGCTGTCTTCAAACACAGCTTTTCCTTCCAAACAGGTCTTAAAACAGTTCAGATCTGAACACAATTACCAGTCAGCCAGGATTATGTGCCATGTCAAACAAAGGCAAGTGACTAAGAGAACATATTCTTTTATTCATTTTAGGCTGAGACAACATTTTTTCACGCGAAGGTTTCTTTTAATTTGTTAAATGACCTTAAGGAGCTGAATTCATTTATATTCCTGAATGCTTATGGGTTCCGCAAGGATAAAGACCTCCCCGGGCTACTTTTCTAAACACCTGTTTGTCACTATGCACTATCAGAAAAAAAGCTACAAAAGCTGTCACTGGGGCAGCACCTTTTCAAAAGGTACACATTTGTACCTTATTAGTTCCACACTTATTAGTGTGCAAAATGTTCCTGTTCTGTTAGGTTTGTGCATGTAATACAATCTAATAATCATAACTTATTTTCAGTTTTTATTGAAGGTGACATTCCAAGGTCCAAGATGTGATTAAGTACAGTATACTCTCATTAAAAAAAAATGTTATTTCAAGAACTGTTCACTGGAAGTTTTGTTTGTGGAAACAAATATGGTTCTTCTATGGCATCATGGGAAAAAAAAAAAAACCTTTTTGGCAAACCTCTATTTTTTTAAATGTGGTGTACATTTTCTTACAGGAGGCTTTTATCTATGTTATACCATACAAACAAAATTGGCTTGTATTGAGTAGTTTATAGTGTTAAGAACTGGATCTAGTAACTTTGTATTCCTTTCAAGTGCCAAAATGGCAATTAAAAACAATGATTTTGAGATAAACACTTTTAAAAATAAAGGTTTCTAATTTTCTTATTATAGGGAACCCAAAATGGTTCTTCTATGACCAAAAAATAAAAAAATAAAATAAAATAAAACCTTTTGGAACCTTAATTTTTAAGAGTGCAGAAACATTAAGAAAAAGACTAATAGATCAGTTTGAAATTTCACAAATGTGTCTGATTTTTTTTTTTTTTTTTTTTTAACTGCTGCCTTAAAATAAAAAAGAAATACAGAGACAGACACTTCATGGTAAAGTGATGGTATGTCATGGTAATACCATGACACTTTTAGTGGAGTCCAAGTTTCTGGACATTTTTAAATTAATAGTATTATAATTTCTAATGGGAAAAAACTATGTATCTTCATTTATGTATTATACATTACACTGTGTCTTAAGCTCTCCAAGGCTGTATTTATTTGATAAGAAATAAAGTAGAAATAATAAGCTAATATTGTGAAATATTCTTACAATTTAAAATAAGTTTTTTAATTCTAATATATGTTAAGATGAAATGTATTCCTGTGATGACAAAGCTGAATTTTCAGCATCATTACTCCAGTCTTCAGTGTCACAGTAAACATTTCATATTATTATCCATGTTTAAAAAAGTTGTGCTGCATGCTTAATATTTTTGTAGTAACCATGTTATAAATAATTAGGATTCTTTGATTAATAGAAAGGTCAAAGGGACATAATTTATTTTAAATAGATTTTTTTTGTAACATTGTACAAGTCGTTATGTCCCTTTTGATACATTTAATGTACAGGGCCCGGTTTCCCAAAGCGTTCTTATCTCTAAGTAGTTCTTAACCTATTCCTTAACCTCTCTCTTAACCTTATGGGACGGTTCCCGAAACGTTCGTACGCTAAGTATATCTTTTGTAAGTCACACTTTCGTAATGTTGGTCTGGACCACTCTTAGCTTTACCTTATCACTGTTGCAGGTCTATATGAATATAATTCTGAAGTTTTAATACACCCAGACAGTATTAAATTAGGCTAATTCAAGTGTTTTCATGCAAAGAATAAAATTGTCATTACACTGATTGTTGTTAGATTTTTAATTATATTATTATACAATATTATTAATTTAATTAAAACGCTCTTTTAAAGGCCAGTGAAAGCATAGGCTACTGTCAGTTAAGTCCTTTTCGGACGCTAATATTGTTTCTCATGGGCTTGTCCGGTATTTTAAACATTTACAGGGGTAAGTCGGTGATTTTAGTGCCGTCCGAATCCATAATATCAGTGTTTTTCTCACCCAACCCGCGTAAAAATCCCTGGCCAAATTAGTACCTTCTGTTTTTTGACAAACAGGTCGTGTGGTAATTTAATTGCCATCTGAATCCACATCTCTGAGTTTACAAGAGATTCAAAATTCACGGTTTAAATCCTTTTTGATCACTGCCGAGCACCGTACGCAAGATGTAAACTTTTATTACTGTATTGCTGGAAAGTATTTACAAGAACAATATTTCATCGCAGCTCCACCTCAGCGAACAAAAATGGGAAAGAGAAGAAGGCACGTAAATTTTTGAAAAGGTTATTGTGGCAGCAATATATGTTACAATTTTAAAATATGTAGGCTAGGCTATTATAGGCTATTATAGTTTGGATTATTTTTTATAATATCCAATAATCATAATAAATTGCAATTTCAACTATTTCTGAAGTGCTTCATTTATAAAGATCACCGCTTTCTCACATAAACAGCCCCTGCACGAGAGAATAATTGATTCTCGAGCCATCGATATCAAACAATTCAGCACCATCGCCACGGACAGCGCCGGGTAACGTCGCACGTAAGAAGGTATATCTTAAGCAGCTTCCTAAGGTATGGTTCGGGGAACACACTTAGGAACATAAACACCTTTGGTAAGATATATCTTTCGAGCTCTCTTAGCGCGCTAAGAGTGAGCGTTATCGGGAAACCGGGCCCAGTATCCTTGCTAAATAAAAACTTCTGAACAATAGTGTAAATGTATATATCTATATTTATGTGTATATGCTCAAATTGATTGTTTAGGACCCCGCACTAAATCCATTATATTACCATGTTACTATTTTCTAAATCACAGACTGGTCAATATCAATGAGGCAACAGTACAAACTAATACTTCAGGTATGAAACTCTGACGAACGCCGATTGGTTTCAACACTGAAAAAAATAGTGTGCTGGATTTACATGATTTAATAGTGTACATCGGTTTCACGTGAATCAATTAAGTTAAACAAACATAATTTGTTAATGTAACATCAACATCATGGAATGAAGTCATTTTAAATGACCCAATTAAGTAGTCTCAAAGTGAATTTTAAAAGGCTCCCTGATATGATTCAGGTATTCAAATTCATATATTCATTCATTCAATAAGACTTCATTTATTTTAGTTTCACACAATTGAGTTGATAGACTGTAGCTAACTATATAAGCTAGTATTAACACTTATTAGCATCTTAAATGCTAATGTTTACATGCTCCTTCAGCCAGAGCAAATAGAGTTGCAGAATCAGTCCACATCCTAACCAAATGCTCCACTCTTCTCCACAATGGTAACCCACTGTAACTTAATGGTTCTAATAATTCCAATGTAATTGAACATTAAACACAATTACACTATCAAGTCTTCCCTTTTTCTCAGTTTCTCAAAAACACTTAAAATAACACTTAATTTCAACATTTATTCTCTCTTAATTCAGCCATATGCAAAGCATGTTGGGAACTAACAAGCACCGCCCAGGTTCAGTTAATGCAACACAAATCAGTTAAAGTAAACTTAAACTTTACATATATTTAAGCAGATTGAACACAATCAAATTAGGTTAGGACAAAATGTATAGCAATTGTGTTGCTTAAGCTCATTTTAATCAAGCAATTTGAACAAGCAGCAAAAATATATATTTTTACAGTGAATGCAGCGGCACCAGCCAATCAGAAATACTTCCAAATCCACGTAGCCTTATATATCGTACCCTAACCTGCGATCGGCATGCTGCACAATATAAAAGCTTCTGTCATCCCTCCTCCTCCCCGGCACCACCTGCAGAGTTCTGCTACGGAGGTTCTACTATTTCTTGTAGCAGCCTTTCCTTTGTTTGTTATTTTGACTAAGCTGAACAAATTATTGTATTTGCTCAGCAGCAGCAGCGTAGCAGATCTCATCTGCAAAATCAAGCCTACAATATGTATATTTCATGCCCCATGCAAATAAATGCTGGTTGAAATCTAATCACTCCGAGAGGTGTCATGACTGAACTTCATTTCACAGATTTCTTGAGATAAACGGAAGCTACAACTTTTGGGAGGCACAAATAGACTATCCATTTGCCATCAAAGCTGGAACACATCAATGAAGAGCTTCTGTCACTACACAGATGACAGTATCTTTGCTGTCTGATTTTGACCACAATCGCTTTTTCATCCCCACAAACTACTCTCTTGATCCATTGTGGCTCTACCGTAGCACCAAAATACTTGTCAGCAGGTTCAAAACCATTTATTTCCAAGCCTCAGCACATGCAATTTAACTTTAAGTAACAGCACTTTACCTGATAATGACATGTCTTAGGCTGCTATACATCAGTCATGTTTCATTCTTCTCTGCTCCCACTGTACTGTAATGTTGTTCTATTCATAGCTATTGAATTATATGGCCTTGAATACCTCTGTGCTGTATATAATGCAGCACTGCTTTATCTGCTGCATGAACACTATATGATCCTCTATCATTTGATTCGAAAATTTTAAAGGTTTTCACAGTTGTTTCTTGGTAACACTTTATTTTAGTCTTTGTTACGTTACATGTAGTTACTATAGTAATAACTATAAATTATGCATAATTACATGCAACTAACCCTAAACCAAACTAAACCCTAATCCTAACCCTATAGTAAGTACATGTAGTTACTTAATATCACTCAGTACTTAAATGTATAATTACAGTGTAACAAAGACACCTTAAAATAAAGTGTAACTGTTTATTTTATTTGCTCTGAATAAATGTTAGTGTAAAATGTTCTTTACACTAAGAAAAATAATAATAATAATAATGGTTCTTTTAAGGATTGTTCACAGTATGTCACATGCCTGTCCTGTCTTGTGCTGCACATGGGTGTTTTGTTATTTTGGGCCATGTGCTCGTGTCATTGTCTGATCCCTCCCCCTTGTTATCTGATTATTGATTTATTTGTCCCACCTGCCTTACTCGTTACCCTCAATTGTTTGCTCGCCTATTTAGTCTCCTTGTGTTTGTAGTCCAGTGCTGGTTCGTTATATCTATGTTTCCTCGTGTTCCTGCTTTAGACCGGTTTATCTTGTTTGCCTGTTTTGTTTTCATTTGTACCTGGATTTATTTTCTATTTTTTATTAAACATTCTACCTCTGCATTTGAGTCCTCGCTCTCCTTTCCACACCCAGATCGTGACAGAACGAACCAGCCATTATGAGGACTCAGCGGAGGAAGGATTTGCCCAAACCACCGGCCTCTCCTGTGTCATGCCCTCAATATGAACGCATATTGAAGTTCAGAGACTTGACTTCTCTTCGCCAACAGGGGACCAACGTGAGGGAGTTTGCCCAGAGATTCAGTGCTGCGGCAGAGGGACTGAGACTTGGTGATGCGGCTCTGAAGGATTTATTTAGTTATGCCCTTGATGAGCCTATATCATTCGAAGTAATGAGAGGACTGACATTTTTGACATTTGAGGGGTTCGTGAGACTCCTTAAACGTCACGACAACTCTCCAGCTAAAGAGGTTATAGTTTCCCCAGAAGTGGCAGCATCTCCAGAGGAGGTTATTCTCACACCACCTCAACCTCGAAAGCACAGGAGGAGGGGGGCTACTGTTGCTTCCCCTGATTCAGAGCCCCCTAGCCTGGTGGTCCGGAAAGACCCGATTTCGGTGGTCCCTGTTTCGGTGGTCCCAGTGCCGGTGGTCCCAGTTCCGGTGGTCCCAGTTCCGGTGGTCCCAGGTCCGGTGATCCCAGTTCCGGTGGTCCCGAATCCAGTGGTCCCAGTTCCGGTGGTCCTGAGTCCGGTGGTCCCAGTTCCGGTGGTACCAGTTCCGGTGGTCTCGAGTCCGGTGGTCCCAGTTCCGGTGGTCCCGAATCCAGTGGTACCAGTTCCGGTGGTCTCGAGTCCGGTGGTCCGGAGACGAAGGAGGAGGAAAAGGGCGTCCTCAACTGATTGTCCGGTGGCTCCTAACACGGAGACCATCCCGGAGGTGACTGCCGTCCCTGACGCACCGCCCAGGCGTCTTGCTCTGCCCAGGTGCCCTGCTCTGCCTGCGCCGCCCAGGCGTCCTGCTCTGCCGGCCCCGCCCGAGCTGCTCGCCCTGCCGGCGCCACCCCAGCGACCTGACACGTCTGCCGATCCAGAGACTGTTCACGTCACGTCTGCCGAGCCTGTGTCTCCGCACAAGATGGCCACCGCAGAGCCTGTGTCCCCTGACAAGATGGCCGCCATCGAGCCTGTGTCTGTTCCTGAGCCGGTGGTGTCTGTTCCTGAGCCGGTGTCTGTTCCTGTTCCTGAGCCATGGCCGCCCGAGGGGTCGTCTCCGCCCTGGCCGCCCGAGGGGTCGTCTCCGCCCTGGCCGCCCGAGGGAAGTTCTCCGCCCTGGCTGCCCGAAGGAGAATCTCCGCCCTGGCCGCCGGAGAGAAAGTCTCCGCCCGAGGGAAAGTCTCCGCCCTGGCCGCTAGATGGAATGACATCCCCGTCATGGTCTGTCCCTCCCGTCCCACCCTGGTCTGTCCCGCCTGTCCCGCCTGTCCCGCCCGTACCGCCCGTACCGCCCGTCCCGCCCTGGTCTTATGGAACGTCTGGTAGCTCCATAATTAATGGTAGCTCTTTAATTTCTATTTTTTATTAAACATTCTACCTCTGCATTTGAGTCCTCGCTCTCCTTTCCACACCCAGATCGTGACACAGTAAGGTTCTTTGGGGAACCAAAACTGGTTCTTCTATGCTATGGCATCATTGCCAAAACCCCATTTTGGAACTTTTATATTTGAGAGTGTACATGTAGAACTAGCAAAAAACTAGTTGCTACTGTATATAACAACTCAGAAGATTTAGTCCCTTTAGATTTACCACCAAAACGGCACTCGAGTCTGTCTGCCATGAATGTTTAGTAAGAGATACACCAAATGGGCGCTGCTTTCCGAAAGTAATTCACAAATAGAAATGAGCATTATTCTGTAGTAAGTGTGACTGAAAATGGAACAATACATCATTTCCTGGAATGCGTTTTATTGAATTTCAACACTTCTTGCCATTTACCTTCCTGTGTGGTTTGACCAATTCAGTTCAAATTCCAACTAATGAACTAAAAGGAAAGCCAATTGTTAGTTTTTGATTTCCAATATAACCAAACAAACCGAACTCCGAAGTCAAACAAATCTGGGTCTGCATCAAAAGCTCTAGTGTGAAAGCACCGTTAAAGGGTTTTCCAATATATAATCAATTTATATTATATTATTATATTTTATATTATAAATTAATGTTTACAAAGGTTCTTAGATGCCCAGCCATTTTTGTAATTTCCACAAATCATTGCAAGAAATCATGTGCAACCCACAGGTACAGTAAGTTAATTCTGTGGAATGAAGACACATTGATGATAAGAATGAGAATGGCCTTATAAAAATACCCTAAAGAAGTCAAAACTGTCAAAAGAGTACCTTGGTTTCTTTTTCTTCTAATTTATTTCATTTCTTTAACTTTCTTCATTTTCCTCTTTACTTTGTTTTACATCAACAATATTGGCAAAACACTTAGTGTTGTCCTTGTTCAGAAAAGGTTATACACAAAAATGCACAGGCAATTTCAATGTTTCTGGTGCACGGTTAAAATCTGTGACAATAAACACTTTGTAAGCTTCTCACAAAGATTTGGCAACACACATATACAACTGTACATCAAAAACATTTCACCTCCAGATCTCCGTAAACAACCACATCAAGTTGTTCAGTCAATAATTTATCTGTTAAGAGTCATTAAGACTTCAGTAAATGTTGCTTACCACAAGTTTTGTCATTCATGGTTGAGGAGACACTTAAAGGCATTGAAAGTATTTTCCAATTGCCACATCAGGTCAAAAAATGGGTGGAAAACTGACAATGCCAGATCACAGCATATTCACAAAGGCTCACTGAGTCAGATGTTCCATCAAAGACAGCCGGCTATTCCATGTTCTTAAAGTTCTTAAAATAGATGGACTGAATCATCGGAAAAGCAAGGTGAGTGTCCTGTCTCTTGTTGTTTCTAGGCAGGGATTCATGCTCTCGCACACACACATTCTGATGGATTTCCAATATCAGTCAAGCCTCATAGTGACAACTGCCCACAAGCCCTTATTTTTCCTCCTCTGGAGACTCGGTCACCTGATATGTACAGAACATCTGCTTTAAGGTGGCCACATACTTCTTCAGAACACTCACATGTGGAAGGAAATCAATATAATCACAGCTTAATGCAGATAAATGAACCAGCAGCTTTAACCAATGACTGGCTAAAACTAAGGAAGCAAGTGTGAAGATTTAGGCTGCACTTTTGTGTCACATTGTAGAATCTGTTGTGATGAGAAAATGAACAGCTTTGAGAAGATAACGGCCAGGAGCATCCCTATAATCACACCCAGTTGCTTTATGACAGCAAAAAAATTAGCTGATTGCTGTGAATTCAAATAGCAAACGTATACTGTTGCTATAATTTTAGGATATCACTATTTTATCCAAGCTGTGCAAATTTCAGGTAATTTTGGCCAACTTTTATCGTTTAAAGTGTCCTCATTTACCTGAATTCACTCAAAATTTCCAAATGAACATATGTTTCTTTCTCCCAGATTTTTGAGAGTTTAAGCCAAAACATTAATCATATTTTTAAATAGCCAATAGCCATTGTTCTTTATACAAAGGCACAATTTTATTTTAAGTATAATTATATTATAACTCTTGCTGAATAAAAATATTTCTTAATCTAATGATCCTTACTGATCGTTAACATTTAAACAGTAGCATATATCCATAGAATTGAAGAAAAACAGAATAACGTGTAGGCCTATATAAAATAAAATCTAAACATATTTATATAGGTTTAAATGATTTATATTATTTAATGAATTAAACAAAATAAAAGTATTTTTTAATGCATATTTTCTCAGTTATGTAGCCTGTTTTGTCTGAAGAATCAGTGCTGAATTGTTAGCCAAGTATTTTAGTAAGTCTAATCCTCAGTGAAATCATGCCTAATATGGTATACCTTGTTGTCTCATGGGGGAAAAAATGGGGGGGTGGGGGATGGGGGACAACTACTGACCAAAACTATGCCTTAATGGAACAGAAACATAAATAACAGAAAGAGTGTTCTGAAGAAATATGAGTCTGTGATTCTGTTTATTGTTCACACTTTATCTATAAAAGCCAATAAGTGGATGTAGCAATGCACATTGTTCGGCTTTGTGAAAACCAAAACTGGGCCAGACTACATCCTTTATCACTATACCTTAAACCCGCAGTGCCTCATGCACACCTACAGCCGACAGTCGCCGGTTTATGTTCCGGTACCTGCAACGGAGCAAATCCCTGTAAGTGGAGCGCAGGTCCCGGTTAAAGAAAGCGTAAATGAAGGGGTTCATTAGTGAATTGGCATATCCAAACCATAGCAGCGTCCTCTCCAGCCATATTGGTATGCAACTACACTTGACCCCACATATAAAGGGTCTCGCTGTAGACAGAATAAAAAACGGCAGCCAACAAATGCCAAAAACTCCAACTATCACGCCCAATGTCGTAGCTGCCTTTTGCTCTCGCTTAAAAATTGAGATATTCTGTCGTTCACGGCTGAGAAAACGAGAAAGAGCAGCGCACTCCTCAGCTACGCCAGGTGTGTGTTGAGGTTTTAGGCCTTGCATCCTCAGGGCTTCGCTGGCAACGGTCTCCAGGCGTTCCCGACGGGGGAAGTCAGTAAAACGATGTTTGGCGCCGCTTTTTCTGGCAGCCTTGAAGATCTTGTAGTACATGAAGAGCATGACGATCATGGGGATGTAGAAGGCCACGGCGGTGGAGTAGATGGTGTAGCCAAAGTCCTGGCTGATTAGACAAACACCAGCCGTGTTAACGTTCTTCGCCCAGCCGCAAAATGGCGGCAGTGTGATGGAGGCCGACACAAGCCACACACCAAAAATCATCTTCGCCATCAATTGCCCATTTTGACGAGCAGGGTAGGTCAAAGGGCGGGTGATTCCAAGATACCTGCAATCAAACAAACAGATATAAGACATTATGATGTGATTGTCACAATGAATTCCAAATTGACAATTCTTGTTTTTTTTATGGAATATGGCAGTATTTATTATAAATGATTTATCTATGCACATATTTTTTTCAAAATTCATGTGCCCTCGTAATCTAATAAAAATAACAAAATAACTCTTGCAGCGACATCTCTTCTATGATGACGTGTTTACTGACGTGAAGGCGGGACAACCTGTCACTCACATGAGATCACAGCAATAGCAAACCACAACCATCCAATGATCCAATCAATTCTCTATTGACAAAATTAAGTCAACATTTTTTTTTTCTTGTAGGAGAAGCCATTTCACTCGGATATATATCACAATCATAGACTGAAAAAAAAAAAAAACTGTCTCTGCTTCCTTCCACTGTAGAAAATGAAGCCAGTATCCAATATCCCAGTAATGGTCGTTGCCGATTACTTCGTTGGAAGCCCGAGTCTGCACAGTAGTGATCCTGCACTGCAAAATACTTGGTGCTAAAGGGATAGTTCACCCAAAAATGAAAATTATCACAGAATTTTCTCACCCTCAAGCCATCCTAGATGTAAATGACATTCTTCTTTCAGCCGAACACAATCGTGACAAAAGTTATATTAAAAAAAATTCCTGGCTCTTCCAAGCTTTTTAATAATGGGAGTGAATAGTAACTGAGATTTTGAAGGCCAAAAAAAAAATCACATCCATCCATCCATCCATCATAAAAGTAGCCTAATCCATACAGCTCCATGGGTTTAATAAAGGCCTTCTGAAGCGAAGCGATTCGTCTTTGTAATAAAAATATCCATATTTATAACTTTTTAAACTAGAATCACTGGCTTCCGGTAAACACAGTACGTGAGTCGAGTTCTGGCAGAAGAGTGAACTCTGAACAGACGCATGATGTATTGACAAACTGAGTATGTTATGTAGTATGTTTACTAAAGAGTTAAGAATTGTTGAGAATTAATACAGGTTTAGATGTTGATGTTTTATTGAAAATAATAGGTTGGTGTAAATATCACCATTATGGTGATCGGTGTTTGCTTTGGGCATTTTCTCTCTTGATTCTTTAATGATAGTTTTTCAAATGTGATAAGATGATGTTGGCTACTTATTGATGATAAAGATGTAGTGATCATGTAATAGTCTCATTCACTGATCGTATTCAGAGTCTAATCTCTGATTTAGTAGCACTGTGACTGCACATCTTGATATTAAACAGTGTTGTGGTAATCTGAAGAGTATTAAAACAGTTTAAACCGTAAAAAAAAAAAAAACTGCTTCATTTGGATACACAGACATAAAGAACCAGCATCTGAATCTCAACAATGGTGACATGCTTCATGCCGCAATGCATGCTGTGATCCATAAGTTTTATACTATGGTGGCTCCCAGAATGCAATGCAAGAGCCCAACTAAAGCAAACGCTGATCACCATAATGGTGACTTGAAACCAAACTATTATTTTTTAAAAAACATCAAAATCTAAACCTCTGTTAATTCTCAACAATTCTTAAGTAATAAGTGAAGCTGGTAATGCTGTTTTTGGAGTTATTAATTAAATCTTGAGAGATCTAGTTCTGGTTTCACAGACAGGACTTAGACTAAGCCAGGATTTAGTTCAATTGGGACATTTAAGTAGCTTTTATAAACGTACCTTAGAAAAAGCATTACGGGTGTGCATCTTGAGAAAAAACAATGACACTAACATATTTTAAGATATATCAGTGTAAGTTGCTTTCAGTTAAAACAGCTCAAACATGCATTTTAGTCTAGGACTAGGCTCAAACCTTTCATCAAAAGCTGTGGCTGGAAGTCAGTTGTAGTTCTTGTATTTCTCTTTTCTTCAGTGATTCTGCTTGTTATCATCATGTGTCTTCAATAATGCTCATTTATCACTCACTCAATTAATCACTTAATTATCTAATTATCACTAACACTGCTTCAGTGTGTTTTGCGCTGTGTACTTTGATTTTAACACCTTTAACTTTCTTATAATTCTCAGGTTAGGTAGAGTAAGTTGAGTCTGGCTTAAAATATAAGCATTTTAAATTGCTTACAGTTTAGTCAGAGGACTTCTCTGTGGAATGTTCTTGCTCAAAGCCTTAAAACTCTATACAAAAACTGCCTACCGAGGCTTTGATTTAATCAGTTAAATTTCTTTAAATTGGTTACTTTTCTTAATATAATGCACAAAAATGTAAAGGCAAATACAAATTCATTAAAGTAAAAAATACAATAATCACACTTTCAATCAAAGGTGTAGTCAACTCTGGGCTTCTTGTCTTCAGTTTATTGGTTTTCTTGTTCTCAGCTCTGAGCTTCTAGGCATCGGGGGTACAAATGTATCAGTAGAGGCAATGAACTCATCAGTCTTTTATATTCCTGTTGTGTAATAATTAGTAACATTTTGTAAGCAATGGATTATATTAAATACATTAAGCTCCTGCACACTCAATTGCAAGCACAGCTGACAATCATGACATTACACCCCGTTTTAGCATCAAATAACTAACTAAAACCAAACTTACTGGGAAAACGAACACTTTAACATACGTCTGCGTGATGAGAACTACCTAAAATGACAGAAACCATCTTTGGATTTATTTTCTTTATTAAATGTAACTGGATATTTTTATTTTTTCTTTGGCTCACGTCCCTACTGAGACCTATAAGACATATACTGCAGCCACCCACCAGGGGAGGGCGATCTAAATACTTTGCCTTCACTTTTCAGGATTTGTGCAACACACTTGGTAAGAATAGGGAAGAAAAGATTATCGCAACATCAAATTTTCATGCCAACTTAAATCTGGAGTGTGATTTCTGCATATAGCTTTGGCAAAATAAAGTGCTAAATAAAAGCCATCATTTACTCACACTCATATCGTTCCAAACCTATTTGACATTTTTCCATGAAACTCAAAAAGATGTTTAGCCAAAATCTGATAAAATCATAGCTTTTCCAACACAGTACATACATATTCAGTATGCCTCATCCAGATGCCACACCAGGTTTGACGTCAATAATGACAAATTACATCGATTCATCTGTGTTTTGCCAGTGATTGTGATGCACCAAATTTGAATATGTGCATATTCAGATCATACTGATGACATTTGACAATCAGAGGGAAAGATTTTCAGTGACTAACGACTTGAATTTCATATGACTGAACAAGACTTGGAATAAAGTGCATGAGTAATTATTCATTTTCAACATCTCCTTTTGTGTTTCACAGAAGAAAAAAAAAATCATGCAGGTTTGGAACAACATGAGGTTGAGCAAATGACAACTTTCATGTTTGGGTGAACTATACCTTTAAAATTAAATAAAAGAAAGTAAAGTATATAAATTACAATTGTAACTTCTTTATCAAAATCATTGTGCACTGCAGATGTATTTACTCGCCTCAATCTCGGTTCCCAGAATTCTGCTCAATGTGTGGTACTTTACAAGATGATTGAGAGGCGAATGAGAGTGAAGCGAGACATTCAGTATTCTAAAAAACACAAGTTCACATCAGGGGCATACTACAGCGAGACAAGAGCACGGTGGTGCAAATTGCATTTGTCTGAGCAGCTCTTGTCTGAACCAATCAGCACCCACTCAAGTTGAACTGAGCTGGAGCGCGTAATTTGAGAAAAATGCATGAGCAAAAAAAAAATCAATTATATTATTGCCACTTCTGCTGCTGAGGAAACTGACCTTGATGGTGCCATTGCATTTGTTGTGGCTAAATCGCATTTAAAGAGCATAAGATTACAGCCCTTGAAGGTTTGATGAAGGATTCTCATTGCCATGACCCCTGCCCCCAGGAGACACTTATGCAAGAACGTGCTTTCCATAGAGATCTAAATTTAATCTCTGTGCAGTAGCCACTCTTGCTGGGGTCGTATTGAACTCACAAAGCCGGTGAGTTTAGAATGGCTCTGCATTGTTAGTATAAGACCAGGTATGAATGATACTGAATAACATCCCCTCCCTCTTGCAGCAACGTCTCATCTTTTCTCTGATGACGTGTTCACTGTCACGAAACAGAAGAGTGCAGACAGAGCATAAACAGAGTTTATTAAAGTACTGAAAGGGATGCAAACAGGTGAGTAACTGGAGAGAAGATAGTTGGTGTGATACTGGCTGTGAAATGACAGTTTTATCGGTATCTGGTAGATCAGAGAAGTGACTGGAGGACTGGATGGTTGGCAGTTGGATGATCACAGACGACTGAAGCAGACTGATAGTTGGGCAGTTTGAGAGAGGATTCCACCAGTGGAATCAGCAGGTAGGTGGTTCAGGTAAGTGTTCAGGAATGAACAGCAAGACCAGGGGTGCATTTCCAGTACAACGACATAACTCGCTGCCTTACTACCATAGTACGATGCATCATTGAAGAAATTAACTAGCTAGTCACAACTTTTTCCCGAAACCGTATCGTCACAAAATTGGTCGTTCAACCACGTTGGTTAATGATGTCACGCATGTGGTGGAGTAATAACTACTTTTAATTAATCTGTTTGAGATTGAATTAATGCTAGATGTTTTGCGATAAATTGCATCTGAGGACTATTTCTCATTTTTATGTTATTTCTCGTTATTTTGCTTTATTTCCAGATTCAGTCATAGGCTCGTTCTTACATACTAGAGCACGTACGCACATTCACACTCTTCAAAAACGGCGCTTTGAATCTCTTGGCAAACTAAAATACGTAAATGACATTTGTATGTATTCTAAATAAAAGATATAGATTGTACTGAATGTTCTGATTCTATGACAGTCACTCACATAACATCACAGCAATAGCAAACCACAATGGTCCAATCAATCCCCTTTTATCTAAAGCAAGGGTGCCCAATCCTGCTCCTGCCGATCGATAGTGATGAGTCGTTCATATACGATCCGTTCATTGCGTTTATCACGTGATAAATGAACGAAAGACTCGGAAGGTAAAGTAATTATTTATGTTCCCTGTAAATTATTTTTGACTGCATTATAATGATTTCTTAATTCAGAGTATGATCAAGATTGCGTAGGTGAATGTGTTCGGGGAATTTGCCTGTTAAAAGTATAATATTTAAAGCCACACCGCGGAACTTTTGCGGGCGCTAGGAGCGCTAGACCTGTAACTTTCACGTCTAGCGCCCCTAGAGGCCACAAGCGCCGCAGCACTGTCGCAAAAGTCTGCTCCATGAGTATATCAGAGCCTATGGTCACGTGATGGCCGTAAAGCGATACGTTCTCCAGGTCACATGACCTGGCCAACGACGGTCCGTCTTCTCCAAACTTACATAGGCGGTATTTCAAGAGGGCAGCCCCGCTCGGAGCATTAATAGTGTCAAACGCTGTATATTGGCCTGAGGAATCATTTAAAATAACTCGTATGCGTCAACTCTTTAGGTCACAAAGTCCGCGGTGTGGCTTTAAAGCCCCTTAAATGAACGAAATGACTCGAAAAAAGATTTGTTCATTTTGATGAACGAGATCGAACATGAGAGCCAGTAAAATGATCTGAACTTCCCATCACTACCGATCGACTGTCCTGCACAGTTCATCTCCAACCCCAATCAAACACACCTGCCTTTAATTTTCAAGTGATCCTGAAGACATTAATTGGTTGCTTCAGGTGTGTTTGATTAGGGTTGGAGATGAACTGTGCAGGACAGTCGATCGGCAGGAGCAGGATTGGGCACCACTGATCTAAAGCAACTTACAAATGAGGAATACAAGCGTTTCAGATTTAACTGTGGTCTGTGGTCTTTATCAGTAGGACCACTTACATTTGGTGCCGTGACCCGGATGTGAGTGAGGTTTAGGTGGGTGAGTGCAACGGATGCAAGAATTCTCTTCGTTACACACACGAAAAGTCTTTAATGTCCTTGTTAGCATGTCAGCCCTCCCATGCCAGAGATGAAAGTTCGAATCCCACTCGGAGTAGGTAGAGTAGGACCAGTTAGGCCTACATAAAGAATATGTAGTTAAGTACATGTGCAACACTGATTTAAAATTCCTGAAGTGCTATATCCAATATGCAGTGACAACTCAACCATTCAGATCTGAATCTCCATGGCACCAGCTCTGGCTTAGACACCATCAGCTGCATAAAGTAAATGATTCCAACATCCCTTTAAGCAGCTTAGCAGTCAAACACCCATTGGTTTATGACTCCCAGGGCAACGTAGAGGTCTGCAGATCATGTAAATAACATGGCCATTATTTATGTAATGACACTGAGGGCACAGGAGTTTCCAAGGCTATAATTTTAATCATAATTCTAGGTCATATGGAAAATGCAGTCTGACCTTTCCATGTAATCCTTTGAACAACATGTACAATTTTCCACTTCAAAATGAAAAAGAAAGTTCTTATGAGAGACCTTATGAGTTATTTTGAGCTAGAAGAGGTTCAGGGTGCACTAATCATATACAGATCTCGTGTGGCTGTATTACTGTATTTGTCAAAAGTACCAGTGATTTCTTGACATGCAATTCTTTTAACGTTGTACAAAGCTCAGTGCACCTTTAAGGTTTTAGTTTTTGGCAATGCTTTTGTTTTCTGTTATATTTGGCAAATCTCAAATCTTGAACTTCATGTTGTTATCATTCTAAATCTTGAGGGTTTATTTTAACACAACATTCTTCTACAAATCTTCCACTTAGCATCAAACATTTTTCTGCTTTCATTGTTTTAAATTGCATCCATGACTTTTCAAAAGCGTCTAAATGACAGTTTGATATAGTAACCATGGGAGCCACTAGAGTGAAAGTACCCCTAGCTATGATTATTTTTCTCACATTGAGTCAACATTGTATATGAGGAGTGAGAGGGAACAACTCGATGAGCTTCTAGAACATTTCTGGCTCTTCTTTTCTTTCTCTCATTAGCGATATTACTTAGGGCATTCTGTGGTCTTTGATGTACATTAAGGCCGGGTTAATGGAGAGGATTGACCCACCGCAGAAGAGAGGTGAAGTGTTCTCTATTTGAATGTTTTCCCAATACTGCTATGGCTCATCTTTTTGTGTCTGGGACGAGAGACAATGGAATATTCAAGTACCGCTTTTAGATGAACTCAAATGTCAAAAAAACAAAAAAAACTTCTTCACAGATCTTTAAAAGCACTTGAAAATATGCTATCATAACTGAGAATCACACACAAAAAATGGGAAAACCATATATGAGGTTTTGATTCTGCTATTTAATATAATAGTTTTGTCAGATTAATTCCTTAACCAAGTTTAGAGTTTTGTTTAAAATATTTTCCTCATATTTTGATGGATTAATTGAACTTGTATGGTATTACCGTTCCTGCTGTGAGACTTTAGCGTAAATGCTCACTGCTGTGATTGGCTGACATGTTTGCATTATGGAAATAGCTAAGTATTACATGTGTCATTTTCTCGAAAATTTTTAATATGTTTTTACAGTTCTCAAGATTTACTAAAAGTGAGAAGTGTTGATTATTGCATTATATTTAGATTGTGGCATGAAAGAGATCTTGTCAAAGGGAGCGTTCTTTGATCGCTTTCTATACATAATTTAATCACAGTTTAAATAACAGATTATTTTCACCATGCATCTTTTTTAATTTCAGGCTCTCTGAAAATCCAATGCAGCCACTGTGTTTCTCCATAACCTGGCACTGCACAACATTTTGCACTCTTCAAAGGCATTTTTATCGCTTAGTTGCTCGTTCCAGTGAAATCATAATCAAGGACCCCTTTAAAACTTTGGGATTTTGCATTTTCAATTTAATTTCAGTCAATCGTGCAGCCATATAGATCACCTCACACTCTTACAAGCACACAACAAATGCTCACTTAAAGGGATACTTCAGGATTTAGCATTAAGCTTTGTATTAGTAGAAAACCTGTAGTATTTTCGAATTACCGTGCTTTCCACCCTCATATCCCCCTGAGACGAGAGATTTATGTATTTTTTGTCTGGAAAAAATCCTCCGATGACGCAAAAATCATTTTGCGTCATCGGAGGATTTTCTGGCCAGAGGCTAAAGACTACAGCCAGTAGATGGCGTTGTTCCGCATGTTTTCAACCCGCCCATAGGAGGTGGGATCTCACTCACAGAATGTACACAGTGTCAGCCGTCTTTCTTTGGAAGCTAAGCTAGCAGGCTTTTGTTCTATGAAGAATGCTGAATAGTGAGAATGCTGAGTAAGTAGGGGTTACCCATCCAACTTTTCCCGGACTTGTCCGGCCGTCGAGATCGTTCAAAATGTACGGGATTCAGCTTTTGCTTTCTTCGGTCGCCATTCATTGTTTACATGCACCCCTTTTGTTTCAATCTAACTGAATTCATTCCGATCGGTGAATCTGAATGTAGTGTTTACATGAGCGCTAAACAAGTGATCGGTTGATGTGCGTTTTACCATTGCTAAGAAAATTCCCACTCCTCCGTGAGAGATGCGCGGCGCGTCTCAGTAATGACGCCACCGGCCTCGCGCTGTTCTCCCGTGGCCGTCAGCCTCGTCCTGCTCGCCACAGTAAACATAATGAATGAATGGCGACTGTAGAACGCAAAAGCCGAATCCCGGACATTTTGGGCGATCCCTGCCAAACTCATCACGACGTAGGCTAGCCTTGTTGTTTGTTTTCAACTGCGCTGAGTGCGCTGCCTTACCGGTAGGCGTGGCCATAGATATCATATAAAGGCTAGATGTCTCGTCCGCGCTGCTGGCCAATGGAGCTCGACATCCGCACACGGCGGCCATCTTACCACAGGGTGCTCGCTCACTCATAACATGCATGTACTTTTAAATAACCATAACTTGCTCAATTTTCTACCGATTTTCAAACGGTTTGGTTTGTTATAAACGTCAGAGATGTAGCTATTATACTGCATACATATGAATAATTATGTTCAAAATGTTTAAGCATTCAAAATTATAGCCACGTTAATAACGTTTGTAAGAAACCAAACCGTTTGTAAATCCGTCCAGATTTCAGCGAGATAAGAGGATTTGTGTGCGTGCTGCTCACTCACCTTAATTCACAGAGCCCTGTGGTAAGATGGCCGCCGGTGATGCCGGAAGTGACTCCGCCTTAAGACATCTAGCCTTTATATGATATCTATGGGCGTGGCCTCCAAAGGCAGCGAAGCAAGTGCATTCTTCTTCTTCTTCTTCTTTTATTGGCGGTTGGCATACCAATTTGGTGCATTACCGCCACCAACTGTTTGGGGTGTGGAGCTTCAATGCGGATTTCTACTAACATGTAATAATAATAATAATAAAAAAATAAAAAACTATATATTCTTGGTTATTCTTAAATTCGATCAAATAGCTCTGTTTCTTTAAGGTATCTCATGATAGCTGGCCATGCTGATGGTTTTGATGTAGAAAAGGAAAGTAAACCCTCTACTGATAAATGTGTGTAACCTAATTCTTTAACTTGTTCTAACAGTATGATTCGTTCTGTTCTGTATGCTTCACATTCTATTAATATATGCTCTACCGTTTCTCTCCTGTCACAATTAATGCATAGTCCTGTTGCGTGTTTCCCTAAACGATTGAGATTATGATTAAGACCTGTGTGTCCAATTCTTAGCCTTGTGATAACAGATTCCCCCCTTCGTTTCCAACCACCCTGCCTCCTTGTTTTCACTTGTTTCTGTATTTTATATAAAAAACGACCTTATGTCTCCTTTTCCGATTGTTCTTGCCATAACCTATTGATTCTTGTTTTAATGATACATTTAATTTCCATTTTACTCAATGGAACTGTCCATTGTATGTCTGACTTAAGAGTCTTTTTAGCCAAACGATCAGCTTCTTCATTACCCTCTATTTCTACGTGAGATGGGACCCACATAAAACACACTGTAATATTAAGATTTTTTAATCTATATAAACTATGAAAGATTTCACAAATCAAGTCAGGCCTACAAACAGATTTGCAATTTGCAATACTTATTAATGATGCCATTGAGTCTGAACATAATAATATATTGATTAGGCCCAACCTCCTCTATCCATGTGAGTGCTCGTAAAATAGCTAAAAGCTCCACAGTATACACTGCTAAATGATCTGAAGTTCTTTTTAAAATTGATTTCTGAAAATGTGGTATATATACTGCTGCTCCCGTCTTTCCTGTACTTGGGTCTTTTGATCAAGCAAGTGCATTCTGGGAGTTGTTGTCTTTCATCCACATATGCCAAAAATACATTTTCTGGCTTTTCTCAGTCTAGAAAGCTCCAAATTCAAACATTTCTTCACATTTCTTCTACTTAAATTACCTATTTTAAATACACATTCATCTTCCCAGAGGTGAAGTAACCCTTTAACACAAACAAGCGGCTCTGTCTCACACAGATGCAAAACTGTATCGCACGCATGCTACTGTGTTAAATGTATTCATTGCACAGACGGATATTTAATAGCACGTGATTATAACACCCTGATATTGTATTTTTGTTATTATTATTTCTTATCAGAGGGACTGCATGTAATCCTATCACAATCATCACAGTTACAGAACGCCATTTTACATTTCTCTTGATTTTTTTGTAATATTATACCATCAATTCTATTTTATTGTAAAGTCTTCCTTGCTTGGAGATAGAAAGAGTAAAGTCCAGGCTAAAGTGCTGCAGAGACTGGGTAAATGGATGATGAGACATGGCAGGGAAATGCACACAGGTCCGTCTCCGAATGAACTGATGAAAAGTGACATACAGAGGACAAAAAAACAGTCAAGCAAAGGCATTTAGTGTGGCCACTGCTCCTTCATCTTCCTCCTCCAGCTCAAACTCTTCATCAAAACACAGTTTCTTCACCATCTCTCCACTCCTACCTACAACTTTAACCTCTATGTTGATTGCTTCTGACTTTCTCTTTCTCCATATATAAAGGCCAATTTTATGGCACTTTATTTGTGAATTAATTTGTCAAATTAATGTGACTTATCGGTTAAGTTTGTAGTGGAGTGGTGTAACGTATGCTTACTGTGCATGATGCATTTTGTGCCAAATACACAGCGATCACTCTTATTCACTTAGAGTTATGTCATTCTTACAGTATACTGTAACTAAAAATATCTGCACAATAGATAAATGCATTCACTTCATCAGCAAAAAAAAAATATCTAAAGGGCAAAGGATTTCTGCTTTTGCTTACGTATCTATTCCACTACAAAAAGTGAGAATTGTCCGACTTGACAGCTCCTTTTTCAGTTCTCTGCCTGCAGCCGCCTACTCTCGTCTACATACAAGATGAGTTGTTTGGCATCGCAAATGAGCCTAAAGCCAAGAAATGCAGAGGCTTGATGGAAAATGGACCACAGCACCGTTTTAGTGATGCCAGATTAAAAAAAGCTACAGCGATGTTTTCCTTATGAGACTCTCTCTCTAAGTCCCTCTCTATGGATTCATAATCTCACTGTACATTACTAGAATATTTAATGACATTTGTTTTCTTTGTGCTTATACCTGTCTTTGTTCCTCATTCTCTTTCAGTGTATTTTTCAATAATCCATACCCAAATCCAAGGAGCTTTAGTGGTATGTTTGGTCTCTGTCCAGGCTACAGACAGTATTTTTTTAGGTCAGGGACAAAACCGTTGGCTATTTTCAGATTATAAATAAGACAGACAATATTTATCTGAATACAAGTAGATTCTTTCCATGTGAGACTAACGTCTCCCCCTTTGGGTAATATTTTTGTATCATGGTGATACAAAAATATTGACCCCAAATGTTTTATATAGGGTCAGTAAGATGTATAAAAAAATAAGATTTAAATTAGATTAATAGTGACAGTAAAGATATTTTGTGATATATAATGAAGGTAACACTTTACAATAAGGTTCATTAGTTAACTACCTTAGTTAACATGAACTAAGAATGAACAATACTTCTACAGCATTTATTAATCTTAGTTATAATTAATTTAAACATTTCTTAAATTTAACATTATGTTGTATTTGTTAACATTAGTTAATGCACTGTGAACTAACATGAACAAACAATGAACAGCTGGATTTTTATTAACTAACATTAACAAAGATTAATAAATACTGTAACAAATGGATTGTTCACTGTTAGTTCATGTTAGTTAATACATTAACTATGTTAACTAATGAACCTTATTGTAAAGTGTTACCATATTGAATTTATAATGAGTTACAAAAGATTTTTATTTCAAATAAATACTGTTCTTTTCACAAGAATGACTTAAAAAAAAAATTAAAATAGAAAAGAGTCATTTTAAATTATATTTCACAATATTACGGTTCTTAATTTTTAAAATCTCTCATTTGTGATTGCAGACTTCACAAATCCGAGCACATTGGCATTGTTGAGATTTGTAAAGTCTCATTTGTTCCTTATGGAAAGCTGTTGCTGTTCTTTTTATTTATTTATTTATTTATTTATTTCCGTAATGGACACAGTTGGCAAGCACTGCCAGATTCAATTACACAACCACACACCTTTAACTGACTTCATATTTGTATCTCACTGCACATGTACATAACCTTGGGCTTAAAAGCACTTTTTGGATGAGGCCTAAGCACTGTTTGACCTGCCTTTGACTTTGTTTCTTACAGAACATTCGTCATCTGAGTAAAAGAGATGCAGTCGTATGACAACTGTGTAAAGTGACTTGTAAACCTTTTAGTGGCAAAGACCCAGGATTGAACTCATAAACAGATTGACCCTTTTCACAAAGCTTGACATTTTAAAGAGAGTTACTGAGAGGAATGAAGCTGCATTTAAGTGATAGGATATATCGGAGACTCACATGTTAAGTGAACTCAGGCGTTCATTGGATGCATGGTATTATTAAGAGAAGAGCACCATTTCAAACTCAGCCTCTCTATAAAACAGCTCTAAGCAGAGTTGGCTAAAAAGACAAGCCTGTTTTTAAAGGAATGATCCAAGTTCAATACAAGTTCAGCCGTCGACAACAGCTGCCTGCTGTCGATTACAGGGAATAGTTTTAATTAGTCTCTCAATTCATCACTCAATTTTGTTGCTGCTTCTGTAACAATTCTTTCATATAAAATTGTGTGATATTTGAACTTTAAAGTTGTTTAAATCTTCCTTATAAAGGTTCATTACATCTAGTTTCGTTACATTTTACTTTACATTTATGCTTTTTACCCAAATTAACTTCCATTGTATACATTTTATAAGTATACATTTTATCAGTCGTGTACTACTGATGGAATTGTTGTGGATGGGTTTTTTCTCTTTGTAAACCACCAGGGGGACATGCCAGAAAGTTGTTTTTAGCAATAATAATCGAAATATTGGCAGGACAAAACAAGGATGCATAAACCATTTAAATACTGAAACTTAGCTTTCAGTTGTTTATAAATATTATACTTTTACCTCAAATTGATTTGTCTAATTTTTAGATAGATGTTTAGATAGATAGATAGATGGATGGATGGATGGATGGATGGATGGATGGATGGATGGATGGATGGATGGATGGATGGATGGATGGATAGAATTATCCTTCTTCAAAATGGTCTGCTTAAAGGGATAGTTCACTTTGAAATTAATTTTTGATATGTTTTAGCTTACCTCAAGGGCATCCAAGATGTAGGTGTCTTTGTTTCCGCAGTAGTTTCAATTTTGATATTTTTAGGTCAAACCGTTCTCGTCTGTCAGTCATATAATGCAGGTCGATGGTCACTGTCTCAAAACACAAGCACAGAGTCCAAATTAAAACAATTCCCCATCGTCCAAATGAAACAATTCCCCATCATAAGTACACATTGATGGCCTAAGACACGAAACGAGCGGTTTGTGTGAGAAAACGAACAGTATTTATATCGTTGTTATCTCTTGAAAACAGCACACGTCCAAATGATCTGACGGCGCGGGCGGGTATAGATATATACATAGATGTCACCTTGGCTACTGCAGTTCATTGGAACGAAACCGTAGCCAAGCGACATCTAGTGTATATATCTATACCCGCCCGCGGGCGGGTATAGATGTATACACTAGATGTCGCCTTCGCTACTGCAGTTCATTGCAACGAAACCGTAGCCAAGGCGACATCTATGTATATATCTATACCCGCCCGCGCCGTCAGATCATTTGGACGTGTGCTGTTTTCAAGAGATAACAACGATATAAATACTGTTCGTTTTCTCACACAAACCGCTCGTTTCGTGTCTTAGGCCATCAATGTGTACTTATGATGGGGAATTGTTTCATTTGGACGATGGGGAATTGTTTTAATTTGGACTCTGTGCTTGTGTTTTGAGACAGTGACCATCGACCTGCATTATATGACTGACAGACGAGAACGGTTTGACCTAAAAATATCAAAATTGAAACTACTGCGGAAACAAAGACACCTACATCTTGGATGCCCTTGAGGTAAGCTAAAACATATCAAAAATTAATTTCAAAGTGAACTATCCCTTTAATTAATAAATGTAAATGCATTGAGAGCTACATGCAAAAACAGCTTAAGTTGTATTGAACCTGTAATATTAAATATATGACTTAGAAGGAAGAATAAGTCATTTTAATGACACTTTCATATAAAACAAGATGGTTCATTGCCAAATGTATTCTTCTGTGACAGATGTGGCTAAAGAAACACTCACATATTGGTGGTCCTTGGGGAAAATTCATGAAAACAAAAAGCACAGGGAATAGATCAACAGTCCCATTTGCAGCTATATTTAAACAGCTCTATTTGATGTATTATAGGCCTTGTAAAACCTCCCACGTAATTGTGCAATGCAGATTCAGGAGCTAATTGCTCTCTAAATATGTCATGACACATGTCCTACAGAGTTTATTAGCGACAAACACCAATACCTCCTCATTTATTAAGATAATTAATTGAACAAATTTCCTTAGTGCTGCTAATATGCACACAAGCAGCAGCTGTCATCCTAAATGCTTAGTGCTGTGCCAGACAGACAGGATGAATGCATAATATATTTGTGTTAGAAAATGGCATGTTCGAATACACTAGTCTGAGCTTCATGAAGACAGGATACATGGTGGAGGAAACTTGAAGGGATTGTTCACCCAAATTGAAAATTTTCCCATAATTTACTCACCCTCAAGCCACCACAGGTGTATACTATATTCTTTCAGACTAACACAATAGGAGATATATTTTAAAATGTCCTGGCTCTTCCAAGCTTATGGGAGTGAATGGGGGTCGAGATTTTGAAGCCCAAAAAAATGCACCCATCCATCATAAAAGTAATCCATACTGCTCCAGGGGGTTAATAAAGGCCTTCTAAAGCGAAGCGATGCATTTGTGTCAGAAAAAAAATCCATATTTAAAACTTTAATAACTATAATAACTAGCTTCTACATGAACTAGATGTGTTCAGATTTTTAAGTTCTCTCAACTATTGCCTTAATAAATATACTAAATTGTTCTGTTCACTGAAATGCCTCATTTAGCCAATGAATACAAGACAACAACAGATTTCTTGCATATTTTCGATTAGTAGGCTAACACAACAAATTAATTTGTTGTTTTGATAGCTATATAGTCCTATAGGACAGTTAAAAAGTTGAAGGTAAGATTTTTGGATTAAAATATCCAAAAATCACTAAAACAATGTTATATATTTTGTTGACTTTCTTTGCTGAGAAATCAGCTATTTCCACCAGTGTAATGGCTCGTGTCATTGCGTCACCTGTCAATGAAGCCCTTAATTTCTGGTTTTACTTCTGTAAAGACCATGGAAACACCAAAGACGCTTTAATATATTATTATGTGTTTTATTAGACAGGAGCAATTGTTTGGATGCCTTTATTGACAGAATACTAATCATTGTTATATAGCTCAACACGGTTATTCTTATTGTTTGAATCTCTTGTTTTCTTATTTAACATGAGTAACATGTTTGTACCATGCCTCAGAGACAACAGTATTTTGTCAGGTGGCTAACATAGCACAATCAGAAAAGGCTTTTGTACAATTTTTGTACATACAATGTATTTTTTAAAATGAATTGCATGTCATTTAGCAAATCAAGTCATCCAGCTTATATTAATATGATATAGTAATATCGATCTAGCTTATTGCAGTGTGCAACAAGTGTCTCATACCAGCCACTGAGCGAACACACAGAGTAACGTTCTAACATAACTTTCAACACACTCAAACGTATTCTTAATATGATTGTTTTGACCAAGTAAAACAGCGCTGCGTTTCCCCACAATTTTAATTAGTCAAATAAAGTGACCTTCAGCACTTGCGGCTATTTCATTACAATTAAATAAAATAACGTGAATTTATGTGATCAAGAGTAACTCTAAAAAAGATAAAGTTCAGGAAAGAAGGAGGAGGACGTTAAACGTAACTTTAATCGTAAAATAAACATAAACAACAAAACGAAAGGAGTGGCATACTGTATAAGCATAATAACAACAGCAACGTAAAAAGTCACAGGCTCACTGCCCCACCGTGCTTTATACCACAGTAACGTTAATAAAACTTTAATACATTAGCTCATTCATGAACATGATTTCTGCTTTAGTCCCATCTGATAGCTTTCCATCAACTGTGGAGGTGAAAATGACAACTCCCATGATTCCACACTCATTCATGGTGTCATCAAGCTAAACCTTTGTTTTTGTTCAAAATAAACAACCTCTAGTGGCGAAAATTACATACTGTGCCTTTAAGTGAACAATATGCTATCTTTGTTTGTAAAGGAACTATCATCCTATAAATCATAATTTATAAATGCTGCAAATTGCAATGCACCCTGGGAACTCACAAACCCTCAAAGTCCCCCTGTAGTCAACACTTTTGATCACCAAAATGACATTACATTTTTTTTCATGACTTAAAATAGCTTGAATGTAACTCCTACAGCCTTGCCTCATTTAGTATATGCAAATTAGCCCCGCCTCCACTCACACCAGCTCAGAGATCCACACGTTGACATGATTGGTTACAAGGTAGTTTGTGACATCAGAAACACCAGCATTTTTTTGAAACTGTCTTTGGTTCACTGCAGTTTTAAGGAGAAAATACTCAGCAATTGTTTTGATTTATGCATTTGCACATGGTTTGTCTTTAAGCATATTAAAAACACCACATATACATCTAAACAACATTAAAAGCTTGATTTTCCCCTCAGGGGGACTTTACATTTCAGCACAATGAAGTTCTTTGTTCAGACAACTGTTTGACTAGTTGTGACATCATTTTTGCTTTTTAATAATTATTGACAATCAGACTCAGAGAATCTTGCTGCACTGGTCCAGTTCCGATTGGGCCAAAAACCTAGGACTAGTTTGCAAAAGTAGGTTTTCAAAAAATCTTTTCATTTAAAAAAAAAATGTTTTTAATGTCAAGCTTTTACTTGCTAAAAAGTATAAACTATAAATCAAATGACAAACAGCTTTTTAGCAAAGTTTTGATAATGTTGATAATGAAGAAATATTCATATCAAATATGATTCAGTAGGCTTTATAGGGTTAAGTACGGTCTTTCTTGCCTTAAAGAATGTTTATGTTTAACAATTGCATTATCTTTATCAAGATTCTTAACATACTGTTCTGGCATGCCAATGATAACATAAGTGTCCCATAGCATGCTGAATTATCATAATGGAGTAGATTTGGAATATAAATTGTTGAACAAACATTTAGACAATCAGATGCCATTGAAACATGCAGAGTATGACTAAACAAACAGTTAAACTGATAGTGAAAGATCCTAAAAACTAAACGTGAAGATTTGTAGTTGCAGAAGGAACTTCTTTCGTGAGCAACAGTGCTGTGACCAAACATAGTTTTGTCAAAGAGTTTCAGTTTATCTGCAGTATTGGAGGAACAATTCAGTTCAACATCCTTGAAGTCTTTGTTAAGGCAGCAGTGAAACTGAAGGTATGTAATTGAATGTATATGTCAATAAAATATACACATGAGGAAAGATGCAAAAGGGAAGGACACTAACACTAACTATGAATTTTATCAGTGGGCTGTTGCACTAGTTCTTGACATACAGGATTGCTGTTCAGCTTTGGTCATTTTTAGGGCCCATAGAGCTATACTTCAATGAGAGGTTGATTTCTGACATTGTTAAATTGAAACAAGAGGCCTAACATTCCACAGAGGGATAGAAGAGGCCTAAATGAAACTAAAATGTAACAAGTAAATATATTTTGGGGTCTGTAAGATTTTTTTAATGATTTTAAATAAGTTTTTTATGCTCACCAAGGCTCCATTATATCATCAAACAACAGTAATATTATGAAAATGTAAAAAAGCATAGTTGTAGTGTTATCGTGCAGTGTGTTGAAACTCTGACAAAACACCAAGTTAAACTGTTGCCAATGAAGACAGAATCGTAGTAGGGTTGATAATTTACTGCCACACTTCCTCATTAACATGTAGTGGTGAAAACTGTAATAAAACAATACAGCAATATTCAGTGTCCATTTCTTAACATTACATTGTGAATGACTGTAACATGAATACACAGTGCTTTTCTCACTGTAGTAGCAGTTATACTGGCTATTAGCATTGCTTTAAGCTGTAAGGACCCTTTTAAAATAACTGTTTTCTATTTTAATGTATGTTAAAGTCCGCGTGAACCGGAAGTTGCAAACGACTTTTCTCCAGTGTTGTGACGTATTTCCCAGTGAAAAGGAATATTGAACAGTGGGCATGGTTTTACTCTAACGCTCCTCCTCTCCATCTCTCGCTCATAACAGACTAACGGTTTGAGGGGAGTGGTTAAGCGTTTCCCAACCCAAGTCCTCAAACCTACGTCATCAGGGAAGGTCCTCCAATGCAGAGGGGAGGGGCATTTTCAGATTTTGATTAAAGATTATAAAGCCAAAAAAAAATTTTGTGTGGATTGACTTGCATGGATGAATTGTTCACCACAAAACGATCAATTTAGGCAAACAAAGTAAATATGGTCAATTTTGATTTCATGTGGACTTTAAAATGCGATTTTATTCCTGTGGCAAAGCTGAATTTTCAGCAGCCATTACTTCAGTCTTCAGTGTCACATGATCCTTTAAAAATCATTCTAATATGCTGATTTGGTGCTCAAGAAACTTCTTGTTATTATCAAAAATAGTTGAAAACAGTTGTGCTGCTTGATATTTTAAATTTTTTCTTCAGGATCCTTTGAATAATAGAAAGTTCAAAAGAACAGCATTCATTTGAAATACAATTTTTTTTTACAAAAAATGTCTTTACTGTCACTTTTGATCAATTTATTGCATCCTTGCTGAATAAAAGTATTAATTTCCTTTTTTTTTAACTACAGACCACAAACTTTTGAAGTGTAGTACATCAACAACACATATTTAGCATCCAAGGCTGTCCAGTCACAGTAACGTTATGAGGCGGAAGATATACATGTGAAATTTATTTTGGACCCAACAGGAAACCCACTGTCTCTTTGTGAGCACATACAAAGAGGGTGTTTACATAGATGTTGTAAAGTCACAGCATTAAAAACAGTCCATTTACTTCTGAAGGTCAGATAGAGGGTGGAAAATGATCATAAAAAAAAACTAAATGATGCTGGTTTTTAGTGCACAAAAAGCCTAAACTAACATTACAACTGGACCTCAGGGAACACAAAGAAAATAATAAAAAGTATAAAATAAATCTGACATTTTAAGTCTTAAAACTAAATACTTTGTTATTGTAACTGCTTAGTTTAAAGCACTTGATGGTGTCCAGTCATTTAGATAAGACTCTCACGGTCAAAAAGAAGAACTGCTCTGGGAGCCACTTCTGAAAGTCTGGCTTCCCATCAGAAAGCCTATCTTTGTTTATTTTCACTTTGTTGATGGCACGTGTCGCTGGATCCTAAAATATTAGTTGAATAGTTTAAATAACCATACTGCAACTTTCTAATACTGTTTTTAGCTTCACTTACCATGCCGTGTCCCGTGGCACCACAATTAAAATCGATCCTTATTAAAGGGTTAGTTCACCCAAAAATGAAAATTCTCACCCTCATGTTGTTCCAACCCCGTAAGACTTTCGTTCAATCTTCGGAAAACAAATTAAGATATTTTTGATGAAATCTGAGAGCTGGCTCATTCCTTCATAGGCTGCTATGTAATCGATATGCAATCCCAGAAAAGTTGGTAAAGACATGGTTAAAATAGTCCAAGTTACTACAGTGGCTCATCCTTAAGTTTATCAAGCAACGAGAATAAACTTAATATAAACTCTGTATGTGAAACCAGGCCATAGACTGTAAAGCCACAACAATGTGGCTTGGTTTCAGAGACGGGGCTTAGATTAAGCCAGGATTAGGCCTTCATTCAATTAGGACATTTAAGTACCTTTTATGAATGTGTGCATTAAGGGAAAAAAAAAACATTAGGCCTACTGGTGTGAATCTTGTGGCAAAACAATGGCATTGACATATTGTATTATATTTCAGCAAGTTGCTTTCAGCTAAAACATCTTAAGCCTTGTCTGTGTAACCAGGGGTGTATGACTTACCGGACAAATAAATGTAAGGGATTTTAAATCTAATTTATACGTTTCCTTTTTCTTTTTTACTACACTCAGTATAGAGAATATCTTGTTTTATCCATTAACTTCTCCATTTCATTTCCTGAGTGAAGCCACATTTTCTTTTACCCTCAGGTGCATTAGTAGCATATTTTATTCACCTTGGAAGGCCAATTCAATATCTAGTTGGTTTTTCTTGTCCCACTTCACTCAACAGCATAAGAATTTTGTTTATTTCCTGTTCTTGACATAAAAAGTCAAAATTACGACATACTGAGTCATGTTGTGGTTTCTACTCAAGAACGACTAGCAAAGACCAACTAAAAGGCATACGCTTAAATACACAGAGAAATCAATGATAATTAAAGACAGGTGTAACTAATGACGGTAACTATAACAACTAATACAACAACAAAGGAGAGACATAAACCAAACAGGAAGTAAACCTGGAAACAATGAGAACATAGAATGCACTTCAAAATAAAACTACATACAAAACAAAAGACACAGAACTGGGATCGCAACTTTACTTATAGTCAACAAAATGTGTCAAGGAGTTCATCAAAATAAAGTGAAACCAAAAAACAAATAATGATGTGAACACAGAATGGATAAATGCAATGTTGTTGAACTGAATGAAAGAGATCTGTATGGGAATGCTTCTTGTGGGAAACCACTTAATGACTGGCAAAATGCAGATAAATAAATGCCTATTATACCTGTTATTTATAACAAGCTGACCCCAGGTATTTTTTATCTAAGCAAGTTCATCAGGTCAGAAACTCAGGACGTGGTGTGTCTGTTAAAGTGTCGTTCCCGTCGAGTTGGAAATGCAGAACAAGGTTGTGTCTGCCCGAGAGGACATATTTATCCCTTTCTGATGAGGGGGGGGATTGAAGTCTGGCACTTTTCCAATCCTGTAGTGTGATTGGCCACTGGTGTCTGAATAGTCACAGTGTTGCATTATTCCTTTACCAAACCTCTTTCAAATTATTAAAGGCATCATATGCAACATCCAAACACGATAAGAAACGGTGGAGTCATCATATCTGTTGTGTTAACAGTCAATAACATAAACTGTACTTTGCATAAAGGGGAAGAGTGTTGCAGTTTATATCAATTTATGGTCTCCAAAGGTATGATTGGATTTAAATATATCTGTGACCTTTCTTTGTTTCAGCCACTGCTGCTGCATTGGGAAGGAATTTTTATTGCAGTTCTTACCTAAACCATCAAAATGAGTTTGGTGTTTGGAGTCAACCTGTAGTCCAATAAGAAGTCCTCTTTTTGGTGTTGGTGGGTGCAGAAGGTCTGCCTGCCTTATAAGAGGTGTCTGGCAGTTGTCTTAGCATCTTATCTGATGTTGCTGACCATTTGTTTATGTTCATTCATCAAGGATCCAATTACAGTGTGGCACACTGGCAGTTAAAGAGAGGCCCTGCCATGAACTGGTGTCTGGAATGTCTTCTTTACTGTTGTTAACCACAGTCTTAATTATGACACAACATGATCTTGACTTTTTATTGTCAGAATTATGACTTATGTCATAAATTAAAATTTTCCTCTCAAAATTATGACTTAGTACTTTTTTTTTTCTTATGCAGCAGAAATGGGCTTCCAGTATATGACTTCTATGACTTTTCATATTGTATGACAAGCTACAGGCAAGTTAATGATTATTTCATCCAGGTAGAATTTATATGCATTATCATATATGCAGCATTTGCATGTGTAATAAGTTTCTTCATAAAACCAGTAATGGGACTGCTGCATGTTACTGCTATTGCTTTTACTTCACAACATCACCTAATGTTTACCTGAAAGATGATGAACGATCAAATGTCCTTGTTAATGGTACAAGGCATAAAGCAATCTTAATAAGTAAGTCTAGCTGAACATGCTAGTGTCACAGACATCCTCCATGTTTTTTTTTTTTGTTTGTTTTTTTTGTTTTTTATTGAAGCATGAACATCTGTTGCTAATGCATGTGAACAACAATGACCTTTGTGCTTTTCTAATGGTAAATGGTCATGGTGTCTATCTGCGTGACCGGAAAGGAATATTCCAGATTGTTTTTTTGTAATGTCTATGATCAGCATCTGTGGAATATTTTTGTTTACCACAAACAATAATTCTGACTTGTCCCACAAGTAAAAATCAGCTTATATCATCGAGTTTGCGTGTAGTATGAATGTAATCCGGATGTACTACATCCGCCATGTTGTAACTGTCAGGTGATCTACCAGCGTCAGTTGTGTCGCTTCACTGCCATTCACAAATCCTCTTCCGTGGCTTAATGGGATTGTAAAGTGTCCATTGTATGCACACTTCAGAATCTTGCCGGAAGAAGTATGTCTTTTTAGGTACTTTTTGCCTACTCTTTTCTGAGTACTGTAAATTTGGATATCTTGTCACATACTGTTACTATATAGTAGGAAAGTAGGTTATTTCGGATTTGGCCAGAGTCTGTTTTTATGAGTGAGCTATCGAATCATTCACTCAAATACTGATTCATTCATGAATGAAACAAGTTATTTATTTTATTTATTATTCTATTTTATTGTATTTTTTTTTTGTGTGTGTGTGTGTGGCTGGCCTACCTAAACAGTACTGCAAAATCTCTACCAGCTGCATGGCGGCCGGACACTTTTATCTAATTTAGTTCATTTTGGTCATTAGCCAAACAGAATCCGATAGATATATAGCTTCAAATGGTTAATTTATGATTTATGATTTAATTTCCACAGATATCAATTATCCTTATAAATTTTGGGATATCTGCAAAAAACAAATAGCAAATAAAACAAAGAAATGCATACAAATTTTAGATAAATTAGTCAGAGAAAATGCTATCATGTATATGATTCTCGCGAGATTTGTCAGGGCGCCACCTCTCAAACTTGTATTGCTGGTTTTGCCAGCGGCTTAGTATTTGATATAGTATATAAAATAGGCTATTATATTTTCCATAATATTTGTTTTAATCTCTGTCCTAGAAAAACCATTTGCAAATATGCACTAAAGTTCCAGGATTTCAGTCATTAAGAAAACAAATGCAATTAAATTAAATGTGAGATTTTACAATATTAAAAACGTGTTGTGTATTGTGGGACGTGTGGGTCTAAACTAGTTGTTAATTACAATTAAAAACAATTACAATTGTCATAGTATTACAGAGATTCTGTGGGAAAAATTTTTTGGAAAATTGTAGCACTGTGGCGACATTATGCAACATGCTATGTTTATGATTTCCTGTATTTGCACCCCTGATGTCTAGCCTTATAACCACTTGACTTGCATCCTTAGCAACCCATCTGTGTAACTGCTATTTAAACATTATGTGTTCCTTATGAGTCATTTGACAGTAGTCATTTGACAAGATGTGTCAAGAATGTAAATAAATGTATAAACACAAAATGTGCAAGTTTATATAATCAAAGCATCCCTATCTACACAAACACACATGTATGTGCTCATGAACATCTACATCTACCCTCATGAACACACATGTACAGTATGTAATTTAATAAAGGTAAAAAATAAAGGATCCAAAAGTTTTTTTTTTTTTTTTTTTTTTGCAGTGATACCAACGAAGAACCATTTTGGGTCTAGACAGCCCAGGCTCCACAAACGGCAAGAAAAACTAACTGGCCCAGCCTTGGCCACAAAACATAACAAACAGTGTTCCAGGCGATAACCGAAAATAATGATGTGGGGGTTGGGGGGTTAGTGCATGTGCACATGAAGGGGGGTGTGGGGAGTGGAGGAGAAAGAAGCATGAAGAGGGAAGTTAGCTAGAGGAGAGATGTCCTAACAACGACTAACGTTAAAATGGGATATTCTTGAGAATTTTGATATGGCCGACACACGACCAAAGAGACGACGTTCCAATGAACAAATAACAAAGAACAGGGAAAAGGAGAAGGAACGCGCAAAGTCACGAATTTACATCGGAAAAGCGTTCAAAAGGTGGCGAGAACTCCGCCGACAGAGGGGCTTCCGATCCGATATTTAGGTGGCTCTGTTTTTGCTGGACAGGTGTGTAAATCCAGTTTGTTTTTTCTAAATGGTTCATGGTTCCATTTTGTTTGACAATACTTCAAACGTCAACAAGAAGCGACGTCACCCAACATCGCTTAGAGCACCTTTATCGCTTAGAGCATCCATTACAGTGTCGTAAAATGGCAGCAGCTGTGTTTGTATGAAACAAGAGAGAGCCCACAATACTGAGTCCACAATACTGGACGACACAGAGCTGAGTAATAATTTGATCTAAATAATTTGGTATTAAATGATTATTTGATGATCATCTATGATTATTGAATGATCATATTTATTTACTACAGAAATTACATTGTACTCAAAGACACTTTAATTTTACCATGGTATGGCCAAGGTATGCTATTACAAATGTCTAAAACACCATGATTCATTTTGCTATTAATTTTTAGTCACATCACTATATGAGAATCACAACAATTGCTGCTTTCAATTTTTAAGTACAATCAACATGGATATTTAAGTCATTTCAACTTAAATTACATTAAACTGACTTTAAAAAATGAGTTGAATCTTCTATAATTAATAAAAAAAGTTGAAAATTGCCTAATTTATTTTGATGAGCTAAAGCAATGTAAAAACATGTTGTCATGACTTATTGATCATATAATTTTTTGCATTGAATAGACCACTTAGAGTAAAAAAAGTGTTCTTTTCTATTCCAACTCTATCCATCTCTCAACCTGAAACATATTTGGACACTTTTGAAACACCTGACAAACTTGCTTTTGAAATTATAATAAGCACAAACATTCTCAAGACAGAGCAAATTCTTATTTGACAGTGTATGCCAGCAAACGCTCACATGGATGCCACATGGTAAGGCTGCTTCATTTCATTCACACCTGATGCTAAATAACACAGATGCCACTAATCGTCTGCCCTTCATCCATATCAGCAGGCACATTAATTCAAACAAGGAACATGGCACGGCATTCAGTTGCAGAAACATTTTCTATTCATCTTCAGAATGGTGCCATTTTATATTTGACACTTGTTAATTATGATCTGCAATATTCAGTGGGCATCCATTCCAACGGTTTTTATATTTAATTCATGATTATTTGTGCACATTTCCTCATATTTTAGTCATTTATTCTGGGCATTTGCACATCAAATTGGAGACATAATATCAAAAACCAGTCCACATAAATTTTTATGACCTTCCCAGCTGAACAAAAAACAGCACAGATGAAAAATATATAATCTGTTATGAGAAGGCTAAACCTATTGTTGTGGGGATTCATGAAGCACGAGTGGCATAAATAAAAACAACTCTACCTTCCTATCAAATATTCTGCTTATTAAAATGTAAATTTTTTGGGACAGTTACAAATAACTGAAGCAGATATATAATAAATCAAAAGCTTGTTCATTCTTTTAGATCAACCAGAAACATTTTGTGAAAACATCATGTCCCATTTAAAGGGTATATACAAAGTTCTGTCTTTGTATATAAGGTATATATAAAGTTCTGTCATGAAAATCTAAATGGCACAGGTTGATAGGTCCTCAACTCAGTCTCCTTGCAATCACATAATTATCTATAGGGCACAGCTGATTGGTTCCTATTGTATCAGTAGCCAATGAGCTCGCTGCTCAACCTTCAAATACCTAGTCAGCTTTTTCTGTTAGCAGTCTGCAGCGTGCTTTCAGAAACCCTCCACCTTCCCCAGCTCCACCTGTATAGATCTGCTAATTCCATGTCCATATCCATTACCATGCTAAACACTCAGAGAGTTCTAATGACAGAATTTACTTTGCTTGACATTTAAAACCTACTAAAGGTTATGTACAACAAATATGACATATTTACAAATATACTTAATTTAAACACACTTCTTAGTTAATTATTATGAACAGTTTTTTTTTTTTTTTTTTTTTTTTTTTTAAATAAACATAACAGCTTCAAAAAAATTTGTGTAATTCACTTTATTTTAGGCAGGGGGTCCAATGGGAGACCAATTATTCTCACAGAATCAATTATGTAATAGCATTTAAAAAAAATCTGGATAAGAGGGCAAATTATATCTTTCTCCAAGGAAGTACATTCATCCTTATTAAAGTAACTATGTAATTTCAAGTATGTGTCATGGGGGAAAGTGAAAATGATTAAATCCATAGATTAAATAAACAATAGAGAAAAACGACTCTAGAGTGTATCATGGGGTCCTTAGTGAGAGATCACTGGACTTTTCCAAGTAAAAATTTATTAGATAGAATCTATATGTCTCATTCTCACCTAATTTAGACCCTGTTGAATGAAAAGTGACACACACCTTCTTTATAAATCAGAACTGTTTTGATAAATTAACTTTTGTCCAGAATCATTTTTCTGTATATGTGAACAGACAATACTTTCTGCTGTTTTCTGAGCAAAATGTTTACCCTTAATTTCAGATGCTATGAGCATGTGCAGAAAACTGCATTAAAAAGAAGAAACTCGTCATATTTGGCAGTTCTAATAATTAATGAGTCTGAATATTCATCATAGACTGCCACTGTGCAATAATGCTGCTAAATTCTCTCAAATGAAATTCAGAACATCTGCAAAGGACATGACAGGTTTTTTTTTTTTTTTTTTTCAGGGTGACTGAAAGTCTCAGACAAGCACAAATAATGGCTTTTGGGATGGTTTACGCCTCATATACCATGTGAAAGATCACAGTTTATTGATCCGTGTCAAATCATTTTAATCGAGATAAGATGGTGGGCCGATGTGTGAAAACTGTAAGCCTTCAGAATGATTTTCATTCGAAAAAATGAATCTAATCAAAATGCAGTTACTGAACTTTTAATGGAGTTTAGATGGAGCATGACATGATGACACTCTCCTGTCAGTAAGTCTCCAAAAAATGCAAAGACCTCATTATAAGAGGTTAATTTATTTAAAAATCCTGAATAAGGTAATGTGAACATATATATGATTGAATAGCTTCTAGATAGATAGATAGGTAGGTAGGTAGGTAGGTAAATAGATAGATTGAGAATATCGCAAATTTTTGAAAGCAACCCTTAGAGATTTTGGTGTTTGTTAACTTGGACTGTAAAGGCAACTGATTCCGGTAACACTTTATTTTGATGGTCCCTTTTGAACATTCTGTTGACTATAAGAAACTTTGCAACTACATGTCAGCTAACTCTCATTAAAGTATTAGTAGACTGTCTGCTTAATATCTGCCAACACTTTATTTTGATGATCATCCAACAAACATTCAACTGACTACAGTATAAGTAACTTTGTAAGTACATATCAACATATTCTAACCCTAACCCTACCAATCTACCAACACTCTACTAACACTCGAATGAGAGCTAGTAAACATGTAGGTGCAACGTTACTTATAGTCAACAGAATGTGTTAAAGGGACCATCAAAATAAAGTGAAACCCTGATGTCACCTACAACTAACAATGTCTTGAACAATGAGCAGAAATACTAACACAGTTAAGTTAGTTAAAAATTGATGTGTGTGATATATATAGCCTATAGGAGTAAAATAAATTTAAAAAACTCTAGATTTTTCTCAGATCATTTTCATCACACCATTATATTTGCTTCTTTATTATAGATGCCCCCATTTGCAGACTTCTTTTGCAGTTGCAGAGAAACATATGTACCAAAGAGTAAAAAGATTATTAACTACCTAGAGGATGTTATCATGATTCCCAAGGAAGTACATGTGTGAAAATTATATGAGAGTCATTTCCACCAAGTCGCCCACTATATATACCAGTTCCAGCCCAACTTGATATACCAGCTATAGCCCTACTTGTAGTATCTATGATGAACAAGCTAGTCAAATGGCACCACCTCATCAAGCAAAATATTTTGCATACAAAAACAGGTTCATTATCTATTGTCAATAGTGTAGAGATGTATGAAGCAAAGTTCACATAGAAGTCAAAACAGCAGCTTTATGTTGGTCAGTGTGGCGAATTCTCATGAAGACAAGCAAAATCTTTTTCGCCCTCACACGAAACTCCCATTCGTACGGATTCCTGCTGGAATGACTGGTTATGTGTCACTGACATTATTTCTGTAGTTTGTAAGCAATTTAAAAACTACTGTAACAGAGGAATCTAAATTATTTTCTGTGGTAAATGACAGGATCTGCGATAGTCTTTTCTTCCCTATTGTGACGTATATCCGAGTGAAACGGCTTCTCCAACAAGAAAAAATATAGGGCGGGAATTGAAACATCATCAGAAAAGACAAGAGATGACGTTGCAAGTGGGAGGGGAAGTTGTTTTGATTTAAGATTACAAGGGCACATGAATAAAAAAAAAAAATAAAAAAAATATATATATATATATATATTAGGGCTGGGATTCGATTCAAATTTCAAGAATCGAATCGATTCGATTCCGATTCTCAAGATCTTGAATCGATTATCATTATTCGATTCGATCCGATTCGATCCGATCTGATCCGATCCGATCTTCGAGATTTAGATAATGGTTTTTGAAAAAAGCATTTTTTTCCAGCTGTTACCTGAATTACAGGACTGTAGTTATGCAACATATTGATACTATTATTATAGACATTCAACTGCAAATTAATGGAGTATTGGTGGTTGTAAAGAACAATCCCCCTTGCTTTCACAAACTTGCACTGGTGTAGACGACTGAGGACGCAGAGGTATCAGCAGCAGTAGACCGATTATTTAGACGCGAACCTGATGTATTATTAAAAATGACATTAAGAATTTTCCAAAAAGCTGCTACAGTTCAGATGCAAATGCACCTTTATTTTTTATTTTAATGATCAACATTTAGAACACATTTGTTCTAAGCCAGTGCAAATGTAAACAGATTGTTGGTTACTGGCTTCACAGTAAACAGACAACATTACACAGTAGAGATGGGCTATTACTTCAACGGCATCACAAAACTCATCCGTCCGCACCAACGTTTTTGACCAATTTTCAAAACCGCACCCGCCCGCCATCCACTTAATGTATGCATATATTTTTTATTTGATTGGTTAACCGCCCGCCACCCATCCGAATTTAATTAAAATATAATTTTTCGTCACGTCATCCGCCCGATCCACGGTTTATCCGCGGAGTCCGCGGCTGTAACCGCCAACCGCGCATCTCTACACAGAATGTAAATAAAATTTGAACTTACAAAACCTTTAGAAAACCTTTGCTTTTGTCAAGCTCGTTCTCTGCATTGCTTCTGAACCCGAAATGGTGCCAGATCGCAGCTTTGAGCGTTTCTGGAGTTTTCAAAGCAACCGCTTGCTTAACGTTACTGACGTTGTTTTAATGTCCTTCCACCTCGCGCGCAATGACGCGGCAAGTTAAAGTTCACGGGGAAAATCGATCCTCTGAGTTACGGATCGATCTTTAGAAATTAATATGAAAATCGATTCAGAATCGGTGAATCGATTTTTTCAACACAGCCCTAATATATATATATCCACGGATAAGTCTAAGCCTCCTTGAAAGCCAAATTTATAGTAAATACTGCAATATTCCATTAAAAAGCATTAATTGTCCATACATTTGGATTTCATGGTGAGTTTAAATGCATAGTCCACCCAACAATGAACATTCTGTCATCAATTTCTCACCCTCATTTTGTTCCAAAATGGTAAAACTTTCTTTTCTCTGCAAACCACAAAATAATACATTTCCACACTCCTCTTTTCCATACAATGAAACATTTTAACCTGGGAAAGTAAAAAAAGAAAAGAAAAAGCCCCCAACATGCAACTTTATGTTGCTTTTTGCTATTTTTGAAGCTTGAAAGCGCCTGGTCAACATTCACTTCCATTGAAAGGAAAAGATTAAAAATTCTGCTGAATGTTTTTGTGTTCCACAGCAAAAATAAAATCACATGGGTTTGGAAGATATAACAAAATAAAGGTGAGTACAAGATGATATTTCTATAAGAAAACTCCCTTTATTTTCTCTGTGGTGCTTATTCCCTTAACATCTACATCTGAAACCTCCTGTAAGTAACTGTATAAATTCTCAGCCTCCCTCCTGTGCGACAACTGTTTTAACCTCACTTGTGCTTTTCTCACACTCTGCTCTAGCACACGAGGTTCCCCGTACAGCTTGCTTTCGTTTCCCCGTCCTCCCAGAGGAATAAAGCATATTAAAACTTGTCATCATTCCTGGTTAGTGCTTCTCATTCTAGATGACACTCAAGCGTGTATGCTTGAGCGTGTGTACTGCAGGACTCCTGGCAGCACGTTAGAAATGTGCAATACTCTTAAGTGATTGTATAAAAAAGTATTAGTGTGAAATTCACAATAACAGTTTCTCCTGTCCTTTCCCCTCCTGGAGAAATCGGTGACGGTCAGAAACACCTCGGACTACACTGAAAGGTGTGACTCAAAATGTCAGGCGCATCTCAGGGGAGTTTTACCTCAGAGCGACGTCTCTCCGGGCCTCAGATTGCGCGGCGGTGTTGCTCAGGAGAGCAGAAACAGTGTCGTATGCTACTAAGACTCAAGGAGAGTAGTCACAAGAACACTAGAGACCTGAGGCTAGTTCCTGGGCCACTGGGAAAACCTGCTTTTTGAACCTGAACTGTATCTGTGTCCATTTCTATTTCTAAATTCTAGAAGACAGCCAGACCGTGTGTGTCTTATTTGCAATTTTAATGCGAATCTGTCCCTTCCCATCTCCATGCGGAGCATTCCCCTGTCCAGCATATATGAGGCTATTTTTTCTTGCACAAAGGACAGAGTTACTGCGGCTAAGAGGATAGACTTCCTCCACTTACCCTGAAGTTTAAATATTAATGTCACTCCCGTGAATAATTGATGTCACAATTTATTAATCTCAGCAGGAACACCAGACCTAAAGTAACCAAGAAAATAAAAAGAGATACTGAGGGAAGTTTTAACCGTTTCACAGATAAAAAGGGTGTATACAAAGAGTCAGTGTTAAGGCTGCAGTAGTCCTACATTCACAAGAGGATTAAATTTAGTTTGGTGTTATTTGTAAAGTGCTATTTTTTTTTTTTTTCACAAAACAAAAAAATTGTTCCAAACAATATACATGTAGTCACATTAGTGAAACTTCAGAAAAATTTCACTGTCAAAGTAGGTCCATTATCCATTGTCAATGGTGCAAGGCACTGCAAGCAGATTTTTATTGGTAAACGAGTAGAATTCGCATGTGAACATTTCCACAAACTTAAAATCGATGTGAAATCCACATGGGATTTATTTTATTTTATTTTTTATAAATGGCCTTTCATGTGGATTCAGCATTTCAGTCACAAAATTTCACCATACAAAGTAACTCTTGATTACTTTGTATCAACACGCCAGTAGATGGCAACAAGTCCCAACACGCCAGTAGATGGCAACAAGTCCCAAAAGTCCCAAACTATGGGCCCTATCATAGACCTGACACAGTGCAGCGCCAGGCAAGTTTCAGCCCGACGCAATTATCATTTTCACGTCCTGTGCCACGTTCTTTAAATAGCAAATGAATTGGCGCCCATGGGCGTGCTGATCTGAAAACGAGGTGTGTTCAGGCGTATTGTTGGCTCGTTGCTATTTTGAGGCAACTGAAATATTTTTTTTGTTATTTAAAGAGCGCGTTAGTAATGTGCACCTATAGGCGGGTCCACAACACGCGTACACTCTGCTTATTACACACACAGGGCAGCACACAAACATGCCAAATATAATATAAAAAATAAAAGGATTACAATGTAAAAGATTAATATTGTGTAAATAAAGATATGGTGGAATCAGACTTGTCCCGTAGATGGTCTGCTTGCGCGCTTTAACCTCGCACACGAGCAGATCCGTTTGCGCTCTGGAGATGCGGTCAGTCTTTCCGCTTGCAAATTCCCTCATGAGCGCAACTGGCTTTTAAAGGGAATGGGGAATTACACTCTGATTGGTTTATTGCACGTTACGCCCAAAACATACCCATTACTCATTAAGAGAATAGGGACAACCCTTTTTTCTTGTCCTTGTGGGGATATATTGTGGGGTCCACATGCGCACGTGTGTGTGTGTGTGTGTACAAAATGTATACATTCAAGACAAGATGAACCATGGTGGTATTGTAAATGCAAATGCATGCTATTTCTATTTTTAATGTATCCTCTTTAATAATGCAACAAGTGTGATACTTGATTTTTGAAGTGCCAAGCATTCACATTAGCACGTTACACGAACATTACCCAGTCACATTAACATGAACATCATGAGAAAAGCCAAGGGCTACTTCATGTTGTCTTTGTGCCTTTCCGTCAAACCCAAAGCTATGTGGCTTCTCAATACTTTATACCAGCAGCAAACATTCCATTCACTAACACTTAAACATATACTATAACACTTTTTCATCACTGTCACTTCACCCTGAGATGAAACTAATATATGCCCATAAATAAGAGACAGGTCTGCTGTTTTAGTAAGATGGATAACTTGCTTGAGCTCACTCATGGACAACTTTAATGTGGTACACTCTAAAAAATGCTGGGTTGTTTGTTTCAACCCATGTTTGGGTCAAATATGGATTAAAACTTTTTTTTTATAAACCAATGGCTCAAGTTTGACCCAAACATGCATGGGTTGAAACAAGAGTGTAAATTAGATTTGTGGGTTATTTTGTATTTGTGGGTTGTGAATGAGGGTGATGTGTCTTTAACATTGGAGAGATAATGATGATTTATTTAATTAAGATAACACAAGCCCATTAGAGAAACATTTGGCCCTTTCCTTTTATGATTGTTGATTTCTTTATCAGTTTCCATAAAAGAAAAATAGTGTATGTTTCTCTGCCTTATTTAGTGATAGGTATGTAGATTTAAGTAGATTTCAATGAATGTTAAAGATAGATTTAAAAGGATTTTTTTGCAATATTTTGAATACTTTGAGTGACCAGATATGCGTAAATAGTTTGATTTGATTTCATGTTGATTTTAAAATCAGACATAAACCCTTGTGATCTTATCAGCCTGAATTCTCAATCGTTTTTTTTTTTTTTTCTGCTGTTTTCCCTTTGTGTTGAAAGGTCTTTCCTCATTGCTGAATGGCTTCAATCTCTAGAGCTTGGTCTGTGAATGATTGTCCAGTAGATGGAAAGAATTGTTCCTTCTGTGAAGAGCCTTCTTGTTGGAAACACCTCAAGATTTTGACAACATCTAGTAAATGGTTCTTTAAGAAGACCTCACTTTAAAGATGAATGAGGAAAAGGCACTAGCAAGGTAGTTTCACTTCCATTATTGAAATGAAATGTGAATTGAATCAAAGGTCAAAGCATTTGTCAAGTGTACTTGAACGCTGATTTATAACAGTGAGTTTTTAAAATGTTTAAATATATATATATATATATATATATATATATATTCTTGGTTATGCAAACATTAAGGGAACCTTCCATTTTATCATTTTGCAAACATTATGGGAACATTACTTTTGAAAGTTCTCTGAAGTAATAACAACATTTAAAAGTTGTTTAGAAAAATGTTATGAACAAAGTGTAAATAATGGTTTTAACTTCATGAAAACCTTGCCAGAACGTTAACAAAAGTTCTGAGAACGTTCCCTGTTAGCTAGGTTGGAACTGAAACTATTTAGCTATTACAGTAAAGTCACTAAATAAAGGTTTGTGTCACATCGTGGGAAAACAAATAGAAGGTACATTTATGCTAAGAAATATAGTCATATACAATGTCATTCAGGGGGCCGTTATATCCAGGTACATTTTCTGATTAAATACTGGATAATATTTTAATTAATAGCCAATCAGACTGTGCAGGATGGGTAATCTCATCACCAATGGCTGCTGCTACACAATCTTCATTTAATAAAACCTGATCAGAGCAACCTGATGGATCACACTTTAGTCTCAATAACAAAAAAGCACTAAGCACCTCCTGTCTATGTTCCTGGTCCTCACAGAAAAATGGCAATACTCAAATATGCAATCACTTCACATTAGATTTTTTCAAACAGAAATGTCATAAGAGACTAGGTTTGTTTATAAAACCTCAAGTGCTTGTTGAAAGAAAATGATCCTCTGGTATGTACGTGTATAGATTAAAGTGTCTGCTAAGCGATAGCAGACGTAATGTGCTGGAAAAAAAGAAAAAAAAGGATGTGTGCGTCACAAAAATAAAGAGACAGAGGAGTGTTTCCAAGCACATTTTGTGCTATGCATCTCAAACTTGGATACTATATAAATGTCCATACTTTTGATACATTTCTAATCAAATTTAAATAATATATTAATAAACATGAATTTATTGTCTAATCAAATTTCACCACTGTAGCTCATTTCTATTTGGTTAAACTGAGGATGGTTAAACTACCCTATCACAATAGATGGTCATCTTTAAATAAGACAGCTTTCCAATGATAATTTATAGATTTTTGAATGCATTTGTTGTAATAAAGAACCTAAGCTTCCAGACCAAAAGATAAAGCAGCAAAGTTCAAAACCCCAAGGTACTGTCTGACATGCTGTATTCCTTCCCCATTGACTTTACTGTCATAGAAAAACAGTTGATGTGTTCAGCTGGAAAGCAACACCTTTTAAACTAAACATTAATGGCCACTCTGACACATAGATCAATGACTAACTGAATTAACCATTCAATCAGATAACAGTTTACAACAGCCATATGTGAAGTGAAAACTGCTAAATGAATAGGCCTACACCACATTTTATTTTTATTTATTTTTCCAGCATAACCCATTCTCTTAGTGAGCTTCACTACAGAAATAGATTCTTGGACCCAAAGGACACTGGCTCCTCGGATGTGTCAAACGAAATCAGGGTCTTTCAGCGACCCCTTTGTGATGTCACATAGGAGACTGGCTGCAGGTGTATTGACCCTATTCTCAGTCTGGAGGAATGATGTCCGACATGGACACAGAGTTGTCAGCATTAATTTCTGCTGTACAGTGGACACGTGCAGAGAGTTGCCTTGACATTCGAGAGAAGGAAGTTGCCATTGCGGTTTAGTACTGACTGATGCTTATTTATCTGAGGAGTAATATTAAACGAGCAACAACGTGGACCATTTATGATTGGATGGGTAGCTGACATAACATGAGTGCAGTGACACTGACATCAGTGCCCTGCAGCATTTTTCTAATATTTGTATAAAAATGATTAATGCCATTGTATGCATGGGAATAAACATTTACAGACTATACACTCTTAAAAATAAAGGTTCCAATAGAGGGTTTTTGCAGTGATGCCATTAATAAGAACCTTTATTTTTTAAGAGTGTATGGAATATTTTTACTTTAACAAATTCATTTGTAAAGTGCTAAACGCTAAATGGTGTATAAAATGGTGGAAATTCTAAAATAAATTACCAGTTACAGCATCTTAAACTATTGGCCTACATTCTTTTATGAATTTAGGACACTTTTATGCCTTTAGGACACTTTTATGCCTTTGAGATGACTGGGAAAAAGTGTCCCAATCAACCTGAATTCACCCCATACAGTGGGGTCCAAACGTCTGAGACCACATTGAAATCTGAGGCTTCCAATGAATCACAAGATGCTCTTTGAAACATTCTCATATCACGCTGGTATAACATGTTCACCAGCGTGATTTGAGAATATCAGGTTTTATACAAACTTGTGGAGTTCATGCAGCATGATTAATATATTTAATAAAAATAAAATAAAACAGAAATTCACCAGTGATATTTTGTATACATCTAAGCTTAATATATATATACAGGTCCTTCTCAATAAATTAGCATATTGTGATAAAGTTCATTATTTTCCATAATGTAATGATAAAAATTAAACTGTCATATATTTTAGATTCATTGCACACCAACTGAAATATTTCAGGTCTTTTATTGTTTTAATACTGATGATTTTGGCAAACAGCTCATGAAAACCCAAAATTCCTATCTCAATAAATTAGCATATTTCATCCGACCAATAAAAGAAAAGTGTTTTTAATACAAAAAAAAGTCAACCTTCAAATAATTATGTTCAGTTATGCACTCAATACTTGGTCGGGAATCCTTTTGCAGAAATGACTGCTTCAATGCGGCGTGGCATGGAGGCAATCAGCCTGTGGCACTGCTGAGGTGTTATGGAGGCCCAGGATGCTTCGATAGCGGCCTTAAGCTCATCCAGAGTGTTGGGTCTTGCGTCTCTCAACTTTCTCTTCACAATATCCCACAGATTCTCTATGGGGTTCAGGTCAGGAGAGTTGGCAGGCCAATTGAACACAGTAATACCATGGTCAGTAAACCATTTACCAGTGGTTTTGGCACTGTGAGCAGGTGCCAGGTCGTGCTGAAAAATGAAATCTTCATCTCCATAAAGCTTTTCAGCAGATGGAAGCATGAAGTGCTCCAAAATCTCCTGATAGCTAGCTGCATTGACCCTGCCCTTGATAAAACACAGTGGACCAACACCAGCAGCTGACATGGCACCCCAGACCATCACTGACTGTGGGTACTTGACACTGGACTTCAGGCATTTTGGCATTTCCTTCTCCCCAGTCTTCCTCCAGACTCTGGCACCTTGAGTTCCAAATGACATGCAAAATTTGTCCAAAAGTCCAGTGCTGCTTCTCTGTAGCCCAGGTCAGGCGCTTCTGCCGCTGTTTCTGGTTCAAAAGTGGCTTGACCTGGGGAATCGGCACCTGTAGCCCATTTCCTGCACACGCCTGTGCACGGTGGCTCTGGATGTTTCTACTCCAGACTCAGTCCAATGCTTCCGCAGGTCCCCCAAGTTCTGGAATCGGTCCTTCTCCACAATCTTCCTCAGGGTCCGGTCACCTCTTCTCGTTGTGCAGCGTTTTTTGCCACACTTTTTCCTTCCCACAGACTTCCCACTGAGGTGCCTTGATACAGCACTCTGGGAACAGCCTATTCGTTCAGAAATTTCTTTCTGTGTCTTACCCTCTTGCTTGAGGGTGTCAATGATGGCCTTCTGGTCAGCAGTCTTACCCATGATTGCGGTTTTGAGTAATGAACCAGGCTGGGAGTTTTTAAAAGCCTCAGGAATCTTTTGTAGGTGTTTAGAGTTAATTAGTTGATTCAGATGATTAGGTTAATAGCTTGTTTAGAGAACCTTTTCATGATATGCTAATTTATCGAGATAGGAATTTTGGGTTTTCATGAGCTATATGCCAAAATCATCAGTATTAAAACAATAAAAGACCTGAAATATTTCAGTTGGTGTGCAATGAATCTAAAATATATGAAAGTTTAATTTTTATCATTACATTATGGAAAATAATGAACTTTATCACAATATGCTAATTTATTGAGAAGGACCTGTATATATATATATATATATATATATATATATATATATATATATATATATATATATATATATAGTACTGGTCAAAAGTTTAATGTTTTTTAAAGAAGTCTCTTATGCTCATCAATCCTGCATTTATTTGATAAAAGATACAGAAAAAAACTGCAATATTGTGAAATATTTTTACAATTTAAAATAATGGTTTTCTATTATTATGTTAAAATATTATTTATTTCTGTGATGCAAAGCTGAATTTTCATCAGCCATTACTCCAGTCTTCAGTGTTACATGATACTTCAGAAATCTGATTTGATACTCAGTTATTATCAATGTTGGAAACAGTTGTGCTGCTTAATATTTTTTGGGAACCTGCATATAGGTCTACTTTTTTCAGGATTCATCTATGAATAAAAAGTTAAATAGAACAACGTTTATTAAAAAAGGAACTGACCCTATTACTGACTCCAAAACCTTTGAACGGCAAGTGTTACAAAAGATTTCTATTTTAAATAAATGCTGTCATTTTTTTACTTTTTCAAACTGTTTCCAACATTGATAATGAATTTGCATAATTAGAATGATTTCTGAAGGATCATGTGACACTGAAGACTGGAGTAATGGCTGCTGAAAATTCTGCTTTGCATCACAGAAATAAATTATATTTAAAGTATATTAAAATAGAAAACCATTATTTTAAATTGAAATAAAATTTCATAGTAGGCCTACTCTTTTTCCTGTATTTTTGATCAAATAAATACAGGCTTGATGAACCTAAGAGACTTCTTTCAAAAACATAAAAATAGTAATGTTTCCAAAATTTTCACCTGTATACACACACACACACACACACACAGTTACCCTGTAGCATGAACACCTTGTTGTTATAAAACTGATGCTAAATAACCAAATGGGTTGAAGGTTCAACCTCCTATAACAGGTTGCTTCATACCATCACCACTGTGTTCTTGCTCCAAGAGGATTGTCCCTGTGAAAAAAAGTCACTTTGACTTTTAAGCGTCCCCTAAATGGCTTAAGAACCCAAAGTACACTCACCTGTCCACACTGATCACGCACAGCGTCATGATGGATGCAGTGCAGCACATCACATCCATAGCGATGAAGATATTACAGAAGACCTCTCCAAAAAGCCACTTTCCTCCAGTGAGGTCCGTCACGATCACGAATGGCATCACCACAATAGCCACGGAGAGATCCGCCACGGCCAGAGACACCAGCAGATAGTTGGACGGCTGTCTGAGCTTTTTAACGACGCACACCGCGATCACCACCAACATATTTCCAATCACCGTCACGGTGGTGATGATGGCCAGCATGATTCCGATAATAATCTTCTCCGCTGAGGTGAAATCGAGCAGTTGTTCCCCGCAGGAGTTGTTCCACATGGCCATTGAGATGTTGTAGAATAAGTGTGAGGAACCATTGAGAACTTCCGACGCGACTTCAGGGTGAGTGAACGAGAAGAGATCTAGTGCGCCCGATGAGTTGAACATCATCCCTGCGCCTGATGATGAAGAGCTCGCCAAGAGTGCGCTCCGTCCGCCAAACGCATGCTGAAGCGAGCGCAGATCTGGGGTGTCTTCCAGCTATCCAAAAGAAAAAGAAAAAACAAGACAAGTCGCACGGAAAGGAAAACTTAAATAAACGGGGCGAGAAAGGACAATCGCTTGGTTAGGCTGGTAATAATGTGCGCGTGGAGGCTACAGTCCTTGACTTGATGGAATTGACAGTTCTGTTCTTCATGCGAGGAAGTGTGTGAGAATTGCGCACTCTAGTAGGTTAAACGAGTAACTTTCTCATCAAAGGGAAGCGGAAGGTCTCAGCTCCACCTACACGAAGATGTGTTTTTTTTCTTGCTTCTATTTCGGTTGAAAGTAGCTACAACACTGTTTTTAAATTTGCTCTCTAGTCTTGATCTGCATCTCTCTCATTTCAGTTCTCCGGCGTTTCACTATCAGTTCTGTTGTATGTCCTGTTTTGTAGCCTTGCTGCTCTAAAGAATAACATCTTATATTGCGTTATGCTGTTTTTTTTGTTTGTTTGTTTTTTTGTATTTTTATTTATGCACATTAGATTAAATATGGACTGGAAAGGGAAGAATAAATAATAAAATGACTTATCTGACAGATAAGCCTATAACTAAAATACAGTAGCCTTCACCTTTCTCTCTGACAGACCAAATGCTCTGTTTACAGCGACAATCATTTTCAATAAAAGATAAACAGGCGACTGCCATGCCATCCTTTGTAATGTGGGCGTGTCCACTAAACACTGGTCTATTAATTTTATGCAAATATACAACATCAAAAACGAAGCGACTTCATCCAGCAACAGCTGGAGAGTGCAGACAGTGGAGCTTGATTAAGATTGTAAACTTAATTATATTATGAATATGAATAATAATAGGCCTATGAATAATAATATAAAAGGAAAACTATTTTAAACCAATTAGAAAACTTAACCAGAATTTATTTCTGTCTGTCAATGTTTGCTGTGGAGCTGGGTGGGGTTTTGGTGACTGAAGGGGTGGACTGACATGTTTGCCATTTTAAAAAAAAGCTTTGTATTTGTATTTTTACAATGTTGGTAGTAGCCTATAGGCTAAATTAACAGTAGGCCTATGAGCTCGTTCTTCATGTTACCTGCACCCAGATCTCCTGGTTTATTTGTCAGTTATGGGGGTTTTCCCTACTATTTTTCCCCTACGTCATAGCCATTATCTCTGTTTTTTCTCTATCGCCTTTCTGCTGAATTTTTTTCAAGTTTTATTAAAAGCCCATCTTGCCAGTGCGAATCACCCCCGAATCACCCCTGGTTCAAACCCTGCAAGGGGCGATTCATGACCACTGACAGTGCCACTGAAAAAGCCCCTTAAATCCAGGTTGCTTCAGGGGATATAGTCCATGATATAAGTGTACTGTAAGTCACTTTGAATAAACAGCCAGAAAAAAAAATGCTTATCATTTTAGACTTTTCAGAACACCACGCAGAGCTCGGAGATAACAAAATCCCTGAAAAGCTGAAAGCTGAAAATCAGCTGAAATTCGACAGCTACAGAGACAATGCTTGGAAGAAGAAAAGAAAAAACAACTGAATGTGAATGGTGAGCACTCATCCTCATGGAGTTAAGTGGCATGAAAAATTAATCTAATGAAGCAGAGAACTGCACAGAATAGGACAGCATGTTCCCAGGCTTATGTGAAAAAGCCACCACCATCATCATCATCATCAGCATCATCATCACCATCATCATCTTCTTCTTCTTCTTCATCATCATTGTTAAAAAGGGGCAAGTCACCCCCAGAGCCTTATGTTAACTGAATGCATAATTTTTGTGACCAATTCTTTGGTTATGGGTAAAACTGGGTTTATGAATTAAAGCAGTATAGAAGCTGGGGCAGCTTTCAAAAGGTAAACTTTTGTACCTTATTTACCACTAAACTGTGTGTATTAGTGTCTTAAAGGCACATATTAGTACTTAAAGTGATATTACCTAAATGATTTATAGACAGCTTTTGTGCCTTTTTTTGTGAGTGAATCTTTTAGATGCCATGGACCCCCAAATATGATCTTCCTGGTGCGAGGTCCCCCATTCCTAAAGTTTAAAAGCTATATATTTTCATGTAAAGACCAAATGTATACTGTTCAAACTAATAATATAAATATTCGTTAATTTCTTTATGTTACATTGTTCTGTTTTTTTTTTTTTTTTTTTTTTTACCATTGTGCTTGAATCTAGATATTATTTATTTATTTATTTATTATTTTATCGATTATTATTATTAATTAAATCAGTTTATTTTAATCAGTGTTTTATTTAAATGATTTGTTTAATCTAATTTTTTATTACATATTTATTTGTAATTTGTTTACACTGAGCTATATGAGCTATAGGATTAGTTTTAGACTTCAGTGCTGAAGTTCAACTTATTTCATGTTTGCTAGAAAGGTCAATATACCAGTAACAAGCCACCATGCTTTCTGTTTTTAAAGCTCAAGGTCAAACCTGGGTCAAGTGCTGCGAGAGAGCTGAAAGCCAAACAGCTGCTTTGACCCAGCATGCTCTCTGCTTCACTCAAGCCTCATTGTTTTGTTTTTTTCAGAGAATAGCCTGACAAGCAGAGCACTGATGATGATTGTCAGCTTAAATTAAAAGTCATTGCAGTGATTTGCACTGACTGTTGCTGAAATTGCCCTGTTTAAGTTGAAATGCTAAAATTCAGTTATGATCCTCATAGGTGAGATCTGGGAATGGTTTATTTACAAATCTCATCTCTAGGCCAATTAAATCATTCCATTTATCTGACTCTTGGGGATTCTATGAGTTATTTCTCGCCATACGCAAGTGGTTGTCCATGAATTTTCTTAGCAATGCTTCTTCCGTGGTAGGTTGCCAAGTCTTTCCCCAATCCTGCCCATTACATGCCTTGGGACACACACACACACACACATATTCACACCTATGGACAATTTTTAGTGTCTCCAGTCTTCTCCATGCAATTCACCTCAATGTTTTTGGACGAGAAAGAAAAAGAAGCACCCGGAGGAAAAGAAGGGCTTTCTGGCTCAGCCGGGACTGGAACAGGGGTTCTCCAGTGAGGCGACAGTGCTAAGGCCTATTTTATAATGACATTTATGATAAAGATAATAATTATGTTTGTTTTTTTTTCCAAGGAGAGAATGAGATCAAGACATATAGGCTACACATGCCTGACTCAAACCTTCATTAGCACCGCATCATAATTACATTTTGTTTGATTGACGTTTAATGTAAATAACTAAATCTCTGAAGTATTTAAATGTGCACAAAGTTGTTCCTTGTTAAAATGTTTTACACATAAATTAATGAATAGAACATTTGAAAGTGAAAATATGTTTAATTATGTTGTGCGCAAGTTTGCGGTGTGATACGAGAGACACAGTTACCCATCCAGATGAGTGTTTTAGCACTGCTGTTTATGATGGTGAATATTAGGAAATATCAGATCTCTGAATGCCACATTTGACCAGTCAGAATACAAAAACTGTATACAAGACAAGTCACAAATATGATATTCAATTTTTTTTTTTTGCTTCACAACTCAGGATAGTCACTTTTGCTTGAACCTATATTTATATAACATTTTTTTTTTTTACCAGAATAGTTTTGAGCGTAGTTGAATATACCATAGACATTATCCTGAATTGCCCTTTTTGTGGATCAGCTGACCAACCTGACAATTTGGATTCATCTGGCAGAGTTACATTTTCTTCCAGTAGTTTTGTTCTCTCTGTAGACTTTTTTAATAATTAATTGAGATGTCTGATGAGCTCAAAGACTTGTTTGTTGCTGCATAATAAAACAGTGTTTACTCTACGTAGCTTGTGTCTTCACAATCATAGCATGGTAAAGAAGAAATGTCTCACACAATCCTCTAAAGGCAGGAGACAAAAAAAAAAAAAACCTTTTGGCAGGAGGCAGGAGATGTTTGACTTAATGGGCTTTCTCATAATAACACTGATGGATACAAACTGGCAATGCAAATGCATAAGTGAAAAATCCTGACTGTGAAGCGAATCAAACTTTTCACAAAGTAAGAAATGTGGCAGCAATAGGCTGTTTGTGGTATGACAATAACTTTGTATTTATTAGGCCTATAAATCATGGAGTTCATTTGGCAAGCTTTTCAGAATCTTTCTTCTTAGTTGTGTCGGTCCGCCACACAGAGCATGTTAGTAATTCTCTTGAAGAATGATGAGGAATATTTCTGAGATAGACCTATATGTTTAACTAAAGAGGACGTGGAAAACAGTACCAGATAAGATGTAGTTTATCTGACGGTTATTATCGCTCTCCTGCACGGTGAAACAAATGGAATACTGTATATCAGTGAGAGTTCAGACTGCAGCATCATCTGTTTTGTGAAATATTTTCTGGCTTTGACATGGTGAACTTTGTTCAGTAGTGGCAAGAAAAGGAATTCATTCAGCAAAGTTTTACCAGAGTCCTTGAGGAAAAGGGGTGAACACTTTGAAGAACTTTTCAAAGTATTCACTATCCAAAGTATTCCTGCTGTTTTTCTTCTCTGTTGCATGAAAATCCAGATTTGTTTTTATTAGTTAAAAGCTTGCATTCAAAATCAAATCAATTTTTACTTATTTTCTGAATTTTTCATTCAAATTGTATGGGATTAGATGACACCAAGCATGAAGAGGTTAATGCTCTGCCTTTCTTATTTGTATTTAATCTCTTGGGCCCAGCAGTTTGTTTTTGTTCTATAGAGGACTTAAGCCATATTATACATTTATCTGAGACCACACACGCCACTGTTTTAAGTGGTGTCTTAAAGAGGACATCCTGGGCTTTCAGAGATACTAAATTTAGCAGTTTGACCATGACAGCATCCTTTGGGTTTTTTAGAAATAGGCTATCTGACAATATCAGAAACATCACCTAGGCTATATGTAGTATGGAAAGAGGGACAGGAGGTATGCTGATTAATTTTCAAATAAACTGCAAGATTTTCAGTCAGGGTATAGGCTAATTTACTTTTACAAAAAAAAAAAAAAAAACGATTATTGGCCTATGCAGAAGTGTTCATACAAATATAAAAATACAAATATACAAATCTTCTATAAAAAATATTTGTCAAAATCTTTATTTTATAATCAGAATTATAGAGAAAAGAAAATCTAAAGATTCTTTACATTCGACATTCTTGCTTGTATTTGAATGTGCCTTAATCCTGTCTAAGAGTACAAAAAAATAAAATCTTAATAAAAAGGAAATTGATTTCATGTTTCTTATGTAAAAAAAAAAAAAAAAAAAAAAAAAAAAAAAAACCCTGCTCAAAGATGTTTGATGGGTAGCCTAACAATCTGTCCCATCATGCATCTCTGCAAAAGAACGCTTTTAACCACGAGCACAACACTGAAGCGAATCGGTTCTTCTGAATGGCAATTTTCAATGAACCAGGGAAGTCACGTGAAGGCCCACTGGGAATTTGTTCTTTGCATTTAACCCATACACGTTAGTGCACACACATTAGGAGCAGTGAATAGTGAACATCACACACCCTGAGCAGTGGCCATTCATTGCGGCGTCCGATTCCTTGCTCGAGTGAACCTCAGTCGCGTCCTGCTGGTAATAAGAATCGAACCCGCGACCTTCGGGTTATCAGTCTGACTCAAAGCTCAAAAGCGTTCCCAAACGTCCATTTGACCTAATTGATGATTCATGAATTGTTTTGACTGAACCGTTTAAAAGAATCACGAATCGGAAAACATTACTGATTCAGTGTTTGTTCAGTTGAACTTCAATTAGTTCTACCCGGCTGCTGTATCGAACGGTTGGTTCATTCTGTCTCACAATATAAAATTCTAAATATTTTCAGCTAAAGTTACATTTACACCAATTTTACAATGTTATGCACGCATCAACCTGATTTGTTTAAGAAAAATAATCGAATAGAATTGCTTTTTTGTCAATTGCGTTCGTCAGTCAGTCGAATAATCTCAATTTGACGTCGCGCGCGCTGTCTAGTTTAAGTTAAGTTACGGTCGACATAAAAAAGTACCATAACGCAGGTAATTTATCTTTTTCTGACAATCTAAAATGTCATTTACTTGAATTGGCAAATCATATTTTATAAGTGAAATAATATCAGCTGTTGTTAACGTTATAGATCCTGTCAGGCTGACACGTGCTCATGTCGACTTGGGTAACGAACATGACTCGTTGTTTGCACAAAACAAGGCATGGTCTCGATTGCAATCATTGGCCTTACATATTGGATGTACTAAAGCATGTTTCTGTTGTGCCGCATTCTTGCACAATGACTCATAAATGTATTTGTTGCATGTTGTTTTAAAGATTAACTCATGCAAATGTATTAAGAATAGCTTTTTAATCAGTGCATTGAGATTTACTAATATTATTTAATGGCTAGGTCTGCAGTGCTTTGACAATGTTTTAGATAGACATGTCAAGAAACCTCCATTGATTTTTGTGCTTTGTTTTTGTCAGTAGCATTGAAGTGCAATAGAAAAAAATGGATCCAAAACGACCACCCTTTCCTGGTCCCCCAGGGGCCACCCGCCTACCATGGCTGCAACCGGCAGAAGATCAGGGTCTACTGCCTGACCAGTCCCCATTGGGGCGAGCCAGGGGTCTTGTCCTGTCTAAAGATGAACCTCTACCCGGACGAGGTAGAGCCCTAGGTGTACCTGGAGAATCGCCTGTGCGATTTGGCAGAGGAGTAACTCAATCTGTAAGTGAGCCTCTGGTGGGCATGGGTAGAGGAGTGCAATTACCGATGGAAGAGGGAAGTTTTGGGCGCGGCCGAGGTTTTTTGCTGCCCACTCCTGAGCCCACTGTTGGGATAGGTAGAGGGGCTGCTGTGGGACCAGTGCCTACCCAGGACATTGAAAGATCAGATGTGCAGGAAAAGATGCCTGAGCTGCAAGCAGAGGTGGCTCCAATGATTTCCAAGGTAAGTGGTGGGCGTAGTTAGGGGGCTGCAAAATTTGGGGAATTCTTTTTTTTTTCTTTGATAAAAATTGCTATTATGATATAAAATGCAATTAAAACAATTCTAGGTTTGCTGTGCTTGTTTGTAGGATTGCACAATTTGGCCAATGCACAATTTTGTGATTATCAATAATAAAAATATACAAAATAAATATTACTTAATTCAATGTAACATTTCACTGTAAAATAAAAACATTGATTATTGCTTGTTTGTAGGGTCGCACAATTAGGCCAAAAGTTTGTGATTTATATATCAATATGGTTATATTATTATTATTATTATTATTATTAATAATAACTAAATAAAAATATAAAATGACAAAAAAAAAGCAAAATACTATTGTAAGATTACACTGTAAAATAAAAACATTGAATATTGAAGAAATATAATATAATAATAATAATAATAATAATACTTTTATTTTACATCACAACTGTATTTATGCCTAACTTTTATGTTGACAGAAAACTTCAGGGAGCCCTTAAAGTTGTCTCATAAGCGCTTCCCATTGCAAGTTTGGGAAGATGGTTGCTGCATGTTGCGTTCCCAAATCCCAAATTTGATAATTGCAGTGCACTAAGCCATATCGTAAATTCGGTTTTATTTTAATTAATGGCTACTTTAAAAAAAAACTAATTGGAATTAACATTTGTGTCACCAAATGGCTGTTTATTGTAATATATCTTCTAGATAAACACAATTGATTTGGTAATAGATTTATGCATTAGGTCTCAGGTTTGGATTTCTTTTAGGTTGATACTCCTGGGACAGGGTCATCGCTGGTGTCCATGTTCAGGGGCCTGGGCATTGAGCCAGGAAAGACCTGGGGCAGAGGGGCAGCACCTATTGGTATGTGAGAGAACAGAGAGAAAAGTTTTATTTTTGTTGTGACGTTAAGTGACTTTTAAATGAAAAGTTCACCCAAAAAAGTCCTGTCATCATTAACTCAACCTCTTTCTGCTTGACCTTATTTTTTCATGGAATACAAAATAAAATGTTTAGAAGAATGTAAAAGCTGTTCTTGTCCATGCAGTAAGATAAGAGTCCCTCTGCAGATCCGACAATGACAAAAAGCACCATAAAAGTAATCCTTATACATTCAATATGTAGCTGATGCAGACATCCAACCTGCACCCTCCAAAAACTTAAACGCAAGTGGTCTTAAAAGACGCATTTGAAATGGCTGTGAAGCTGAAGACGACAACTCCCATGATTCCACGCTCATTCACGGTGTCAAGCTACGCCTTTGTAATTGTTTTGAATAAGCGACCTCTAGCTTTGAAAATTACATACTTTTAGTTTAGGTCACTTTTTTTGGCCTAAAACCAAAAATAACTGTTTAACCAAAATGTTAGGTAGCTGAAATGTTGTCTTAAGCACCAAATCAGCATATTAGAATGATTTCGGAAGGATCATGTGACACTGAAGACTGGAGTAATGGCTGCCGAAAACATGTATTAAAATAGAGAGCAGTTATTTTAAATTGTTCATATTTCACAGTAGGGGTGGGAATCTTTTACCATCTCACGATTCGATTCGATTCCGATTCTTGAGGCCACGATTCGATTCAAAATCGTTTTTCGATTCAAAAAGATTTTCGATTCAAAACAATTCGATTTTATTCATAATGATTTCTAATCAGGTTTCTGATCATGATCTACTCTCATCTGCTTTGCAATACAGAATGACAAACGGAGACATTAAAGTGTCTTTTTCACATTTATTAAGTTCAATTCTCAGGGAAGTGCCTTTTATCAAAAACATTGAAAAAATATTTTTACTTGGTACTTTTAAAGCAAAGTATTTATGATGACCCATAACGAACTTACTTCCAATAATTCCTATATTAATTGTATTAATAAAACAAATGGAAGTGATTTGGCAAGTCAACTGTAAGGTTACATTTGCCAGCATATGTCCCAACATTGCTGAGAACCAACAGGAAAATAAATGTGTGCCTGTACTAGCAGCATACTTGTAGTAAATTAATACAAACTTCAGCATATTCTGAATCTCTAGCATTTAATAATAGACTTCTAACCAACATCCTCTTGTTATTTCCAATGAGCAATATAATCCTTAAGACAAAAAAAAACATTTTGCTGTAGCAAATTCACAAACAGTTTTCGTTCAAAAATATAGAATTATGTACCAGAAGCTATCATAACGTATAATGCTTGTGGACTTATGCATATTCTGAATAATTAGTAACATACAAAGTCGCTCTTGACTTATACACAACTAAATAATAAAGAGTTATGACTTGAAATGTTTGCTGTATACCACAATCAAAAATAGCAAAGAAAGTGAATGAACATTCTGCAGAGAGTAACTTGCAGTCAAAATGTAACTTTTTGTGACTGGCATTGCACATATTGCATTCAGATCAGATCGGTTTACACAGCATATTGATGTGAAAACTAAACAATACAGAAATTAGCTCTCATACAAAAAAATACTAAATAGATCACAATGAAATTGCCAATGTTCCATACGTTAGCTTTTAACGAAGACATTCTCTGGTGCCGTTCGGATTTGGCGCTCAGCCATCATGCGTCTGTTATGTGCACGCCACAGACTGTCCGCGCACTGCAAGTCCGCTTCAGAGTTCCGCCTTTTGCGTTCCTTCAATGTTACGTTATTAGATTTTTTTATTTTTATTTTTAGAAAATCGATTTTTGACATTTGTGAATCGATTCAGAATCGTCCACGTCCCGAATCGCGATTCATCTAAGAATCGATTTTTTTCCCCACCCCTATTTCACAGTAATACTGTTTTTTCTGTGGTTTTTGATCAAATTAATTTAGCCTTGGTGAGTATAAGATGCTTCTTTCAAAAACATTACATTACGCTGAGATGTTTGAGCATTCATTCAGGCTGAGATGCAGCATTTGGTTTGTTAAAAGATGAATGCTGGCACCATAAGAAGCAGGGCCTATACTATACATTATAAATGCAATGCATCTTTCTGTATATTGTATTTAATCAAACTCGTACCTGTTTCATTATTCATGTCAGGGCTAGGGTTAATTGGAGTGGGCATTAAATTTGGCTCCATCATTCTTGTATCCTTGGCAACACCAACAAAGTTAAATAGTTACCACTTAGACTTGTGAATTACTGCTCAAGACAGCAGTAAGGTCAAGTAGCTAATAATGAAAACAAACTTAATCTGCAATGTAAATACAAATGATGAAAGTAAGCCCATTAATCTTGTATTTAGGAGCTTTTTTCTTTGGAAGGATTTAAATAGTGCTTGAAATAGTCCTTGGCTTCTGTATCGGTGACCTTTCTACGTTTTCGCCTTGCGCACAACTCTTCGGGAGCCACTGCTTTTTTTCATGGCTGCACTTAACAGCAGACTGACTGGCTTAAAAAAATATTTTTTCAGTGCAAACATGACATTTTAAGATAAGACTTCCAGCCTTTTCGAGCACTATAATACCCTATGGCTCATCACAGTGTTTCTTATGTTCATAATGCAACGGTTCTGGAATTAAACAAGCTGTCTTAACCAAGATCTTCCAATCAGCAGCTCTTCCACTTGATTTTTCTGACAGTGGATGTCAGATATCAATATGTCAGTACCAAAAAAAAGGAGACTAATACAATTCAACAAATCATGTTGAATGTCCTCATAGTGAGGTGGCATCCTGCCATCCTGATTCCGTCCACGTTTTACGCATCACGAAAATCATGTTTTTTTTTTATGTGTATCATCTCCTACAGTTTAGTTAATGAAGCAGACTGTCTAAGTGTTTTGTAAGTATAATTCTGTTATTTGTTTGTATTGAATGTTTTCTCTGTCCTTAATCAGGTAGGGGTGCAGCAGGTGATTTTGGGGCAGATGTCCAGCCCAAGCCGAGCATCATTGGGGCAGCCGCTCTGACTCCAGAAAGAGGAGACGCTTGCTTAGAAGAATCCATCAGGTGAAGTTCGGTGTTTGGTGTTTTTAGCCCCCAACGGCGCCTTCCAGGCAGCGAGGGGATGGGTAGGTTTAAGGTTGAGGTTAGGGTTAGCTGCCTGGAAGGAGCCATTGGGGGCTAAAAACACCATCGAGCGTGAAGTTCTCCAGCATCACCCAGGATTGTTGTTTCTTGCTTGTTCTCTTAGTCCAGTTTTTTTCTCACTAATTTTTTATTTGCACATGGATAACATTCTCTTTCATGTCATTTCAAACCTGCATGACTTTTTCTGGAAGTTGGAAGAATGTAAGTGAAATAAGAACTCAAATTTGGGTCTGTTCATCTCACAAGGCTGCCATATGGATTACCTGTATGATCATTTTATGGGATTTATGTTGTCTTTTTGGAGCTTATAATTTTGCTTCATTGAGGAAAGAAAGTCATATGGTTTGGAACGACACGAGGATGAATAAAAGATTTTTTACTATCCCTTTAAAATATGAATATTGAAATGTATCAAAATGCTGGTCACTTTTGAGTTTCACTTTGTGCATTTACAGTTTCCTGGGCAGAGGATTTGTTGGTGTTGGCAGAGCAACATTGCCTCATATGGGTGTAGGTCGTGGACCGATTGGGCCATCAGGCCCTATGTCTCCCATTGCTGCCCCTTTCACTTTGGTGTCTGCTGCCTCCATCTCTGAAGAAGCTCCGATTGTTCCAGGAACACCCACTAAAGTTGAAGTGAAAATTGAGATAGTGAAGTATGAATTCTTTCAGTCACCTCTGATTGTAATTTTGGATAATTTCAAGCAAGTAAACACGTCGATGTAATTTGCAGTATATACAACGTTCAAAGGTTGGGGTCAGTAAGATATACATTTTAAGAAATTAATACTTTTATGAATTAATACTTCAAAAGGGAGAGTTGTAATGGTACAAAATATTTCCATTTGAAATAAATACAAATGTTCATCAAACAATCCACAAAAATATGAACTGTTATTAAGACTGATAATAAAAATAGAGTATGTTAGTTTTACATTATAGATGTTAGGGGTGTGCTCAAATTTTCGAATATTCGATCTGTAATTATTATTCGAAAAATAAAATACTGTTTGAATTTTACTACGTTGCTTTGCTGGCCATAAATGCTAGCCTGGGAAAACCCAGACTACTTCCGGCGAATTTTAATTCTCTCTCCAGGATAGTCTGGAGAAGAGCCCATTCAAACTCATTTCTGTGCCGCCGAAATCACGGCACCAATCAGAAACGTTTGGGGAGGGATTTACATGATGACGACAGCGCAGCGACGCTGAAGGAGATTTCATTACAAAGATGGATGCCGCTGTGGAACATCACTCGTTCGAATCATAGACAGTATATAAACGAATCAGTTATCGCGTCTGTTTTGAGCGATTTAAACTTACCATTTTCGTTAAAACCGGAGCAAAGAACAACACTCGAAGCATACGTCATCTCCTTCATCGATCTGATTGGTTTTAGACTATCCAATTGCGCCCAGAGAAATTTGAGCTACGTCGGTTGGTGACGCCCCTTTGGAAATGATTTGTCTACATAGCTTCGCCAGACCCTACACGCAGTTTCAACTGAGAAGGGTCTGGTTTTAACCAGGCTACATAAATGCAGTGAATCCATGATAAATCTCAAGCGCTAACTCGCAATTATAATTAAATGCACTGGGTGCCGCTGTGGAGCGTGTTAACAAGTTGTTTGTATTTGATCAGATAATGTTGTCGTCTGCCTTGCCAAGTTTGGAATAATTTAAAATGATCTTACGAAATGGAATTACTTTTGATCAAATTAATGAATGAATCTGAGTTATAATATCATCACCACAATGAGAAATCACATGAAATCCAAACACCAGTCGTTGAGGAAAGACAGCTGTCCATCACTGCATTCACGACTGCAGGCCAGCTAAGCTGGACCCCGCGTGAGCTGAGATGATAACTTATCTGATAGTAAAATGATTTTGAGATATACACTTCCTTTAAGTTTCGTTGAGGGAGACGGGTAAGAACAGAAAACGCAAAGTGCTGTTAGAAACTTCGCTTAGCACAACGTTATCTTTGTCTCTGCAACGTCAGCGCAGCGCGTTTTCTCACTCGAGCATGTGGATATTGTTTTTCTCAACATAAATGTGAAACAATATAAACACGATAATCATATCCTGCTGACTCGAGTGTATTGTGTACGTTCTGTACGATAAGTGGGGCAGTCTGCTTTATTATTACTGCTTGAGCTTAAATGCTTTTGTTCTTTATATTTTTTGTTTACACATATTGTTTAATGTTTTCAACTAAAAGAAAACTTTAACATCTATTGTAAGCTTGTTGTGTATATTGCCTAATTGTAAGCTTGTTTAGAAATGGTGACAAAACGTAAAAAAAATAAAAAACGTATTTTTCATTAAACATCATTTAAATAAACAAATATGAGCCAGAATATTCGAATGCAAAATTTTTGAAAAATGACCATCCCTAATATATATTCTAGCTGAATTGTGACACAACTCTGCCTAATTCGCAAATTAATCGCTTGATTGGTGCAGTTCTTTACAACAAATCAATCCAACCAGTTGGTACAAGCTCATGTGTATATCTAACAATGTGTTCTTCAGGGAGCCTCTGCAGAAAATAGGAACCAAAGGCAGTCCTGTGTCCATCGGATCAAACTACATTCCCATCTGCTGCAAAAACGATGCTGTGTTTCAGTACCATGTTACATTTACGTGAGTCTTAAAGATCCCCTGTGGTTATAATCAAGTTTTTAATGTTGTTTATATGTCTATGTGGTGTTTTTAATATGCTTTCATACAAACCATGAGCAAATTCTTCAGTTAACAACATTGCTAAGTATTTTCTCCTTAAAATGCAGTGTACCAAAGACGGTCTCAAAAATGTGGTTTGAAGCCGCCACTGTTTCCTACCATCACAAACATGGAACCAGTTTCATTAACTTGTGGGGCGGGGCTTTTCCTGTCATTAGGATGCTGATGTTCGACTTTGTAAAGAGCGATAGATAAAATACATTACAATTCTGATACATCGACTTGTAGAAGACCTTGTAGACGAATTCTCTCTCCATCTACTTCTAAATGTTTCCAATTTAAACATACATGGCTGAATTATATCAATATTCCCACTTGCCATTGTTCAGCGTTTACAACAGTTAACAGAGTGTATCAGGTAGTCCGATCTGGTGTGATTTAGTAGGGTTGGGTACTGTTCACATTTTAACCGGTACCGGTATCCAGGCCAGCTGACAGTCTTGCCCGGGCCCGGGACGAGATTATCTTTGATTCCACAAATAGGCCTATTTTAATTATTTATTTATTTTTTTAAATTATTCCATAATTTAATGAGGGCCCAGTTCTGGGCTCCCCCTACTCTGGGCCCGGGACAACAGACCCGTTTGTCCCACCCTATCGGCGGGCGTGCTGGTATCGGTACCTGAAATTCGGTGCTGGTACCCAACGGTACCTTTTTTCGGTACTTTAGGCATGTTTACCTCAATAACTGTAAAGAAACTGTAAGTCATTTATAGAAGTGTTATAGACATTATGCCAGAGCTGCCTTGGTTGCTGTCTGCCATTGTCTGTGATGCTTGAATATTAATAAAAACAACCATTTTAGTAATACTGGTAAAAAAAAATCAATTTCTATGAAGTGTTTTGTGAATTTTCTAGTAATCGAATGAAGACATAAAACATTAATTTAATTGATCTTTTATATGAAATTAAACTTTTTTTTGGTCAAACAACATGCGGCACAATTGAGCTTTGTACTGTTAAAATGACAACATAGAAGAAAAAGTGTGATTATTCGTTAAAAAAAAATATTTGATAATTTATTATTATTAGTGTTAGGCCCTGTCCCATTTCTCCCCCCTTAAAACTTCCACTTGGTTTTGAGTGCCCTCAAAAGTAAAGTCCCCTCAACGAGGGGAAGTGGAGTTGAAGATCTTTCCCTATGAAATGGGACACCACTATATGCAAATTATATACATGCACATAACTATCCCAGTTATGATCAGGATATAAGTATCCATAATATGCTAGAAATCTAATAAAGTAATCAAATGTAAAATAACACAGCATAGTTTATTATAGATAGATTAATGCTCATTAAAGCTAAAGTTATTCATTCAAGAGCTGGGAGAAATTTTCTCTTTGCCTTTAGTTGTTTTATTCACATTAAAGGTTTAATCATTCGCAGGTTTATTAGACGCTGCCACTTTAAGACCGAATGCAGATCTAATAATACACATTTTCTCCCAACTATTCCACAACCAACTCCCATTTAAGACATAAACTGTGTTAAAGTGAATCTCCAAACCGGTCATTTAGCCATATTTTTTGTCTGTATTTGATCGTTTAGACGCGCACATGAAACCCAAAGTATAGTTTGCTTGTCTAGTTGCAGTCCGTTTCCGAACGCGCGCCGCCATGGGAACAGGGTCAACGTCTCTTGCGCGGATCATTGTGCTTATAATTTTAATAGCTCTTTTTACAATCAAACACCTCCCGCAATTTATAATCAGCAGACACTGCATTTTACAACCATCACTGATTGTGCTCAGTGCTGTTTGGGTTTAACGTTAGGGAGAAGTGACAGCGCGCTGTGGAGAAAAAGATGAAGCACTAGACGAACGCGGCTATTTTTTAATAGTTTTACCTCACGTCTTCTTTTTATAATAATTGAAAACCAACATCGAAAATAAAATTAGATTAACTACCCAGATAAGATGTAGCCTATATTTGATGGGCAGACTTTCTTGAAGCACTCGGCAGATTTCAACATCGTATAGATAGCTTCGTGAAATATTTTCTAACATTAGTGTTCAAAACTTTACAGTCCATTGGATGTGCATCAAACTAACATATTCCAACATATTTTGAAATTTTAACATGCTTATTTGCGAAAATATAATTACAATTCAATTGTTCCTTTCCAGCGGTGTCCGCCATCTTGTTTAAAAAATTTTACCGGCTTGCTGAGCCCGCAAGGTATCCTGGGTAATTTCATCTTCCACTTCGTTTTAAGCCTGCATCGGACCGCACTATGTTTTGAGGGTTGATTTTAAGGGGAGAATAGCACTCCCCCTTGCTCTTTAGAGTATTGGGACACCCTACCCCTACACGAGAACGCGCAAAAACAAGGGTTAGGGCAGAAATCTAGGGTAAGGGGAGGTATTGGGACAGGCCCTTAGTATTATTATTAAATTGAGATATCTAAATTCTGCTGTACAACAGTAATATATTATCAAATTAAACCGAACTTTTATTTTGGCGGGTTGTGGTGAAGACTATTTCTGTGTGCTAACGATATAACGATAGTTTTTCTTAAATGAAACTGTAAAATGCTGATGAACTTAAGTGACTCAGAGCGGCTCTGGAAATGCATTCATGTTCTCATATAGTGAGACCGCAGAGGCTGAAAAACACCGCGAGTGTCACACGTGCTTCAGTGTGTGTGTGTGTGGTAAATGAAACAGCGGGTCTGTGCCACTCATTCACACAGAGACATGCAGAACATGCAGGATTCATATTTAAATGGTCTTACTTTCATGCCCAGATGCGTTCTCAGGTACCGAAATTTGGCACTGATTGATTAAATGTGAATCGGTACTCTGTAGTAGTGACGTAATTTGGTCGGTGCCGTTAAAAGTACAGAGTTTGGTACCTAACTTTATGATTTAGTGGAGGCGGGGACTAATTTGCATATTAATGGTACTGCATATACTATATAAAATAAAATAAAAAACGTTTAAATGTTATTTTGATGATCAAAAATTTGTTTTAAAGGATAAAATTATTGACTGCAGGTGTCTTTAAAAATAGTGTCAAAACATTGATAGCAGAAGGTTTGTTTGTGCCCACAGGTTCTGATATATAGTTACAGAAAAATGTTGTGCACACTGTTCTCAGTGCTGTTCTAAGTTCTCAGCCCATTTCTCTAAACAGTTTTACACAAAGATCTGAATTGTACTTTTGACAAATGTTTAAAATGATGTACACTCACTGTAGATAAAGACTTCAGCCTTGCCTAATGTTGTCATATTTGACATATGTAGTGATTCAGATGGTGGTCCCTCCATATGGTGGCTACCATATTGAAGTCCCATGACCAGAGTTTTTTTTTGTACCAGATTTTTTTTAAATAAGCTAACATCACTGTCACAGTAGGACACTTATAATTTATCCCATTGGAAACATAAACACAAACTTCAGGAGTTACTTCGACCAGTTTGCAGAGCTAATGCTGTCTAAGAGCTATTGACTGTTCCAGATCAGTAATGGCCAGTGAACTATGAAGATGCATTAGTGCACTTTTAATTAAACATGGGTTTTTCATATGCATTATTTAAAGGAAACAAGTTGTTTTCTCCTGCCTGTCAGAATAAAGTAGACATTTTAGTTTATGGCCTATATTGTGACCATTATTGATTGAATAATTATGATTAGCAGCATTTCCTTTAGAACACATGATTAATGAAGTGAATGATTGGCTATTGAATTTCAGCCCGAACATTGAGTCTATCGGTATGCGCTTCGGTATGATGAAGGAACATCGGCCTACCACGGGAGAGGTGGTGGCTTTTGATGGATCTATCCTCTATCTGCCAAAACGTCTTGAAGAGGTTTGTATGCATGTTAGATGTTATTTTCCATTTTTAACATTCCTCATTTCCCAAGTTTACTTTGGCTTTGCTGTGTGACAGGTTGTTCATCTTAAAGCTGAGAGAAAAACCGACAATCAGGAGATCGACATCAAGATCCAGTTGACAAAGATTCTGCCACCCAGCTCTGACCTGTGTATCCCATTCTACAACGTGGTTCTAAGGAGGTGTGTATTCTCTTCTTCTATCTGTATAGTATCAGGATTATCAAGACACTACAGGGATTAAATGTGTTTTTGAGTTGTTTTCCCTGTTTTGCTCTTTCATGGTTTGGAAAATCCTCTTTTGAGAGAATACAAATTATTAATGTATGACCTCACTAATGGTTTGAAATAAGAGTTTGATGTTGTGTGTAGACATAATGTAATGTTCACAGTGCAAAGTGAACCTTCCCTGGTTCATTTCTGCAAACTGAGCTGCATAAACAGGTGAGGTTGTGACATCAGAACCATGAGACAAATAATTTGCCTCAAATGAAATTGTCGATACATCAAGGTTAGCCACTTATGACAGAAGTCATTTACACTACCGTTCAAATGTTCGGGGTCGGCAAGATTTTTTTGATGTTTTTGAAAGAAGTCTTATTTGATCAGAAATATAGTAAAACAGTAATATTAAAATATTGTTTTCTGTTTTAAAATATTATAATATATTCAAATGTTGAATATATTTTGAGCTGAATTGCCAGCATCATTACTTTGTAATGATAATCACATTACTTGTTTACATCAGTCACATGATCCTTCAGAAATCATTCTGATATGCTGATTTTTATCAGTTGAAAACAGTGGTTCAAAGGAACCGCATTTATTTTATTTTTATTTTTTGTTCATTTTAAATGTCTCTGCTGTAATTTCTGATCAATATTATGCATCCTTGCTGGAAAAAAAATCTTACTGACCCCTCATTTTTTGAATTTTGTTTCATTTATCCAAATGGCCTACATTGTTTTTCAAAGATTTTATCCCATGAACTTTGCAAACGATGGGAAATCCACATACAACCAAAAAGTAATGCAGTATGCAGTGTTATTGTGAAAACTTTCAAGATAAACTTGATACAATTTCTGATTAAGTGTACCGTGTCATCACTAACAGACATATGGGACAATTTGTAGTGCTGTGTTACAAAGGATGGAAACTATACTGAAATAATCAAATTCATACTGAAATAATCATACATGTGCACCATTAAAACTACACGGTAATTGAAAGACAAAATAGCATTAAAAAGGTCAAACTTGAATAGCCCGGCCTCTGAGAGAATGTAAGATCTCTGTTTTCACTGGGCATAATTCTTCCATCTCTGTTACAGAGAGAGCTCTTCTCTTGTAAGACAAAACCCTTAGCAGTCGTATCACTCAGTGGATTCCCTCGTGTGTTGTCCTGGAGTCTCTGCACTGGGCCTGTCTGAAGTCAACTATATTTGAAATCTACAATTAGCTGTGGTCTCGGTGGGGACTGAACACCCTGTTTGCTCTTGATAGCCAGGAGAGAAAACATGCTCCTTAGAGACCGCTCGCCTGCGCCTGCTTCACTCCATTTCCCTCCACTGCGTCTTTTAAAGATCAGAGATTGGGTCATCAAGCAATTTTGGAAAATTAAATAAGTGTAATCGAATTAGGGGCCGCGTGACGTAGCAGCCTGAAGAGAAATGAAGACTATGCTGCAAAAAACCGTTCCGTGTTAAACCAAAATTATAGGTTCAATAGTTAAACTAATTCTACAGCACAACAATTTATTTCGTCTAAGAAAGGCCAAAAGGTTACAGTGAGGTATTTACAATAGAAAATGATTGGGTCCATTTTTGGAGTGTTTAATGGCATAGAAAATGATTGGGCCAATTTTTGGAGTGTTTAATGGCACAAGTGATACTTGTGATTTTATAAATGATCGTACATTTATGTTTTTGTTTTAGCTGTAAAGTTGTTTAAATTGTTATTTTTGCAGCATTACAGTTTTCACATTTTAGGTTGTCATAACAACAAAGTTATATATATATATATATACTAATTCAATTAATGTAAATTAGATCATCATAATCAAGTTTTATCGCAAAAAAATCTCAAAGGCTGCCTACCAATAACCATTTGATAATTTATGGCCATTATTAAAGTAAATATTCAGTAATGTATTGGGAAACGCTGCCAGTGTTAAAACACAAAGTGAGCCTGCTGTTGTAGTTAAGCTGTTCGCTTGCGCACCGCATGAGCAAGCGTTGTGAAACAGGCCGTTTTGTTGAGCCCTGTGGATTATTGCTCCACTTTTTCTGTGCGTATGAGACAAGTCGGAGCTACAATGTCTTGTTGACAGTCAGCTCTGAAATCTCTCACTTTCCTCTCATTCTTTCTCTCCCGCTCCAGAGTGATGAAATTACTGGGGCTGAAACTAGTGGGCAGAAACCATTACGACCCCAACGCTGTTGTGGTTCTCGGCAAACACAGGTATTTTGCACCAACCTGATTGTCCTCGATTACATTCCAACTTAAATTGCTGTGCTTCACATTGTTTGGTTTCACACTGAATAATTCTAGACTTAAGCTTCGGTATTTTTCCACCTGCCTTGTGATTACCAGACACATGTGAATCGTATGAGCACCACTTACCATAATGGTTTGCATTCTGATTCTCTGTTCAGGGTCCTGGTGATTGTTTGTACCTAACTGTGTTTGTGAATGTGTGTCTGTCAGGCTTCAGGTGTGGCCTGGATACTCCACCAGTATCAAGCACACTGATGGTGGCCTCTACCTCATTGTGGACGTCTCACATAAGGTGCTGCGAAACGACTCTGTGCTGGATATCATGTGAGTTTGATCAGTATAATCACTCATTCAGACATGTCCACATCTGTAAAGCCATTACCATTTTGTCAGTTCCATACTTTGTTCCACCAAAATACTAATACTAATATTCAACGTTTTATGTTTAAAACATCAAAACATTATTTTTGCATTTGTAACTGCAGTTTAAATGCATTCATGTCCCCACTGAGCTGCATTAGAATACATCTAAATGCCACTTCAGATGCAGTTTCTGTATTTCCTCTGAATTGCAAAGATGAGTTTTGTTGATACTGATTTAATTTGATTGGTAGCAGACCTATTGTGTCTTATTATTCTAATTGAATTTGAATTTGACACAAAAGATGATGCATACATTTAATTAGGTTGCCAAAATGTTTTTTAAAAGGTAAAAATTCCCATAAAAGGTTCAAATCAATTTAAATTTATTAAAAAAGATAATTTCTGTCACTAATGCGAACTGACCACCACACAAATTATGAAGAATATCAAAAACTTCAGGAGTCAGCTGTCCACGGCAGTCCTAAACCTGCCAAGATACCAACACAATAAATACACTTAGCAAAATATAAATATCTGTTCTAAATATCGTTATCGATAAAATCCTAGAAAATATCGAGACATAATATTTTTTTGTCAATATCGCACACCCATACTTGTATAGTTTTTCTATTTATTTATTGTGTGTTGTACTTTTAACTACTCTGTTTATGCCAGTGGATGATAGCATTTGATGCTGACATGGAATAAAACAATTAAAAAATAAAATTGTATTAAAAATAATAAATTGGCCTGCGTATGAACTTCCATATCAGTTTGGATGCTTTTGTAAAATTCATTTTCAATGAGAGTTGGACATTTTAGGCAATATGAATGTCAGAGACAATTGGTCAAATTTATGCAGAGTTCCTAACAGCGTTCCTTTAATCACTGTTAGTGAGAATGAGGCCTTAGAAAGCAGCCGACTGTGTAGACAGAAAGGCAGCTCACTAGGTTTTGGATCTCATCTCATCTGTAAAAAAAAATTCAAATGCATGCTAAACTTTAGGCTCATAATCACTCTAATCAGTGCAATGATGTCAATTGCTTAACCGTGCTGTCTCCGAATACCTGTTTGTCTGCCGTAGGAACCTGATTTACCAAGGAAGTCGTGAGAGTTTTCAGGACGAATGCACAAAGGAGTTTGTCGGTTCAATCGTCATCACTCGCTATAACAACCGCACTTACCGTATCGATGACATTGAGTGGGCCAAGTCCCCCAAAGACACCTTCACCTTGGCTGACGGATCTGTGACCACATTTGTCGATTATTACAGGTTCATGTGCAATGTGGGGAACCCACTTTTCTGATTTAAGTCCAGAATGCATGTAAAAGACACGACAGCTGGACAGTAAATTGTATAACTGGATTATGACACAAATGACATTGTGAATGTCCTTGCATTCGTAAATTGTAGCCCATTATGACAGATATATGTTGGTTTAAAGCGATAAATTACAGTTTTATGATTTGTCGATTTTCTAATCAGCTTTTTATATGCACAGTAAGAACTATGGCATTACCATAAAGGAACTGGACCAACCACTGCTCATCCATCGTCCAAAAGAGAGGTCCAAACCAGGAGGAAAGGTGATCTAATGCATATCAGGATTGTTGGACTAGTAGATGCTGTTTTTGGTTTGCTTATAATGTTTTGAGGTTTTTTTTAAATATTTTAGAAATGACTGACAGCTGCATGTTAGTCAGTGGTTGTTTGAATAACGTGTTTCACAGGCCTGACTGAATTCACACTCCATGCTGTCATCTAGTGGTGTCATTGGGTGCTGTACATTTAATAGTAATTTATTTGGCCTGGTAACTAGTTGGCAGAGTCTGCATTTTTATAGCTATTTACTATGCTTGTCGGTGAAAGGTGAAATGAGAAAATGGACCAGTTATATACACTACTGTTCAAATGTTTGGGGTCATCAAGATTTTATTTTGAGAAATAAATACTTTTATTCAGCAATGATGCATTAAATTGATCAAACGAGATGGTAAAAACATTTATAATGTTACAAAAGATTTCAAATGTAATAATAAGAAATGTTTCTTGAGCAACAAACCAGCATTTTAGAATGATTTCTGAAGGATCATGTGACTGAATTAATGACTGCCAAAAAAAATCAGCTTTGCCATCACCGGAATAAATTATATTTTAAAATAGAAAAGTTATTTTAAAATGTTATACATTTTTTATTACACCAATATCACTATTTTAACTATTTTTCATCAAATAAATGCACCATTGGTGAGCATAAGATGCTTCTTTTCTACTAAAAGCATTAAAAAAGAATGGCAGTGTAGTTTGTCCATCACAACCAGTCATCCTAACCAGTCTCATGGTAAAATGGCTCCTAAAAACATTGAGGCAGATTTTGTTCCTCAATTGTTTGTTTTGGTGACCAATGTGGAAGGATTTTCATGACCGTTGGGACTGGGATTGTTATTAACGTGAATTTTTATCCACTCCATAATAGGTAATAACGGGTGAAATCCTTCTGCTGCCTGAACTCTCCTTCATGACTGGCATCCCTGAGAAAATGAGGAAAGATTTTAGAGCCATGAAGGTACGAATCCATCACCAGTCATACAATCTTGGCACATTAACAGGTGTCAAATTGAGTCAGTTGGGTGAACTCTTTATTTTGGAAACTATTCAGATGGATTCACACCGAACTATCTCTCTTGGTCCCTGTGTTTCAGGATCTGACCATGCACATCAATGTGGGAGCTGAGCAACACACCCAGAGTCTCAAAAAACTGCTGCACAACATCAACAGCAATAATGAAGCTCTCTCAGAGCTAGGCCGCTGGGGCCTCAGCATCAGCCAGGAGATTCTAGTGGTGAGAAAGGAAACGGACACCTCCGTACTGTACTTGACAGTGGTAGTTTAATGTAGGGCCCTCTTTTGTTTTAGATGCATAGTAAAAGAGAACTTTGTTTTCAAACAGACAAAATGAAGCTTTCATTTTATCCAATGCAAGTAATTTTCACAATCACTTATATTGAGACATACTGATCATATATGTGTACATCTGTGTTGTTCACCCTTTTAATTAACTGCATTAACTCTATTGATTGGCTTACTGTCTTTTTCGTTCATCATGATCCATTGGTGTTCTTGTAGCTAACTTGAATAACTTAAACGTTTTGTTCCTGCACAGACTCAAGGAAGAACTCTGCCCAGCGAGACCATCTGCTTACATGCAGCCTCTTTCGTCACATCTCCATCAGTAGACTGGTCCAGAGAGGTGGTTCGAGACCCCTCCATCAGCACTGTGAGTCAGAACAATCAGAGCTCGGACACAGCACAGGGTGTTTGAACAAAAAATCTTTGCTGGGGAGTGGTCAGAAAATGCACAATTGATGCTGATAGTATCACACCATAAAAAGAAAGCAGCTTCATTTGGCTTGAGTTAAATTATGGGTCTTTAAAACCACTGAATCGACTTCCTGAACAAAATGACTCTTATTTAGGTTCATTTTAGTGAATCAGAAACATACAGCTGAATCAGTATGGTCTGACTAAAACAAACCAGAGTCACTTTGTTTAAAAATCAATCAAAAACATACTGCTGGACCAGGGTAGTCTGACTTCAGAACAAAATGACTCTTATAAATTGGTTTGTTTTAGTGAAAGCAAAAACATACAGCTGGACCAGTGTAGACTGATTGAATTAATGACTCTTACTATCCATTTTTTTGTGAATCTACTTAATCTCTGACTAAACTGTAAAAGAGAAGATGATTATGCTGTATAAATAATTTTTTTTGTTGTTTTGAATGTGATAAAATTGAATTTGAAAGCCCTAATCTTTCACATTGCACCCAAGTCTAAGTTCATCCTCTCTCTGTGTGCTGTCCCATGATTCCTCTCTGTCAGGTCCCTCTGAACTGCTGGGCTGTTTTCTTTCCCCGGCGGGCAACCGATCAGGCAGAGGAGCTGGTGAACACTTTTACAAGGGTAGCCGGACCAATGGGCATCAGAGTTGAGCGGCCCATCCGCGTAGAGTTACGGGATGACCGAACTGAGACATTCGTCAAGAGCATTCACTCTCAACTCACCAGTGAGGTGAGGAAGAAAACTACACAGATAGACTTGCGAAACTGCAATGAAAAAAAGTTTACTATTCTCTCAAAGAACATCTCCAAGGACCATGGTTCTTTTGGCTTTGTAGTATTATCTAAATATCCTAGTAAATGAATATGGTTCTTAATTTGGCTCAAAACATTTCCTCTTCTGGTTTTCAGCCCCGTGTGCAGCTGGTCGTGTGCATCATGACCGGAAACAGAGATGACCTGTACAGCGCCATCAAAAAGCTCTGCTGCATCCAGAGTCCAGTACCGTCACAGGTTTGAGTGAAACACAATGTCTTTGCATTTTATAGCTCAGTTTCTGAATTTAAGCCAAACATGTACACTACCTTCCAAAGTTTGAGGTTGGTAAGTTCTTCTTCCATGTTTTTAATAAGATTCATATGCTAAGCAAGCCTGCAATTATTTGATCAAAACAATGTAAAAGTGTTTCAAACAATGTAAAAGTGTTTTGAGTTGTCCTGCTTTTTTTCTTCTTCAATTTTTTCAAACAATGTAAAAGTGTTTTGATCAATGTAATGCATCCTTGCTGAATAAAAGTATTAATTTCTTTGGAAAAAAAAACTTATTAGCACCTATTGAATAGTAGTGTAGATTCAACAGTAATTAAAATGTTTTTGACTGAAAGACAACACCTTTAATTTTGGAAATGTGGTATATTTTCATGTGAAGCAGAATATACAACATGAAGAAATCTATACAATACAATCATCAGTGCTGTTAGACATTCCATATCATGTCTGAATCTCAGTGACTCTTATTTTATAGGCCATTAACGTGCGGACAATCTCCCAGCCACAGAAACTCCGCAGCATCGCTCAAAAGATCCTTCTGCAGATTAACTGCAAACTGGGAGGAGAGCTGTGGACAGTGAATGTCCCTCTGGTGAGTGTGTGTTAATCAGACCTTTTGCCCACGGGTGGCCCTGGAGTTACCGTACTGTGTGTCATTCAGTATTTAATAAAAAAAAAAAATGCTTAAGTAAATATTGAGCTTTGGGAATGAACTTGAAAATGGTCACTGCACAGTGAGCAGCAGTATACGATGGCTAGGTGTGATCCATTGTCTAGTGTTTTTGTTAACGCATTATTTTCATGGGTTCACATCTTGATTTTCCTCATGAGTATAAAAGTTTTCCTCCAGATTTTAAGAGACATTACCTCAAAAACAGCAGCCACAAACTCATTAATAGTCTTGAGTTGGCAAGAAAAACATTAAAATGGCATTAGTATTAATACGTCTTTTTAAAACATTTCTTTGTAAATAACTTTTCCCTCTTTATTTATCTTTGTTCACAATTGTTAATAACCTATAATAGATTAAATATGAAGTAATGCATGATAAAGAAAAAAGGCATGAACTTAAGAGCCCAAAGTGTCACGCATTATTCCTTCTGGTTGGATTGTTGCAGAAAATAAATATCAGCAAATGGGATTAACTAAAAGGAGAACTTCTAACCACTAATTTTTTATTGGAACAGAAATGCCTGATGGTGATTGGGGTGGATGTTCACCATGACGCAAGCAAGAAGAGCAGATCTGTCATGGGCTTTGTGGCAAGTCTCAACAGGTAACTTTATGAAATATTGTGCAGTTGGACTCATTTAACATCCCAAATCACAAAGTACATAAACGCTACCATTTAAAAGTTTGGGATTGTTTTTGAAAGAAGTCTCTTATGCTTATTTATTTGATCAGAAATACAGCAAAAACAGTAATGTTGTGAAATATTACAATTTAAAATAACTTTCACATTAACCTTCAGAAATCATTCTCAAATTCAGATTTATATATATATATATATATATATATATATATATATGTATGTATATATATGTATGTATGTATAGCCCCCTAAGATGCACATAAATTCTAAAAATGTGCATTAAAAAGTGCATTCAATTTGTCCGATAAGAAGACATGCGATGGCAACACATTTACTGAATAAACTGCCTAAGTAATGAAAGTGATACTGTTTCCCAAGCGGCTTTCTGTGCGTGTGAAATATATAAAAATTGAGCCACAATGGCTTCCCCGATAGCAGCAACATTTATTTTTATCACTGATATTTTGCTCCAATTTCTCAGATAGACAATTTTGGAAATGCTGCTTTATTCGCAAATGTTTTATGCGATATTCCAATTGCAAATTTATTTCACAACTGTTTGTGTTCACTTAAGACGGCGTTTAGAGAAGATGAATACTCACCAAGCTGGCCATTTTGACATTTCTGTGTGTTTTTAAGCACGAATCGGAAGCTCAAAATTCAGTTTACTTGTCTGTGTTCCACTCCTTCTCGGAAGCACGCGCACAGAAAGCCGCTTGGGATACAGTATCACTTTCATTACTTAAGGCATTTTTAATAACTCTTTTTTTTTTTTTTTATTATTATTATTATTATTAATAATAATAAAAAAAGGTGTCCATTTCAGGTGTCCAGGTGTCCTTTTCAGACCAGGTGTCCTTTTCAGACACCTGGTAGAACTGAATGTAGTGAAGCAATTTTAGCTGTGCATAGAAATATTTTCCGTCAACTGATCCGCTCTTCTGATCGGCCTTTATAGACACCACCGATCAAACTTTACAAAGCTATTATCGGCAGATAACAATCGGCTCCCAATCAATCGGAGCACCCTTAGCAAAAATTAAAATGCGCTGCTTACAAGCTGTGATTTAGACCTAACCCTGTGTTTGTCCCGGTTTAGCATGCTGACCAAATGGTACTCCAGGGTCACCTTCCAAATGCCTCACGAGGAGATAATCAATGGCTTCAGAGTGTGTCTGTTGGCTGCCCTGCAGAAATACTACGAGGTAAAAAAACTCGCATTATATTAATCAGATAAAATATAGGCTCTACAACAAATGTCAAATGACAGCTCTAGCCTTGTCGAAAGGGAGTCAGTCCAAGGCAAAACATTCTTTTTTTCTATTTCAATACTCTACAGCTTTGGTATTTTTACACTTGACCATCCTACCATTTTATATTTAAACAGGTGAACCACGCCTTCCCCGAGAAGATCGTCATCTATCGCGACGGCGTGTCAGACGGACAGCTCAAGACCGTGGAGCTTTACGAGATCCCTCAGATTCTGAAATGCTTCGAGACCATCCCGAACTACGAACCGAAGCTGGCTTTCATCGTGGTGCAGAAAAGAATCAGCACCACCCTGTACTCCTATGGATCAGACCACTTCGGCACCCCCTCGCCAGGAACCGTGCTGGACCACACCGTCACTAACAGAGAATGGTTGGTTTACAAGAGCTGAAGCTTGTGCTCCGCGTGCAGACTAGGATTCTACAAACGGTGCCCTAGAATCCGCAACTACATGTGCAAAGCATTGCAGAACTGACATCTAGTCTAGTGCATTACCAGCAGGAAATAAAATGTGGTATATGTATTGACATTTTTCTCTTCTCTTCAGGGTGGACTTCTACCTAATGGCACATTCGATTCGACAGGGTTGCGGCCTGCCCACTCATTACATAGCAGTGTACAACACTGCAAACCTCACCCCTGACCACTTACAGAGGTAGGAAAGTAGTTCTAGTTAACTGGCGTTTTTTAACTGAAGCTGTTCAGATGTGTGGATATTAAAACAAAACAAAAAATCTAATTAAAAATAATGTATTTATTTACAACTTTTTCACAGGTTGACCTTCAAGATGTGTCACCTGTACTGGAACTGGCCCGGAACGATACGCGTTCCTGCACCTTGCAAGTACGCCCACAAACTGGCCTTCCTGTCTGGCCAGTACCTCCATTCAGAGCCTGCTATCCAGCTCTCAGAGAAACTGTTCTTTCTGTGAATGAGACCCGGGTCAATGACCTCAGGTGGACCCCAGAGGGGTGGTTTCATCTTCAAATCTTTGTCTTTTGTTCTTGTTTTTTTTAAATTAATGTTCTTAAGACGTGCTGTTCAAAATGTTCTTTAAGTAAATGTTCTTTAAAAACACCTATAAGTGTTTTTTTTTCTCTTTGTAACTAAGTTGATCACTTTTGTGGCGCATTACTGATTAAAGTGCATATGACTTTCCCTCAGTGTCTTTCTCATCAGTGATTGTATGAAATGATGCTCAATTGTGACCCTGGACCACAAAACCAGTCACATGGGTCAATTTTCTGAAATTGAGATTTATACATCATATGAAAGCTGAATAAATAACCTTTCAATTGATGTATGGTTTGTTAGGATAGGACAATATTTGGCCGAGATACAACTATTTGAATATCTGGAATCTGAGGAAAATCGTCTTTAAAGTTGTCCATTTATGTCGCGATTGTGCTGCATTCACTCACAAAAATAAATGTTTTATATATTTATGCTAGGAAATTTACAAAATATCTTTATGGAACATGATCTTTACTTAATATCCTCATGAATTTTGGCATAAAAGAAAAATCAATAATTTTGACCCATACAATGTATTGTTAGTTATTGCCACAAATATACCCGTGCGACATGTGACTGGTTTTGTGATCCAGGGTCACAATTGTGTATTTTCTGTATTACTAGATAATTTTTTCTTGAGTAAATGGAAAGAATAATTTGGTAAAACTTTACAATAAGGTCCCATTTGTTAGCTACATTACGTGTACATGAACTAACAGTAAGCAATTCTTTTTCTTTTCTTTTTTTTACATTTGTTTATCTTCGGTGATGTTTAAACATTTAATTCTGAAAAACATAAATTCTGCACACTAAAGTTTGCATCATCGTCACAAAAAGTTATCTTAACATTAGTTGATCCACTGTGTGAATTAATATAAACAATGAACAATTGCATTATAACATTAACAAATAATAAATGCATAAAAAGCCTTATTGTAAAGTACCCATAATTACTCTCTAAAATACCATTCTAAAAGGCCAGAGAAACAGAAAAAATACTTAGCTCTATTTACTGTCAAATTTGTATCTGGGCAGCTGACGCTAAAATAATTACAAAACAATGCTCTAAAATGCCACATCAACATCTCAAGTCTTTCATTACTCCATTTGAGCAATTTACAAGTCACAAACTTAATGTGCTGAGGGGTAATGTATTGGAGACTGAAGTTGAAAATAAGAAATGTCTACAAAAAGAACCAACAATATGTCGCTGTAAATCTAAATTAAATTTAAAAAGTCTAGAAATTCAGGGACTTTGTATAAGGGCTCAATGGACAATTGAGGAGGGAGGTATATTTGTTTCCACTAGATGTCAGTGTTTTCATGATCACTAAACAAGAATTTTTTTAAACTAGCTTTTAGCTCATCAATGAAATAAAAGCATTGTAATGCAAACGTTGAGGCAGACAGAATGTATATAACATAATAACATAGCTATATGTAGACCTCTCACTTCTCTTAAGACTTCCATTGGTTGTAATGCACTACAAGCCTCCAGAACCTTCCGCTCAGAAGTTTCACCCAGATCCCCAGTGTCATAGGTTGTCAGTCACACTCACTGTGACTCTAGCATGATGCCCAACGTGTGTGAAGTGTCAGGTGCCCCATGTATCCCAAATGGATTTCCAGAATCTCCCTGGGTTGCTCAAAGCCATTTCCTGTCACTTGCAGGCAATCTAGCACCATCTGAACAAGACTCCTAAAACACAGCTGGAGCTCTACCCAGCCGAACACATAGGCTATCTACAGACATTACAGATAAAAAGCAACAACCATTTTATGTGCAAGATTATAGTTGGATGCCACTCACGATGTTAGTGAATTAAACATGCAATGTGATGGGGTTATGAGAGAACAATGTGGTTTGACCATTTTAACATGAATTAATAGCCATGTCTGAATTCCTGTGCTTCCTGTACTTAATTCAGTAAAGACCTTACATCTCAGCTTTTGTTAAAGTACAACCTTAAAGTAGGCATAAAACAGAAGTTGCGATATATTTTTCTTCCCCATCTGCTTGTTCAGTTGTGAGGAACACTGGTTCTGGGTCCATGCCTCTACTTGTTTCACTTGTCAACACTATCTCAACAGCTGTTTATGAGCACTATTTATTCATATTACACATTTAACTTAAGATATTCAAACTAACGGTGAACACTACATTCTCTGTGCTCACTGCATCCCAGAAATCAATATTTTAACAATTCATAAAAGATTAACCAACCATCTGAGATTTCAGTAAGGAGATAGGAGTATGATCATGATTTTTCAGTAGTAATTCATCTAAAAAGATACAGTGTGTCCATCCACTTTTGCTATTGACCTGTTTGTTCTTTGAGCTATGATGTACTAACAACAACTGAAGAAACTTGGGTTAAACAAGTACAATTTAACCACGAGGAGAAACTTTCTTGGTACACTTACACTTGAAAAGAGCCACTCCTGGCTTTAAGGGATAGAAAAGTGTCCAGTGTTTGCACACTTGAGAATCTTGAGCATTAATTATAATATATAATAATATAATATTCAGACATCCTACTTATTTTATGCACTAATTTGGCATACCATGTCTTTATAATAGGGCAGTATGCATAATCAGATTTCACATACTTTTTTTATACTAGGCACAATACAGATTTTAGAATGTGAATATTCTTTCTCAACATAGCCATAGAGTTGGTAACAAATAGACCAACATAACATACATAACATTAAATATACATAACATGTAACATACATAACATTAAATATAGAACACTGTCATGTGTTGTACACGATTTAAGATATAAAACTCACAGCGACTCCGCTCAAATAATAATCCGTTGCATTTTTGCATTTAGGGGTTTGAGCACAATGAAAATAAAAGACAATTCACCTCGATTGGTAAATTATCAAAAACGTTTGACATCATGAAAAGAAACCGCGAGATTCGCCACGTGCACCATTTGTGACCAGTTTTTTCTTCTAACTTATATGCGTTAAAATCGTCTTCTAACTAACTTTTAACTACATCTAACTAACTAAATGAAACTACTCACGTACGACCTCGATTCAACGTATTAAAATATAACACAAAATCTCTTGACCTTTGTTTAGATGGCACTGGTGTAAAGCGGATTCTCTACTACAAAAGAAGGAAATAGGCAAATATTTAATCATGAATATTAAATTGAGTTGTTACGAAGTACTCCAATGGGAGATGCTTATCTAATTAATATGAATGTATAAATACGCTCTCGCCTTCCTGTCTGGTTTGGGCTGCTGAATATTCATAGACAGTATGAATATTAAGTAGAATTCGCGGGGCGGCGCTCACTAATGACGCAATCTCGCCCCGCCCCGTGTGTTAGTTCCACGCTGCTGTCTTGTGAATGGGTCAAGACGGGGGAAAAAACCATCCGGCCTCTAGTTTTTAAACGAGTGGGTATACCTATGTCCCCTCTTTAACCGTCAGATAACGGACCTGTCACCCGCCGACAGACCAAGAAATCTAAAATTTGGTGAGCGACATCTTCTTTTAATATACTCGGCTATCTGGCTAACCATTAACCACGTCAAGGAGGTTTGCTGCTTTTACATCAGATCCGCGCGAGGATAAATCGTGTTATAGGCTGTGCGTTAGTGGCGTGATTACTGTTATTAGTGGATGTGAGCGTGTCTGACGCGGTAACTAGACAGGTTTGTTGATGGCCTGTTGTTAGCATAGATGATTTGATGTTTATCATAATACGCAGAAGTATGAGTATACAGACCTTTGTCAGTACTGTTTACTTATAATTTTAGGTCTTACGTTGCAGTTTACTGGCCATGACCAACCACAAATCCGAGAGCCAATGTCTTTTTTCACTTGTGTTATTACTAGTCCTGGTGCTTATATTATCATTATTTTCATCAATATAAGAGCAGGCAGTGTTATTGTAGTAAACTTGATCTATTTGTTGTCTTAAATGGTAGATCCTGTCTGTTTACTGTGAAGTTTGATCTAATTGGATAGTTTTGAAAGTTAGCCAGCTTTAGCTAGTCTGTTGATATTTCATTTGTGTTCTTCTGAGATGCTGTATTTATATGAATGTGTTGTCTGACTGTTTTCTGGATTTTGAAGATTTAAAGCTTGACTTGTCCATGATGTGATGATGATAATGATGTAATTGTAACTTTCATTCTGTCCATTAACTGTTGAATTAAGCATTATTGTAATAATATAGCGTATGCATGGTTCAATTGATTGTGTTAATACGTATAGAGAACAGAGATTTATAACAGGGTGGAAAATGGCAATATAATGCAGGTATAAAACAAACAATTTAATGGTGGCAAATGTGACAGATACAATTGTTAATGACACATATATTTAACATCATGTTTTCTTTAAAAGTCACAAAAATATAAAAACAGAAACTGTGCTTTTATCAATTGTTAAAGGTGTTTAAAGATTTGCAACTTTTCACACATGAAATTCCGCTTCTGTTGACTGATTTATTCACCTGAATAACATAGTGAATAGTTTGTGTGTGCACATATATATATATATAATCTCAGTCTTTAAATTACTTTTGAGGTATTAGCCTACTAATGGATCTTTATGAGGTATATTATTATTAATAATAATAATAATAATAATACAGGTTTCCTGTTGTCACAGAGCACAATATTATAATTATAATAATTAAGTTGGTAATTTTTGTAGTGAAGATAATGTTGTTGTTTTGTTTTTGTTTTTACAGTGAATGAACATTTTTCTCATTTCATTTGTTGTTGAAAAATACAGAAATTCATTGGTCAAAAAGGTTTCGGATCCATGATAATAAAAATATTAAATAATAATTTTAATTAATAAAGGCACTTGATTGATATTGAAATGAATGTGTACTTTTGACCCTGTTCTCTGATGTAAAAATTAAGATAAGAGTGGTTACAGTAAGGCCATCCTTAAAAATATTTTGGTTTGCAGTAACAGCAAAAAAAAAGAAAAAAAGGGTCGGTAGGTAGGTCTATATTTTTATATATATAAAAAAAAAATATATAAAAAAGTATATTTTTTTTATAAAAAAAAAAAAAAATCGGGGGTCGGAGGAGAACATTTTTCACCGATGTCTAGGGGCTGTTTACACCAGGCCACTTCATGCGTTTTCTCAGATCGGATTGCAATCTGATTTATAAAAACGATTCCATTTACACCTGGTTACATAGGCTAAATGTGTGGGGGGGTTTGCGGATATAAATCCGATCTTCAATTCCCGCTATATGCAGATTTAATGGAGTGCACGTCACCGAAAGCAACAGTTATGATACATTATTTTATTGATCATCAGCTAAAATTTCTGAATCAAAGCCCGCAATAAGAGAAAGCGGAAACAGTCCTGGTAAGATCATTTCGTTTCTTTACATTTAGTGAAGATGATTGTGTGTTAAGCGTCTGCGACTTACTTTCACTTTGATTTGCGATAGTTTGCACGTTGATGCTCAGCTTCATCTGCGGCGATGCGTGTTGCAGTAGCGTCGTCATATCTGACTAAAACATGACATATAGCCTATAACACGCTCTCACATGTTTATTTTTTAATAAACCATATTCAACAACATATAAAAATGAAATAATCTTTAGAGTAAAGCCGCAGCCATCATTACCAAGCGCGAACCATTGACAGTGAATGAAACGAAGCGAACTTAGCCTACAGGCCGTATGTGATGCGTAAACCAATGGTGTAAACATAATCATAGATGACGCGCCACGGGTTTTTATTTAAAAGAAAGAACGTAGCTTATGTTTGTATGTAGGTCTAGGCAGTTTATATTCACAATACTTAATAACTAATATTATTTATTGCATTTGTATTAGTTGTTTGAAGAGTAAAAAAAAAAAATCGGTCGGTCTTAACGCATTTTACAACCGGCAAGTCGGCCGGACTAAAAGGGAAAAAAAATAAATAATTGGGTCGGTACTAAATTGACAGGGTGGTCGGGTTACGGCAAACAAGAATATTTTTAAGGATGGCCTAATCACCAGGGTTGATTACTCCACTAATTATCTCCAGTGACCAAAAAACCAATGGAATCACTCACCTAATCCTTGGTCAGGGTGGAAGGGTTGTCAGATTTGACGTATTGTGGAAAGCAGCAGAACTACTTGTTATCCATTTTTCCAGCTTAATGGTTAGGCAAGGGTTTCATTAATGCTGGATGCTGATGCCTGTTTGTTGGTGGTAATTATTTTTGAGGATGCCCCCCCTAGCTGAAGGGAAGTGCTCTCTGGCATTATGTCGTTTTCTTTAATGATGGGTCTTATGATTTAACTACAGTGCCTCTGTTAACCTCATTGTCTCCTGTATAAAGGGGCTTTGATCACCCAAGCCCTGGGCATTTGAAAAGTCCTGCACTGTATGTGTCAATTGAACCAGCTGTTTAGGACTAAAGAAGAACTTCTGTATAAAGTAGATGAGCAACAGGTAAAGTAGTTTTTTAGCTTTGCGTGTGCATGGTTTGTATAAATATGTGAGTTAGTGACTGTTCCAGCGATTTTTAATATTTGCTCCTGCTGTCTTTGAATGAAGCTGTCACAGAAGGATTCGAAGTCTTGCCAATAACAGCGTTCAAGTTGTCAGCAGTCAGCAAATCTACTTTAACAAAGTCATAGCTCTCAAATTTCTTATAACCTTGAAGAGGGTTTGTTCTGCATAGAGTATGTCTTGCTGCCACTTGCATTTCTGCATCAGAACAAATTTTGAGTGCATTTTGTGGCTATTACAATTTGTCTTCAATTTTGTTACCAGAGTTTGAGAACAAAGCACAATGTGTGGGACAAGTTATGCACTAAAGTGAGCTCCTAATTCTTGGTGTTTTCTAACCTTAAAGAGATGTTTTACCCAAAAATTATGTCATCATTTGCTCACCCTTGTCATTCCAAACCTGTATGACTTTATGTGGAACCCAAAAGAATATATTTTGAAAATGAAAATCAATGGCAACCAATGTTGTTTGGATCCCAGCGTTCTTCAAAATTTGTGACAGAATTTTCATTTTTGGTTGAACTAGGCCTATCACTTTAACAATGATAATACGGTATATAAGCAATAGTAATGTTTGGCTGTGCAAGCATTACTAAGTTTTGTAAAAGTGTCAAAGTAAAAGTGCTAGTGATAAACAGCCAGCAGGCTTGTGTGTAAGTGTAGCTGTAATGCTAATCCAACCGAGCACATTGTTGCTTAAACTGCTTTTCTCATATTTGGCTGGATAAGGTTGTTTTTGGAGCAATAAGTATTATTGTACAGCTTGCTGAAACACACCACGTCCTCTCTGAACTTTGAAAAGCTTTTCCAGTGCTTTCCTTAGAGAGCGTTCCCCCTCTGTCACCTTTCCGTCCATTGTTTTCCCTGTTGTCTTTTCCCCGAAGTTGTGCGTGTTCTTAGAGTGTCTGCTTGACAACAGGTGTCTAGTCGTTAATAACAACCTCTGTTGTTTTTTCCTCTGAGTCATGCTATAAAACCTGACACGTCAGCAGAGTGAAGATGTCTATAAAGTGGAAAGGTTTGCTCTCTTTTCCACTAGTGTGCAGGTTAGTCTGCATTCCTAAAAAGGGAAATTCAGATTGAATGTGAGTTTAAGTCGTCTCTGGCTTATTTAAGTCATTTTGTTGTAGTTTTACCATTTCTCTTTGAATTTACCAAATAATTTCAAGAATTTAGGAATGACGAATTAACAAAATAGTATTATCATAAATGAACATTAAAGGGATACTCCACTTTTTTTGGAAATATGCTCATTTTACAACTCCCCCAGAGTTAAACAGTTGAGTTTTACCGTTTTAAAATCCATTCAGCCGAACTCCGGGTCTGACGGTACCACTTTTAGCATAGCTTAGCATACATCATTGATTCTGATGAGTCCAGTAGCATTTCTTTCAAAATGACCAACGAGTTTCAATATTTTTCCTATTTAAAACTTGACTCTTCTGTAGTTAAACCGTGTACTAAGATCGACGGAAAATGAAAAGTTGCGATTTTCTAAGCCTATATGGCTAGGAACTATACTCTCATTCTGGCGTAATAATCAAGGAACTGTGCAGCCGTACCATGAGTGCAGCAGGCGTAATGATATGACGCAGCGCCTGCCGCCTGATAATAGGCTACCGAGCTGGGGACTATTATCAGGCGCTGCGTCATATCATTACGCCTGCTGCACTCATGGTACGGCTGCACAGTTCCTTGATTATTACGCCAGAATGAGAGTATAGTTCCTAGCCATATAGGCTTAGAAAATCGCAACTTTTCATTTTCCGTCGATCTTAGTACACGGTTTAACTACAGAAGAGTCAAGTTTTAAATAGGAAAAATATTGAAACTCGTTGGTCATTTTGAAAGAAATGCTACTGGACTCATCAGAATCAATGATGTATGCTAAGCTATGCTAAAAGTTGTACCGTCAGACCCGGAGTTCGGCTGAATGGATTTTAAAACGATAAAACTTAACTGTTTAACTCTGGGGGAGTTGTAAAATGAGCATATTTCCGAAAAAAGTGGAGTATCCCTTTAAAGATGCAGTAAGCAATTTCTGAGAAACGCTGTTGAAAATGGATCAGACTGAGCACTGCAATAAATTTGTAGCCAATCAGCAGTAGGGGGCGTGTCCACTCATGACGGGGGAGGAGAGGGAGTGAGCTAGAGGGGAGATCTGAAGAAAGACTGTAGAGAGAGAGATGGCTGAGAGACATTACAAAAGAGAAAAGCTCAGAGGAATATCACTGAAAAAAAGAAGGGTTATGATCAGGCAAGAGCTTTAGGACCCATGTTAATAAAATTAGAAACGCTTTTTATTTTCATAATATTTCCAGCGCTCGAGAGAGACCTAAGCGGGAAGGCCTGAAAACAGAACCCTTGTGGATAACATTGGTTTTGCTATGTTTCACAGAAGCAAGATATGCTGCTGTTGTAATGTAAGCTATAGAAACAGGACCGTTTTGAGTGTCACTGCTTGTCTTGAGCTCATGTGCTGCTTTAGATAAACAACCAACTCTTGCTTTTATAAACTCTTGTATTTTTTTTCTTCCTTGTCGATCGTTCGCCATCGCACTTTATTTTTTGAAAAGCATTAGTTTGCTTCACTTCAGCTATAAAAGGAGATTTACTCTTGCATTGCATGTTCATGCATTTTGGGGGCGGTGCAATGAAGGGAGGGATGTGTTTGTTTGTTTAAACAGTGTTTCTCAGAAATCACTTATTGCACATTTAACTTGGATTAATAAATGTTGTTCTTTGTTAGTTAATTATACCTAGTGCATTAACTAATGTATAACAAGTTGAATTTTATTGTAAAACGTTTTTTTTCAAGATAGAAGAAAACATAAACAAAAACAATGCTAGCATTTATTTTATTAGCAATTTTTAACAGGACTCTTGTTTAAGATCCTATCAGAAATGGCATTAAAGGGTAACACCACTGACAATTTAAAACAAACTAATTAAAACGTTTAATTAAAATAAATTAAAAAGATTTTCACAAAACATGTAGCATGTATGTAGAAACATGACTTTCAGCCTAAGAAGTGAACTAGACTTTGGCCTAATGTTGTTTAAAGTTATTTAGGTGTTTTTATACTTAAATTAATGACAGTTGTTTTTGTCTAAAGTATTAATATTAATTTTTACATTTCAATTCATCTTAAATACACTGTATCTTACCACAAATCATTTGGAAAGGAGCAACCTACACATGCTCTAATGATAATAAACTTGCATTATTTTGATTTATTATAATGATCATTTAATTAAACTGATTTGTCTAAAGACTGTTTTAGGCTGAGGATGGGTCTCAAAGCTTTGTTTTGTGTATGGTGTTGATCAATCCATAAATTCAAATCCACTACTGATTATTCGTGATACGGATGCAATAGCTACTAGACAATCTCACTTCAGACTGAATACCAGAAATTCTTCTCAATGACTTCTCTTGTCTCCTGAAATAACAGCAGTCCACAAAGATCAGACAGGGTCATTATAACCCCCTGCCGTTATCTGAGATGCAATGCTGCTGCTGGAAATCATATCAGTGCATTGTTGTGTCTGTGTTCCAAAATAAATGCTATTTAGACGGGCTGAGAGTTTACTTTTGTATCAGCCAAAATAAAGATATGTAAATAAATGATTCTGTAGACAATGTGGCCAAATCAAAACTCACTGCTACTGTGCAAGTAGGGTTGTCAAAAGTACCGGTACTTCGGTACCAAGTTGGTACTGAAATTTTAAGAATGTGATGATACCAGCGTGTCGGTAGTTCTGAGTACTGGGTATATTTGGTACCCACTGATACTGTAGGTGGCTGCTTTCAAATGCTCTTGTGTGCTCTGTGAAGAGTGTCAAAGGTTTCTGTTTACAATGTGCTTTTGAATTGTTGATTGTTATAGCTAATCGTAGACACATCTTTTGAGCGTGTGAACGCAATGGCCAATCAGAGGTGTCTGAGTTAGTCAGAATCCGTTCTACGCCGCTCAAAACACTGGGGTTTTCGTTCACCGCGCGCACGGTTCTGCAAGCTCACAAATCCTTTCATTATTACCAACAAAGTGTAAACGCGATGTAAATAAGAGATTCATTGACAGCATTTTTTTAACTAAACGTAGCCTAAGTGATTGACAGCTTCAGTGATTATAAAGGAAACGCTCTTTGCTCACTTTCTGCTTATAACCCATATACAATTTGAATAAAAGTTTTGTTTTTCATGTTGCTCAGTACAAAGTTCTGGATTTACAACTGTATCTAAATGAGTGATTGAATCTGAAACTGCAATGATTGACAGTGATATAGCAACAGACGGGACAAAACAATCTGTATGTCTAACAAAGTCTTAGAGTAAATGCCAACTAATAGACCCATCACTTGTTCTATAATGTGTACGTTTCTTTGACCTTCATTTTATGAATAATTTTTCACTTGATCTTTTTATAAACAATATTTACTTTTGAATGCCACATGCTTTTTAAATGTATTATTTACTTGTAATTATTATCATCATAAATAATATACTCATTTAATTAAAAAAAATTTCTTCAGAAAGATTTGCCGTTTTGTGCAGGCACAGAAATTAGTATATTATGCAATTTTCATTTATTTACTCTTTTCTGGAGAAAGATGTGTGAATATGTGTGAAAAAAGTCTTTACATGTAAAAGTCTGTAACATGTTACTTTTTTATATAGGCTATATTTATATATATATATATATCGCCTATATATATAGCCTATATATATATATATATATATATATATATATATATATATATATATATATATATATATATATATATATATATATATATATATATAATTATAATTATAATTTATATTAATATATATAATAATTTATATATAATAATAAAAAAAAATTATATATATATATGTATGTATATGTGTGTATGTATGTATATAATTATATATCCAAATAATTGAGCAGTTTAACCGAACTTCTTGCTGTGATGTAGGCCTTGTTATAGATTTCACACAATGTGCCTATTTTACATTTATTTGAGTTGTCAGATGATCAAAGGTGTGTTCTTGTGCTACAGAAACACAACTTGCTTTTTGGAGGCCCTCATAAATTATCAATAAGCCATCGAGGATCACATTTCCTCTGTCTCTCCAGCTCATGAGCATAAGCATAGTCAGCATACCATAACCAACATCAGCACGGCGTGGTTAACCTCTTCTCTCACACCCTGCTGTTTTTGAGAAACATTCTCATGCACGTTTACACTCACACAGTAATTTACACCCTGTTTGTGAGTCAGGATTGCCAGCGCATCATGCTGAAGAAACAATATTGAACCAGATAGGTTTCATAAAATCAAATTTAAAAGCCATTAGTTATTTCCTCATATTGACTTGATGACAATCAGTATTGAACTTAGCCAACCGGTTTTACTTTTCTTTCACAAGCACACTTTTGTCTGATCTTTGAAGACGCTCGCTCCGAGTCTTTTCTCTCTGTGTTTCTTTGCCCCACAGTCAGCCAAGGATCTGGCAAGTTACGGTTAAGCAAGCTTAGCCTTGGCTGATTTTTAAGTGCCATTTCTCAAAGGTCCTTTGTGAAGGTTTAATGGCACTTCAGTAGTATTCAGTCTTTTTGACCCAGATTAACCCTAGTGCAGGTGAGTCATGGGTCTCGACACGTACACTGTAAAGATTCAGGAGAGAATCCCCTAAATAATCATTGTGTCTGTAATTATACCAACTACAGTGAACACAAATTTAGATTTTGGCAATTTTACCAAACCTGCATCGACAGAGGCATCCTTTTTGTTTATGCTTATCTCTTGCATTGTTGCCGTGTCTGCTTGTTATAAGTGCTTTGGCCTTTAATTCATATAAACCTTTCATGCAAGTCTACTCTAAACTAGATTTTCAGATGCAGAAATAGTAATTATATGTAAAATATCACTCCGTAGTCTTTCACTGTATACATTTAGAATTAGATGAACCCTTATAAAAGTTATTCAGTCAAGAGCAGTGAGTGAATTTTCTTTTTGTTTGATTAACATAAAAACTCTCACTTTAAGCGTTGCACAAATTCAATGTACTCTTACACATGCATTTTCTCACATGTTTATGTTCACTTAATCAATAACTGACAGTGTTTACAATGATACTCGACAAGACGGGCATTTTGACAATGTTGTGTGAATATGTCCGTTTAAGCTCAGTACGTGCACGTGAAAGAGAATATTTCCGTGCTGTGAGACGCAGCATTCTGGGCGTGCGCTTTGGATGCGTGTTGCATACTATTACACACAAATTATCACACAGCGCGCGAGTACCAAACTGACGTGGGTACTTTCTCGTCTACTTGTGCATGAATAATTAATTTGGCAAGGCTTAACGAGAAAATTATCAACTTTATTATCAACCGAGTGTCTTTCAAGTTTATTAAAATGTTTTTTTGTATATGGGTCTTAATCCTTAAACACTGACATATACAAAGACATCTGAGATTAAACGTCCCATATGGTATTTGGAATCAGAACTTTTGTTTCTTTTTGGTTGTTCTTACCTAAATTTGATCAATAACATCATTAAACATTGGGATTTATTTGACACAAGTCATCACTGTACAAAGGAATACTATCAAAATAAAAATTGGCGTTTGTTGGAAGTTGTGATTTGCAGTTAATATTCACTTAAAAATTTTAATGATTAATATGAAGCAGATTATACCAGATGACGTGGATGGAAACATAAAAAAAACCTATAACAAGAATTAGCTATAAGATAAGCTTTTTGGCACTTAACTTAAAATGTTTTTATGATGGATCACAATGAATATTCATTGACCAAGGCTGGAAATATTGGATACATGCATAGGGCTGAAATTTATTTTTATTTAGATTTTGTTTATAAAAACTGACTATCCCTATCGCTTCCAGGGATTTTGATTAATTTTGACCGCTGCATATTTCCATACTCTTTGGCATGTTTGTTATGCTCTTGCATTCATTCTTTTCATTTCACTTTGAGAACTCATTATAGAGGGTGAATGTGTAACAGTTGTAAATTGTGAACTTGATATATAATGCATCATAATTTGCATTTAGGCTACTTATTCATTTAAATGAAACCTGGATCAATAATTGTCTTGCTTCTTCACATTTTCAGTGGTAAAGATTGATTTGGGTTGTCTCTGGTTTTACTCTACCCCTCCTTCTGCAACAGCCTTTGGGACCTTTTCAGAATGGGGCCCCCTTGGGGCCAATTATCCGGTGTTTGTGACTCACATTTAGGAGTTAGGCTAATTTATTTTTGATTTTTTTTTGTTAATTTTGAGTTTGAAAAGATCTGGTACTTGGTTAGCTGGTTTATATTTTGAATTGGCTTTATATATATATATATAATTTTGCTTGTAAATTATTTTATTAGCAAAAGCACAAATAAATACAATATAACAAATATACAAATGAAATAAACAGTGCTTTTCATGTTTTACAGGTAGGCCTAGGTCTGACAGTAGTTGTCAGGTACAGAATTTTAATAAAGTAAGCAAATGTAAAATGAATCTTTATTAAAGTTACAAAAGTTATTCAGGCAAAAGCAGAGTGTGATTTTTATTTTTTATTTTTGTTGTTGTTTGATTAACATTAAAAACACAAACAGCATCAGGAATATTAGGCTGCTGTCACTTTAAGACTGACTGCACGGATCCAGTACACTGATACTGATACACATGTGTTTGCTTTCTCAATTGTTTACGTTCGCTTAAGACATAGCCGACCATGTTTACTAGGATACTTGACTTTCGAGTCTTCTTGAATCTTGTCAATGCTTAAACATTCGTGACAATGCAGCGCTGGTCAATCAACTGTCTGAGTGTCGTTCACGTTGGTTCATGTTCATGCATCGCTAGAATTCATAAAAATGTTACAGACTAGGCGAGTGACACCATTTCATATACTCGCCAACACCGCTTTTTACTCTCATTTGGCGCTTGGCGAGTGTTACTTTTAGGCCCTATACATTGTATATATGCATTTATTTAACTTAAATTTGTTTTTATTTAACATATTTCAGTTGGTTGCCAAGGTAACACTTAAATTTTGTGTTTTTAAGTATTTTATTTCAATTAACAAAAAAAAAAAAAAACATTTTTAACATAAAAAAAAAAAAAAAAAAAAAAAAACACAGTTTTAGGCCTGTCCTGGACAGTAGAATTATATTTTCATAATCTTCAGATTCTGTGTGATGGTTATTTCACAGCAGAAATTAAAAAATATATATTTAATTTCCGGGGGCTCTTTTTCTTAATTTATTTGTTTATTTATTTACTTATTATTATTATTATTATTATTATTATTATTTTACTATTTTAGTCAAAACTTACTTAGATTACATTCATAATAGAGTCAGATTTAAATACATTATTTTTAATAATGTGCACCTATGAACATTTATTTAGAAAGTAAATCATGTCCATTTTGATTTCACACACTTTAAAGATGGCTGTGTAAAGATGATATGGTTTCTGTGAAATGATGGCCATTAGTGATGTAATTCTTATTCATTTACCTTGTTTTCTCATCTCTTTTTCCACCTTTCTATATGTCTGTGCAGTGCTCAACGTGTTGCTGGTAGAGTCATGACCCTGAGACAAGCAAATGGCTGCAAACAGCTGACCTTGACCATAAGCCTGACCCTGACTCTAGGACTGCTCCAATGGCCAGTAGGAGATGTTAGTGGTCAGGATGGACTGTCTCCTACTCAAGTCCTTCAGGAGCTGCTGACACGCTATGGTGACAACACCAGCATCTCTGTCCCTCAGCTCCGATCGCTCCTCATGCGGTTAAATGGAGGCCAGAGTGGAGACCATGACGCACAAACACAGCCCACCAAAACCAATGGATCTAAGGTGCGTCAAAAAGGTTACAGAAAATTTGACAGGATCTTTATATGTATTTGTTACCCAGAGAGCATTTTCACACGTCTAACTGGCCTCTGATTGGTTGGTTGGTTGCTTGTTGCACATACAAATACATGGATATTGTGTTCAATGTTCTATGGTTCTATCTCTTACATAATTTGAATATGAAAATCAAGTATTTGGAAAATACTGGGCATTCGCCTGCCATTGCAAGAATATTAATTTCCCACCCTCTTTTTACTGCATTATTTTGTGTTTTTCATTTAATTTTTTATCCTTATAGTGAACGTTTATAGATATAAAAAAATGGACATTAGCTGACTGTTTCCATATTGTAACCCTCTTTATGGCAAGTTAAAAAGATCCTCCGTACTTGCTGATCTGAAAAGTCCCGTTTTCCTGCATTGGTTCACATCCTTTGGTTTGCGAGGGGTGTTTTAAATACTTTTAAAGCTCAGTGTCGGTCTGACTCCTGATTCACTCCTAACACGAAAGAGTTTGATCTTCTCAGGGTGCTTTATAAGACATGACAGACGTCTAATCCTCTGCCACACCAACTGTCACAACGCCAGTCAGTGAACTGTTAGGTCAGGTGTTATTGCACAGGGTAGCTCTTGCTGCTTTTTTAAAAATATATTCTAAATTATCTATATTTATATCAACTGATTTATATTATTGTCAGTTTTCATAAATATAGAGAGAGCCTGATTTGTTAAGAAAGCTTGCTTAATATCCTTAACTGGCGCATGCAATATAAAGTAGAATCTTTGGTCGTGATACTTGTATATTGAGCATATATGTATCACATGATCCTTCAGAGATAATTCTAATATGCTGATTTGATGATACTCAAGTAAAATGTATATTAGTATTGATGTTTTTTCATTTAGATCTTTTTAAGAGTGAAAAAAAACATTTATTTGAAATATTTTTTGTAACTATATACAGGTATTTGTCACTGATCAATTTAATGCTTTCTTTTTTTGAACAAAAGTTTCATAAATAATTGGAAAACATTTTTTTTGTAAATGTATGTATATACATATTTAGATTTCCGTTTAAATCCCTGGTATTACAACATTAACTGACTGAGTGTTAAGTAAGTAGACCCACTCAAAACCTCAAATAGACCCACTTTGTCTTTGGTTTGACATTTATACTCGTGTCATTAAGTTTAAGTTTTTTTTAGAGGCTTTATCTCTTGTGCCTCCTCTCAAGGTGTAAGTTAGCCAAGAATAACACATTGTACTGTATCAGTTTGTCCACACTGATAATAGGCCATATTGAGCTGTCATTATTTTTGTACACCACAGAGAGCATTTTTTTGTGTTAAAGTGGAACTTTTACAAGGACCGCAAGTGGAATATCTGCACGATGTGTGCGCCATTTTGTTCCTTGAAGAATAGATTGTTCACCAACAATATTGAGTTTATTCAATAAATTAATATAACAATAAAATGCTTCCTGGGTTTGTTTTTAATTTATTTTTGTCAGCTAAACAGCTGTGACCTAAATTGACCTAAGATTGTTCTAAACTTTCATTAAATTTAAAGGGGTCCTGTTATGCTTTTTTACATTTTCAACTTACTTTCTACTTTTTGAGCGTGAAGGTCTGTAAAGTTATAAAGCACAAAGTCCACTCCAAAGGGAGTTATTCTCTATATCAGTAAGCACTGTTTCTGAACTCCCTGAAACGCCTCAATTGTAGTCTTGAGTTTTCTTCCAGGAACTTACATGTCACAGTATTCCTCATTTAAATAAATTCTGACCAAGACGTGCTCAAAAAAAGGGACGAGGCCTGGTTGTTATGTTAGTAGTGTGTTGAAACTCATAGTTATGGTAAGGGGAATGACATTTCCAAAACGCACTCAAAGCAGTTGACCAATCACAACACACTGGTCCAGCCGTCCAATCAGAGCACATTTTGCTTTTAATAAGGGGCGCTTCATAGAGACAGGAGCTAAACAGCGTTTCTGACAGACTGGGAAGAGAGGTGCTGCAATAATGTTAAATATGTGAAAAAGAATGTTTTCTGAACATTCAAGCTCTTAAAGACTTTGACAATGAGCATAATAGGTCCCATTTAGTGAATAATCTAATAATTAATAATAATAATTTTCTTAGATATGTCTTTAACATTTTTGAACCCGAATCTAATCCTGATATTTATCACCATATGACCTTGAAATGTTACGTTGTTTGACCTCAGGGTCAAGTCTTTGGTTTCGATCCTGTGCTGCGACAGCTCCAGCTCAAACTCTGCACTCTCAATGCTGTAATTGAAGCTTCTCCTTTGAGATCAGTAATTGAAACCTCTGTCCTGTCCTCTGCTCTCAGTGCTTGGCTGCAGACACTCTGGCAGCGTATGGGATGAGCGAACAGTCTCGTATAGATGAACGAGGCCTGCAGGAGATCTGCCCTACCATGATACAGCAGCTGGACTCACAAGCATGCAAGACCCAACAGGAGCAAGAGTCCGAGACCAGCCCCAGACCCACTTACGCTGAGGGTAAGACTGACTATCCATTGAGAGACTATAGATAATTTTATTGATCATGCCAAATTTTTATTATCAGTCACAACATTGCCAAAAGTTTTAGCTATACCTATCAACAGTAACAAATCACACCGGTGTGAAATCTCCTTAAACAAACATTTAAAGATGACTTATGCATAATAAAGTCCATTTATAGGCCATAACTTTAACGCCCAGAACTGAACTTCATTGAACATGCACGCCATGGTTTTAAAATTAATTGTTCAAGAATCACATATTTTTGTGCTGTGCAGGTGTCAACATATTTTGGTCATGAATCAAGGGTAATATGTAATATGTGAGATTTGTGCACACTGTGAATGCCATGACACTTATTAACAGTTCTTGTTGTTTTCTTTAAACCGTTACGTGTTGCACGTCCCCAGGTAATGTCATGTATTAAAATGCATCAGTAAAGATAAAGAACAACACCTTGGCATATTTATTGCAGACTAGTCTAGTTTATATCTGCTGATCACCGTAGACAATCTTTGACTTGGCTATCAAAGGAAAGGCTTCTAGTAAATACAGTGGATCAGCTGATTTAGTTTGAACTTGAGAGGATCGGAAAAGTGCAGGTGTTCTCTTATGTTGAGCCTTGATCTCCAGTTAAAGTGTGATAAGAATATTCAACTCTTTGAACACTGAAAAACATAGAAACGTGACTTTAAGAAAATAAAAAACAAATGCAAGTTTCTTTGACATTTTGGTTCTCTAAGAAAGATGTAAGCACATAAAACATTAGCTATATTATACAGTTCAAATATTTCAGTTGGTAATATTACAATTAAATATCACAATTTGAAATGACAGTTTTTATTATTATTTTTATTATCATCATCATCATTTGAATATATTTTAAAATGTAATTTATTCCTGTGATGTCAAAGCTGAATTTTCAGCATCATAACTCCAATCTTCAGTGTCACATGATCCTTCAGAAATAATTATAATTATCATTATAAAACATTTGTGCTGCTTAATATTTTTTGTTGAAATCATTATAAAACAGTTGTGCTGCTGAATATTTTTGTTTAAATTGTAAGCAATACAAAAAAAATCTTACTGACCCCAGATTTTTGAACAGTAGTGTACTTAAAAAAAAAATTAAAAAAATTTTTTTTGAAACCCCTTCAGATGGTTTAACTTTATTAGATCATGCTCATATAGTTAATGTGATGAAATGGGGCCATTCCTTGTCAACTCAACCCGAGGTCCCCAGCTAAAAAAAATATTTTGATTAAAAAAAAAAATTTACTCTCGTGAAACAAATACATAAATGAAGAAGGAAGCCAAAATATGAAATGCTCTGGATGCAAGTGTTATATAAATGCTATGAATATTTACTGAGTAATTTACTATTCTGTAGAGGGTGGTCAAAATTACAATTTTCATCTGAGATTTGGAGCCAAATTACAGGGGAAACAAATTAATTTAGAAATATAGCAGTGTTATTATTTAATTTTTACATAGAGATTAGTAGGTCCTTGTTGCATTATATGCCAATCGTGACAGTTCAAAAATGGGAAAAGCACTTTTCTGAAGGTTTCATTGCCTGTAACTAAAGAAGTATTAAAGATATCTTAATATGTACACCCATATTTGACCGTTTTAGCTATACCTATTAGTAACAATCAGGTAAAATCAATCACACAGGTGTGCAATCTCCTTAAACAAACTTTTCAAGAGGATTTATGCAAATCTTTGTGCTGCGAGATGCTATGACACTTATTAACAGATCTTGTAATGTGTCTTTTAAACCGTTACGTGTTGCACGTCCCCAGGTAATGTCAGGTGTTAAAATGTATCAATAAAGATAAAGAACAACACCTTGGCATATTTATAGCAGACTAGTCTAGTTTATATCTGCTGATGACTGTAGACAATCTTTGACTTGGCCATCAAATCAGGCTTCTAGGAAATACAGTGGATCAGCTGATTTAGTTTGAACTCTGACTGAGAGGGTCGGAAAAGTGCAGGTGTTCTCTTATGTTGAGCCTTGATCTACAGTTAAAGTGTGATAAGAATGGTCAACTCTTTGAACACTGAAAAACGTTAATGAATTAGAAAACAAAATATCTAAGCAACTTGCATTTATTTATTTATTTTTATTTAAGAAAGATGGCACAAGCACATAAAACATTAGCTATATAATTCAGTTTAAATGTTTCAGTCAGTAATATTACAATTAAATATCACAGTTTGAAATGACTTTTTTTTTCTTTACTTGAATATATTTTAAAATGTAATTTATTTCTGTGATGGTAGAGCTTAATTTTCAGCATCATTACTCCAGTCTTCAGTGTCACACGATCCTTCAGAAATCATTCTAATATGCTGATTTAGTGCTCAAGATGCATTTCTTGTTATTATCATTATAAAACAGTTGTGCTGCTTAATATTTTTGTTGAAATCATGATTCATGAGTATTCTTTTCTTTCCCCCCAATTTTTTTTTGAATGGTAATGTACTTTAAAAAATAATTACAAAAAATATTGAAACCTCTTCAGATAATCATTCTCATATAGTTAATGTGATGAGGCCATTCCTTGTCAACTCAGCCCGAGGTCCCCAGTTCAAATTTTTGATTTAAAAAAAAAAAAACACAGAAGGAAGCCAAGATATTAAATGCTCAGGATGCAAGTGCCATGTAAATGCTGTGAATATTTACTGAGTAATCCACTATTTTGTAGAGGGGGATCAAAATACCAATTTTCATCTGATATTCAGAGCCAAATTACAGGAGGAACAAATGAATTTAGAAAGATAGCAATGGTATTATTTTATTTTTATATAGAGAGTGTAATACTCAAAATTAGTATGCCCTTGTTACCTTTAAAACTCAAGAAGTATTAAAGATATCTTAATATCCTTTTAGATTCTGGTTCTTAACAGACTACTCTTTTGGTATCTTAATTTTGAAGGCCCTCCAGAGTCACGTGCAGTGGCTTAAACGTACAATATGACATTTTTTCCGCCGCTAGGGGTCGCTAACCTCTTACAATAACAGGCGTAGTTTGATGACGCAACATTTGCTAAGAATTATGGATCTTGTCGTCAACGTCAAGCCGACCGATCTAATAATGTTTATGGATGAGTAAATACATCGATGTTTTTATCATGACTGTGATATGAAGCAGGTCGGGATTGCTAAGAGACAGCTATCAGCTCCACACGCGATGCGAGTCCCGCAGATATAAAAGGAATATGGACATTTCATTCTACCGAACTACACGCAGAATTACTACTCACAGGTCAGTTTATTAGACAAATTAAACTTGTGAGGTAATGCAGCGCTGTTTCACTTGGTCTAACATTACACTATCACACTAAACTGCATTTGAGTGTGTTGAAATGTATGTGTTAGTTTGTCTGTATGAGACTAGTAGTAAGCTAGATCAACATTAGAATAACATACAGATCATATTCATATTGATTCGTTTTATGTAAATGTGCTCACCTGTTTAATAAAGTACATGTAGGAGCGGTCGAAGTCTCGGATGTGGAGCTCTCGGCATCTCGAAAACACCGCGCTGATATTGATTCTCGTTTTAGTTCTCCTTTTTTGTCCAAAGTCTGCTTGCCATGGTCCATAATGTTTGAACGAAACAACAGCGTGCAGATAGACATTACGAACTACACAGTTGTCCACGTCTGTCGCCTTGGTTACTATCAGAGGGCTCTGGTTACTATGGCAGTACGAGCGGAAACCAGGGAGAACGCGGATATGACGCCACTGACGGCGACAAAACGGAAATAAAGAAACGGTACGTGTCTTAAAAATTAAATTACAAATTTCTCCTGGTTTGAAAGTTGTTGGAAACAGTCGGGATAATGTAAGTACACAACTAAAAAAATATATATAACATAGATATAGTGATTTTTGCTATTTAAAAAAAAAAAAAAAAACTACATATTGTACTTTTAAGTGCCCAAATACTTTTGGGGTCACGGGCAAAATAAGACACTTCACTTTTAAAATGGCTAGCTTGTATATTTCAGATGCCAGCAACATCTGGATTCAATCACAGTTCTCTGGTCAGACGGGAGAATTGAAGGGAGGCTGTGAGCTTAGAGAGTCTTTCAAAAGCTGAACTGAAATATCCCTTGTGTAGGCGACAGATATAAAAAGGCAAGACGGAGAGTTTAGAGAATTTCATGGGCGTGTGTGAAGCCTGCGGGGACATTTCAGGAGAGAATGTCATGAAGACAATTTCACATGCACTCTATAATCTGTGATTTGTTAGCTTTACAAACATTTCGAATCTGTGCAGGTTTTTGTATTCACCTTAACCTAAAATAAACCATGTCTATGACGGATTATTTATTTAATTTATTGAAATTCTTGTTTTTAATCAGCCTGTGACTCCTTGTCACTAAACATCTTTAACATCTGTGCACAGTAATATTTCCTCATGCTGTTCTTTATCTGCTAAACAAGTCACTTCTGGATTTTGACATTTCTTGTGCATCCTGGCAGCGGGATACGAAATGGAAGCAGGATGTCACAGTGCCACTTCCTGCCAGAATTCAAGAGATAAGGGGAGGGAGAAATGTGTGCTTTTGGAGTCTTATATAGTATCCTATTCTTAATGCAGTCTATCCCATTCAGTTCTTAACAAAAAGTTCTGTACTGGCACCATGGTACAGTGATGGTAATATGTTTTGTTCTGAGTATTTACTTTGTTCATGTACCAAAGAAAGCCAGGGAATTTCTGGTGGTTTGGGACATGAAATGATCAGAAAAGAGAAGGGAACAAAATTAAAGCAGGATGCATGCCAGGCCCAAACCAGATCATTTGCATAAGTGCCACATCTCAGTGTGCATAAAATGTAACATAGCATGTGCCACAATTCATTTTTCAGTTTTGGTTTTGTCTCATCCTTCCCACTGCAAAATGTGGGAACCTTTCAGGTGTTCATTTGGAGTCCCAAAACGATACTTTCTATTACAATACTAGTACATTAAAAAACAAATATACACATATATAAAAACAAGTTTAAACATTTCAAAATTTATTTTGTTCCTTATAAAAGCCGATTGCTGAATGTTTTAACAATAAACAACTTAAAAGGACAGTTCATCCCAAAAATGGAAATTCTGTCATAATTTACTCTCCCTCATGTTGTTTCAAATCTGTATGACTTTGTCTTCTGTGAAATAGATAAGAAGATTTTTGAGGAACATTGGTGTCCAAACAACATTGGACCCCCTTAACTTTCATTGAATGGGCAAATACTGCATTCAGTGGACAGTATACATAAGGCAGTGGACCTTGGTTGAAATTAAATTATTTTATTTTATTTTTGCTCAGAATAAAAAGTCTATGCATTGACTTGTACTTGGTATTTATAGTGAACTCAACCTCTTTCTAGTTGCAATAGTGTCTCAGTCCACATCACATTCACATTGATTTTTTTAGGAAGCCAAACTATTTTGGTCATTATTGTAATTGTTTTCCCTAAAACAGTGATTATTACAATTGTAAATCTGCACTGTAAAATAAATATAATTGAACATTTTATATATGTATATATATATATATATATATATATATATATATATATATATATATATAAATATAAATATAAATATATATATATAAATATATTTCATAAGTATATACTTTTGTTTTTTCTTTATAGTAGTAAAATTACAATAGTGTAAAAAAACTCTCGAGCTAAGTCTCGAGGCTAAGTTTCTGTGACAACAGGTTTACAAACGTTTTATTATAAATCTAGTGAAATCATCTGTCCACAGAAATGTTGGAAATTATGTAATGCGAATACAAAGCAAACCAGCCACACATCACAGACCTTTGCGATTTGAAGAGAGCACTAAGCCGGATCGCGATATTGATTTTAGTTTGATTGACATATGCTTTGCCAAAGCAATGTCACAAAAAAATGTAATGTTATTATGAGAAGTGTAAATATATTTTCGGGTTATTATGAAACTGGTGTGACCGATTAGATGTGCCACCACAGTCTAGGTAATTAATGGGAGATGACAGAATTTTCATTTTTGGGTGAACAATTCCTTTAAATAACTTTGAAAACCGCCTCACTGGATATTTGCACGCACAAACTGATTATGATTAATACTCTGGCGATATTAAAGGTAATTTAAATGCTTACACGGTGTATTTTATCGGGTCATAGTATAGGGCAAAAACCCAGTTTTCTGACCCGTTCACGATTTGACCTCATAACCAAAGTACATCCAGACGATATCAGGTCTAATGTAAACATGGTTTTCTTGCGTTTTTGGATTTTCATAGTGAGCTTATGTCTGATGTATCTGTGTATTTGTATATTGCTTTACAATACACACTGTCCCAAAGGATCTTTACAGAAATAAAACAAATAGTGTGTTGTATCAGTTGTATCAATACATCAGTGTGTTGTTATGAATGATTTACTACTTCTCATGGTAAAGTGCTGACAGCTGTTAACAAATTCAGCTCTGTGGTTTTGGAGAAAGCCAGTCGATATATGATCTGTACACACACGCACCTGCCACGATCCACTCCCACATAATGACATTCTCTCTAATACTGTACGTCTATTCAGGAGTGTGTTGTGACTGATATCTTGTAATTCTAGGGATTCCAGTTCGACTGGGTTAAATAACAGAACAGTGCTGCTAGACAGATTATATTCCATAATCCACGCGCACACAAAAGATGTGGGATGTGTCTGCTGGGGTGTAATGTCATGTCATGTCATTAAAAGGTGTATGTGTATGTGTGTGTGTGTGTCCTGCAGTGTGGGGTTACTCAATATTGAGTGTGACTCTGGTTAGTGCATTCGCTTTGACCAGTGTTTTTGTGGTGCCCCTGATGAGGACGCGGTTCATGCGCAGAGTTCTCATCTATTTCATCGCACTGTCCATCGGAACGTTGTTGTCCACTGCCATCCTACAGCTCCTGCCTGAGGTTCAGTATCCATCCATCCACCCATTTCCACCCAAACACACCAAATCAACCGCGGATCAAGATTAATCTCAGAGGGGTGTCTGGAATTGTCGCCTTTTTCCTTCTGTCCTCCTTCACACAATGTTTTCTCCCTTTCATACATAACAAAACACCCCTAACCACAGTAAAGACACCTCTTAATCTGGCTGTTTCCTCTTCCTCTCCAGTTGCCTTTATTTCTTCCTTGATTGTTTTGTTGGTACATTTTTTAGGAACATAAAAGCTGTTAAAAACTTCTGTTCAAGGTCAGTCTTGCTCATATATTCTAACAATAGCTGATTATTTTGTATTTATAAATAAAAATCTGATGGCTAAAAAAGACCCATTAATAGATTGAATCAGATGGGGGTTTTTTAATGCTGTTTTTAGGGGTACATATTTTTACTAATCACAATTTTACTGCGTTTTCTACGCTGTTTTTTTGTGAGGATACTTTGTTTATTTTATTGTATTTTTCTTTTTTTATCATTAATTTATAGAGTGGATAATTTTGTGTTTAAGACCACTTGAAAATTATGACTAAATCTTAAGCCTTGTGCAACTCAAATTGAAAAAAAAAAAAAACACGGACCCATGAATAGGCCCGGATGGAATCAGATTTTATTTAAAAAAATATATTATTTTTTTTTTATTTTTTTTTTTTTATGTATTATTTTTTTTTTTTTTTTTTTTTTTCAACTTTGCATGTTGTTTTGCTTGAAAGTTTTGAAAAAACGTTTTGAATTATGATGGTTAAATTGGCAACAGCCAAGACAGTCGAGTTTGGTGAATCTTGAAAGCTGTAGGAGGGGTTTGGATTTTTGGTTTTGGATTGTCCAAGTCAACCTAATGTTTGATGTTTGTTTGTTCCACAACTTTTGGGAGATGATCAATACCCCCTGCCCTAATCTGCCTCCACCGCTTTTCAAATTGTTCCTCTACCCCTGAATTTTAAAGTAGACCACTAACACTTAATTTATTCACTAGCTCATCAGCTATGGAAATCCCATCCAAAGAGCTAATGGAGTGCTGCATGTCCCAGGATGTTTTTTGTTGGGTTGTTGTTGGTGATAGCATTGCTCAAACAGACCTACAGGTACACCTTGTGCTGAGTGTTGACGGTTCATTGACTGGTCAACATAATTACAGGTGTTTGCAGTTCCTCTGTTGCCTCTGGGAATTGTATAGACTGAGAGGAGGAGAGGAATGTTTAGTTATCCCCTCAGGATTGAAGGATTTTCAGTGTTCTCGTGTCTTAAGGCATCATTTGTTCTGTGATGGTCAACAGGAAGCCGCCTCCCCCTACTTCCTCTGTGAATGAAACAATGGATTCTAAAATGTGAAAAACATACACTACTGTTCAAAAGTTTGGAGTCATTCTTTTTTTTTTTTTTTTTTTTATCAGCAACGGTGCATTAAATTGATCAAAAGTTAAAGTAAAGCCATTTATAATCAAAACATTTGATTCAATGCTGATCTTTTGAACTTTCTATTCATCAAAGAGTCCTGAAAAAAATAAAAAGCAGAAAATTCAGCTTTGCAATAACAGGAAACATTTATTAGGAATTATATAACTTTTTCTCAATATTACTGTTATATTTTGATGTAACAGATGCTTAGCATCAGATTTTTATTTTTTTTCTTCAAAAAATCTCATCGACCCCAAACTTTTGAATGGTAGTGTAATAGCATGAAGAATGTTTATGATTTATTGCTGTTAATTCATTATATCAATGAACATCACATCTACTGTAAATGCAGTTTATGAATGAGATTTGATTAAAAAAGATATACTGCATATTTCCTTCAAATGTCCAAACCATTGTGGTTGCATGAATTGATTTAATAGTTCGGTGGCCCACAGAACCCCCTCAGGGAGTAAATCTCACAATTGAGATTATGAATATCAACCTTTCACCTAGTATTAATTAATCTGCTGATTAATTCATATATTCTTTTTTCTTTTCTCCCTTTCTTTTTCACCTCCCCTGTTCTCTCTCTCTCTCTCTCTCTCTCTCTCTCTCTCTTTTTTTGGTTGTTTGGCCAGTGTGGGGGTATGGTTTCCTGTGTGTGACAGTGATATCTCTGTGTTCACTGGTCGGGGCGAGTGTGGTTCCCTTCATGAGGAAAACCTTTTACAAGCGGTTGCTGCTGTACTTCATAGCCCTGGCCATTGGTACTCTGTACTCCAACGCCCTCTTTCAACTAATCCCAGAGGTAGAGTGGACACGTGTGGGAAACGGGTTATAGACGTGTGCCACACAACCAGACTCTCTAGATAAAGATGTCCTGGTTGAGTCTTTATGTTGAGTCTGGCATTTAAAGGAATAGTTTGCTCAAAATGAAAACGCTTCATTTACTTGTCATCATGTTGTTCCAGACATTTGCAACACAAATGAAAATATTTTATGCAACATCAAGAAAACTTCTAGAGTCACCTAAAAATCTTAGATAGGTTTTATCTTTCTGTATAGAAATGATTTATTCTATTTATCTGTCCTTTGTTCTTTTAAATATGTTTGTTAATTGTTTTTAATGTTTATAATTTAAAACAAAGGACGTTATTTTGCGCTGTTCTTGCCATTACATTAGCCTTTATAGGGCAAGATTTACTAACAACTTGAGTGAACGCAATCCTTCTTTTGGTGTTAATAAAACTACTATAAGGATTTAATAAAGGCATACAGTGAGAAATTAGCGATGCAAAGTTGTGAAGACAGATATTTTTGCGGATGACGTTATTGCATTTGCGTTTCAGAGAGCGCGTGGTAGAGATTTTTTTTCTGTTTGTGACAATTTATTTTCAAATTTCATTTGGATAATTTATTTTTAATTTGCAGCGACTCTACGCTAGTTTGCCCTGTTTAGTAAATCTGGCCCTTTGATACTGACATGGCATAAGACAAAAAAAAAATCTGTCTATGTTTTCTTTATAATAAAAATGCATGGTGATTCACACCGCCAAACTCAAAAAAGGATAAAAAGTATTAAAATTCAGTAGACTCGTATATGTGATATTCAGAGTTTTCTGAAGTTATCCAATAGATGCTGGTTGGTGCGACTGAAACATCATCCATTCTTATTGTATGCAAAATAACAGAGTTGACATTCTGCCAAAACAAAACAAAAAATCTCATTTTGAGTTCTACATAAGAAAATAGTATCTTTTGGAACAACATGAGGGTGAGTAACTGATTACAGGATTTTCATTTCCAGGTCAATATTCCCTTTAAACACAAATATAAGTTTTCCCAGGCTCAGTGGTTCTCCCCAGCTGGAAGGCTAAAAAATGGAGTAAAAAAAAAAACAATAAAGGAACTTTGTATTGATTCATAACCAGATCACATTGGCTACTTCTTTTAAATGGGTCATGACATGGATTTTTAATTATTTTAATATGTTCTTTGAGGTTTACTTATAATGTTAATTAATACAAAAACAAATATATTTGTGGAAAAAACGATTATTTTCAACCCTCTCTCTGACCGTCTGTGTGAAATGATCAGTTATTAAGGAGCGGCTCCTTTAAGGCTTGTCAGTAAACGGCCACTATTATGATTAGCTAGCGTCATTGCATAGGAAACACAGTATCAACACCCACTCGCAAATTGCATGTAACATTATCCATATAAAACCGTCATTTACAGACAAAGCGTTATGAAATTGTTTACTTAGTATGACATGCTATCAGATCCAATACTGCTGACTGCTTCTTCTGTCAACAAAAGTTTCTTTGCTAACTCTCCATTACGTTGTTCCTCGTTTACAAACTATCTGCAGTCAAATTCTCAGAACATAAAACTCTCTGACGCAATCCAGGATGCCATCAAAAATGAAACATCCACTTGTTCCTGACGGTTATGTAATGTTTCTACAGAAATGAGCTGTTTAAACAGGATTTGCTTTGCGGCCCTATATCTTCTATAACCGCACTATGCAAGTTTGCCAGATCGGGTAGCGTTTCTGAGGTTCAAATGAGACATAAGAAACTACAAATTTGACTTGCTTTACCGCAAGTGTTACAATAGTCATTATTTTGTTTTTCTTCGTTTCTGATGTCACAATACATCGTACTTTCATAAAATCATGCAAGATACTCTATCTTGTCTGTGGACATCGTTCATTCCAAAGCCGGTGATAGATAAACTGCGAGTGTGCGTGCGACGGTATAGGCTGCGGTAGGCTAAATTATTTACGACAGCGGTAATGGACAATTCCGCTTCAAACCTGTAGGGGGACCGAAGAGGAAAAGTTATTTGGTGTTGCTTAGTAATTCCTGTAAGCGCGTAGAGTAGCCTATGTCAGAAAGTGAATGGACATTTGGATACTGTATCCAGCTTAGACCGCATCAGTGATTAAAATAGGTTGTTTTTGCTCAAAACGAGTATAGGCAAATTTCAGCCGTTAAGTGACTGAAGTGATTGGCCTATGGTGCAATGATCTATAACTATTTGTCGATGTTGTATTTGTCATATACAAATGTATTTGCCTGTGTGATGTCACATATCCCGCAATATCAAATTGAGCCGTTTTTGGAGCTTAAGTAAATGCTTTGTTTATAATGAGGAAGTCGTTTTAAGCTGAAACTCGCAGGATGTTTGAACGGTGCAAAGACCTCTTATATGTCAAAAGATCAAGGTAAATTTGATTTCTCATGTCATGACCCCTTTAAAATCATATAGTAATGCCCTTTTACTCTACAATTTTGAGGCAAGTTGGCATGAAACTGGAGCACACATCTTTTTGTGAACCATTTAAATGAATAACTATAAATGAATGACCCAGTCTGGTTAAAAGCCAAGCAAAAAGGGGGGAAGCCCTGAGGCATTAGTGTACTAGTATAAAGACCCAATCTAAAATAAATCCCATGCTCACTCTTCTTGACTGCTTGTAACCAAGTGTGAAATAAATGTGAAGAATACTTTCTTCTCAGTTGGTAAATTCATTTCTTGATTTGTAAAAAGAACCATATTTTCACATGTTTTCACCTTTTCTGGTGTCTAGGAGAGTGATTGGGGGCTTGTTTTTTGGATTGTATCCATACTAATTGCATATATTCTACACTGTACTGCTCACATTCTGTTTTAACATATTATATGCAGCCTACACCACTTGATGTCACACACACACACTACATTTCAAAGGTTTGAGGTCTATTTTTAAGAATTATCTTATATTTGATAAAAAATACCGTAGAAAACTGTAATATTGTGAAATATTTTCTATTTTAATATATTTTAAAATGTAATTTTTTTTCCTGTGCTGGTAAAGCTGAAGCGAAATCATTCTAATATGATGATTGAAATTATTGTGCTCAAGTAACATTTCTTGTCAATATTGAGAAAGTTGTGCTGCTTAATATTCTTTTGCAAACCATGACACTTTTTATTTTATTTATTTATTTATTTATTTAGATTCTTTGATGAATAGAAAGTTAAAAACAATGGCAGTGGAATAATGTAAAAGTCTGTAGTGCAAAAGTATCAATTTCTTTAAAACAAATCTTACTGACCCCAAACTTTTGAACGGTAGTGTAGTTCAACATTTAACATATAATTGTATGATAGTGTAATGAAAAAATATTAAAGGTTAAAAATAAATACTATATTATTATGATTTTAAGTAGTTTGAGTAAAATTGTATTTGACTTTTTAAACCATGCTTTTTTCTTTATGTAGGCCTTCGGATTCGACCCTATGGAGGATTATTACGTGTCCAAGTCCGCTGTTGTGTTTGGAGGATTCTACCTGTTCTTCTTTACAGAGAAAGTCCTGAAGATGATCTTAAAGCCAAAGGACGGGGTGAGGTTTGGACTAATAGTCTTCTGTACAAGTAAACCATAAAGTGGTTATGTTTTTTTTAGCAAACAGCTTTATCTGACATTGTCATTGTGACATGGGTTCCCAGTGACATAAAGTTAGTTTTAGTTATTTTTCATCACTTCAGAACTTTTAAAAGTTCAAACTCGTGACGTTGTGCATTGGAATGTGTGAACAGTATGTACAGAATTGTGTGATTGGTTTTAGTTCCTCAGAGGCTGCACTTTTTATTTGTATTATTCTTTGAAGGACATTGTCCTCCTGTTGGATGTAAAAAAAAAAAAAAAAAAAAAAAAAAAAGGAACTTAATACTCATAAAAATACATTAAGGGTTTTATTGCAGTCTGTAATGGCTTTAATGATTTATCATTACACTTGCTTTTGAGATTGTGAGGGTTGTAATGCAGCACCCTCTAGTGGAGGATTTTCTTTGCAAGCTTATTCACTCTCTCTTTCTTTTGTGCGTTTCTTCTGGTCCTTTTTGTTATTGAAATCTCTTTTGTTAGGGAGGGCATGGCCACGGCCACAGTCACTTCCCTGCAGAGCGCTATGCCAGCTCTAATGGTGACTTGGAGGATGGTGTGATGGAGAAACTGCAGAACGGAGAGGCTGGAGGAGCATCTTTACCTAGAGCGGAAGGAGATGTCAGAGGAGTTGGAGAAGACGACAAAATGCTGAGTACTGGGCAGACAGTACAGGTGAGAGATAAAACAAACCTTAGTCTTCTTCAATTGCTTAAATTATATTTTCCAGTGGTATTACAAATCGCACACACAAAAAATAAATGAAATCTGATAACAAATTTAGCACTTGTGGAATTAGCTTAAATGACTATTAACGTCACCCATTATGTCTCAAAGACAACTTAAAATTAAAATGAACACTATTCAAATGGTATATTAAAGAGGACCTTTTATGCTTTTTTACATTTTCAACTGTCTTTAGTGTATAATGTTGCTATTTGAGCATGAAAATATTCTGCAAAGTTGCAAAGCACAAAGTCACTCCAAAGGGAGTTATTCTCTATATCAGTAAGCACCGTTTCTGAACTCCCTGTGAAACGCCTCGATTGTAGTCTTGAGTTTTCTTCCAGGAACTTACATGTCACAGTATTACTCATTTAAATAATTTCCACCAAACGCATATGAAAATGCTCGAGGCCTGGTTGAGTTGTGTTAATAGTGTGTAGAAACTTGCGGCTATGGGCGTGACATTTCCAAAACACGCTCGTCGAGGTGCTGCAACAATGTAAAATATGTGCGTAAGTGAATGTGTTTTTTGCACATTCGATTCAAGCATGAAAACCTTTTCTTGTAAACCCCAAAAACAAAATTAAGACTCTGAAAAAGAGCATAATATGGCCTCTTCAAGATTAATGTCATGCCAGAATTACGGCAATTATGAATTTCCAACTTCTAAAAACTGTCCAGGACTTTGTCTAATTCATAATTACAACTCTGAATTCAATGAACTATGGCTAATGACGTCATGTAAACTGAACCAAAATGGTTTCAACAGCCAAGGTACTTGAGTACCGCTGCACATTTTGATGTCATTTTAGTATGCTCTTCTTGAGTTTTCTAAATTAAATAATGTGTTTCAAGAGCATATAGAAGTTAATTAATATAGTGCTTTTGCTTTCATTAACATCAAAGCCAGTCATGTTGCAAGGGTTGCCATAAAAGCACATTTTTCTGTTTCTGAGGATGTGACCAGCATCTTAGTGTTGTCAGCTCGTAATTACCATCATTTCAGCACATCTTGAGTGCGGCATGATTAATCAGCACGATTCATCAGTGTGTGGGTGGGGGTGGGGGTGGGGTTTTCTACAAAAATATTAAGCAGCACAAATGTTTTCAACATTGATAATAATGTTAATTGAGCACCAAATCAGCATATTAGAATGATTTCTGAAGGATCATGTGACAAATTCAGGAATACATTACATTTCAAAATACAATAAAATTGAAAACAGTTATTTCAAATTGCAGTAATTTCATATTATTACAGTTTTATAAAAAAAATTGATCAAATAAATGCAGCATTGATGAGTATAAGAAATTTCTTTCAAAAGCATAAAAATATCTCCCTGAAACGTTTTGAACAGAAGTGTATATTGACTTCTCTTGTTTGTGTCCCTGATGCAGGATTCTCAGAGTTCGGGTGGTGCTGGAACGGGTGGATGTTATTGGCTGAAGGGCAGGGCATACTCTGACATCGCCACTCTGGCGTGGATGATCACTTTGAGCGACGGTCTCCATAATTTCATAGATGGTTTGGCTATCGGAGCCTCCTTCACTGCTTCTGTGTTCCAGGGCATCAGTACGTCAGTGGCAATTCTGTGTGAGGAGTTTCCACATGAGTTGGGTGGGTAGAACTGCTTCTTTAACCCTTCTGTTAATGTGACCAATCAAAAATGGCCATAAACATGCTGAATGTGGTGTTGTCGTCATGCAGGTGATTTTGTAATCTTGTTAAATGCTGGCATGAGCATCCAGCAGGCGCTGTTCTTTAACTTCCTGTCAGCGTGCTGCTGTTATCTGGGCATGGGCTTCGGCATTCTGGCTGGGAACAACTTCTCACCTAACTGGATCTTTGCTCTAGCCGGGGGCATGTTCCTCTACATTGCACTGGCTGATATGGTAAGAGACTTCACGCTGATCATTTGCTGGCTTTTAATGAACTGGTTTTTGGAAATGGGGTAATGATTTGATGAATTATATTGATTCCTAAAGGTGAGTTTCTGTGATTTAGTGAAGTGTAAAAGAAGTTAAAGGGATAGTTCACCCCAAAATGAAAATTCTGTCATCATTTACTCACCCTGATTTTGTTTCATACCTGTATGAGTTTCTTTGTTCTGTTGAACACAAAAGAAGATATTTGAAAGAATGTTGGTAATCAAACAGTTGTTGGTAGCCATTGACTTCCATGGTATTTTTTCCTACCATGGAAGTCAATGGCTACTGTCAACTGTGTAGTTACCAACATTCTTTCAAATATTTTCTTTTGTGTTCAACAGAACAAAGAAACTCATACAGGTTTGAAACAACATAAGTGTGAGTACATTTAAAAAAGTTTGGGTGAACTATCCCTTTGCTACCAGTGTTATAACTAAAATTAAAAGCAGTACTAATTTAAATACATTTTTGAAAATGTAATGTACATTTAAAACTAAACTTAAAAAGTATATTATAAAAGGAAAAATGGTAGTTTACATGGGTGAAATTGTTTGGCTTGCATGTTTGTGTGGAAAAATACATTCTACCTCTAGATGGCGATAAAGTGACTATGACTGCGACTGTACTTAACTGTATATTTGACTGTAATTCAATGTGCTGAAAATGCTGATGACAACAGAGCACATAAAGAAAATTACTAATTAATTACAAAAACTAATATGTATATATTTTAGCTTCAGTTTTATTCAATTGAAATGTTAAAAACTAACTAGTAAAACTTGCTGAAATGAACTCAAATTGAACAGTAAATTAAAAAGTAAAAACTAATTTGGTTACAAAACTATAATATATGCACTATTGTTAAAAAGTCATTATTTTTAAAGAACTACTTTTATTCAGAAAAATGCATTAAATGTTCATTAAAGGCATGTCGTAATTACCGGAAAAAGCGCTCACTTGTAATTACTACTTGTAACCTGTGAGTTTTCTGAGAGCTCCGACTAGAGTAGAACGTCACTCGTTGTCATCTCGTTATTACGGTAGTTACGACATGGAGTGAACGCAACATAAATTTATAGATGGTGACAGTAATCACAGTAAAGACATTTGATTGACAAGATTTCGATTTCAAATAAATGGTCTTTATCAAAGAATCCTGAAAAAATATTAAGCAAGTTTTTAAGATTGATATAATAAGAAATGTTTCTTAAGCACCAATTAGCATATTAGAATGATTCATGTGACACGGATAAATTATATTTTACAGTATGTTATGTCCTTAGAGTGCGTTACAGACTTCTTTCAAAAACATGAAATATTGTTCCTGACCTCAAACTTTTGAACTGTAGCTATAAGCATTTGAATGTATAACAGTCTAACTTGATAACCATGAAATCAGAGAATGCCATTACCCATATGGTTATCCCAAAATTGATTCTGTTGATTTGTATAATGTTTCTTACAATCCATGCGTCTCCATATTCCTTTGTCCATCTCTGCAGTTTCCGGAGATGAACGAGGTGAGTCGTGAGGAAGAGGAGGCCGGAGGAAGTGGCTGTCTGCTCACTTTCGCCATCCAGAACGCAGGACTGCTCACAGGGTTTGCCATCATGCTTATACTCACCATCTACTCTGGACAGATACAGCTTGCATAGCAGAGGACCTAAATACAAACTCAGACCCTGAGGGACTAACTCAGCACCTGGACTAAAACCTGAGACCTACTGGGAACTCCAGACTTAAATATGAGCCAGCTGTGCTGGCTTGTTTTAAAATGTTTGCCCAGCTGGACTAGGTCATGGCATAAATTGAAATGATATGGGCTCAAACCCTAGACTGTTTGAATGAAGCTAGAATTGACTGACCTGTGAATTTTGCTTTAAATCCATCCAAATCCCAGACCTGTGGATGGATGGATGCTTTACCATTCATCTAGTTTAGGTCTTCTCTCGTTCTTTTGCCTCAAAGCTTTAGGACACAGTGATGTCCCTGTACTGTGGGGTTTCCAGTACCCTTACATATACATCTGGGTATATTTGTATTGATTTCTAATGTTATTTTTGTTCTTTCTCTCAGAGACAGACCACCTTTGTATTCCTGACCATGAGCATTAGAGTATTGTCCGCTGACTGACATGTTACAGATGGGATAAAACTTGACTCATTTTACTGACATTTAGTCAAATGCAGGTTGTTTCCGATGCTTCAAACCAAATGCTTTTGTTTATTCAATAGAAAAATTCTAAACAAAAAAGACCAGTTTTTCCAATCTTAGGGACTAGATATATAGATATACTGTAGGCTTATTAGTTGACACTCATTCTATTAAGCTGAACTAAGTAGGTCACTTTAATCAAAGGTTACTCTGAACTGTTGCATAAGTAGCTTTTAGTGTAGATACAGAGCAGTGTCTGTTCATAAATGTATCCGTACTTAATTTCTCCCCTCAATGTCATTCCATTATAGCAAGTGAAATGCTTGAAAAGGATTCATTTGTTATTGATGTGGGGTTTTTAACCTCTTTAACAAAAAAGCAGAGACCAAGTTTCTTCTAGAAAAATCTCCTCCAACTTTTATCTGTCAATTTATGACCAGAATAATTGCTGCACATTTTATTGTATCCTCCTCTCATTTGTTATTTGCATAACCTTGAATGTTAATTGACAGACAGAAAAAAGATCATCCCACTTCAGTTTTTATTTGATAACCATTTATGATGATGATTATTATTAATTAAATAATAACTACTCCCAAACCTCAACTTAACATATTGTATTTTAAGAATATTTTCCACATCCTTTCATTTAATCTGAATGCAGTACTCTTCATATTTTAAGAAATAATTGGGAAATACAAGCAAAATATCTGCATAAAGGTACAATAATACTGGTAATACTTTAGAATAAAGTTCCATTGGTTAACTTTAGTTAACTACATTAGTAAACTAACCATGAAAAATACTTCTAGAGCATATAATAACTTCATGTTCATGCATATAATAAGTTCATGTGCATTTCAATGTTTACTAATACTGTATATTATTAAAATCGAAAAGATCTGCTAATATCATTTAATGGACCTGAGTTAACATGAACTAACAATGGACAGTTGAATTTGTATTAACTAACGTTAACAAAGATTAATAAATACTGTAATAAATGTTCTGTGCTGGGAAGATTTCTTACAAATTTGTAGCAGGTTACTGATTTCCAAATTACATGAAATTTTTTTTAGTTAGCAACGTAATCCATTACGCTACACATTTAAGGTAATGTAATCTAACTACTTTTTAATTACTTTGAGATTACTTTTGACCTAACTCGTTTATCACATTGAATTGAATAGGATATTATTGTACCATATTGATATAAAAATATAAATAGAAACAAAATATATTTCATTCTATAATATCAACAACATGAAATGCATTAAATATTACATTACGTCAGGGTTTCCCATTGAATATAATCTAATTACAAGTACTTAAATCTTGTTATAATTAGTTACTTCCCAGCACTGTAAATGTATTAGTCATTGTTAGTTAATGCATTAAAGTTAACAAATGGAACCTTATCGTAAAGTGTTACCATTTTCCTTTATAGATAGCACTATAGTACACTAGAGCTCTTTGCTAATTTAGCATCTAGACTGACAGGACTCGCTTGAATATTTTTTGAATACCATTTAAAGCTGAAGTGTAATTTCTGTGGCACTAATTTATTCAAAAGTTTTTGCAAAATTCTGACTGTTTGTTCGGATAGGCTTCCTGAACACTACTATTGGTCACCACCCCAAATTCACCAGTCTTGTTGTGATCAACCAACAAATGACAACTTTGTTTCTGCATATTAAGATGGAAATTAATATTGGGGAAAAAATGACACTTCAGCTTTAAAATGACTTACAAGTTAATTAGGAGTATTAATCTTATACATATGTTCAATTTATATGCACAAAAATACCATTTAAATAGTTACAAACTATGAGATTATTCAGAAATTGATCTCGCGCTTTAGATCAACCTTTATGACGACGTTTGTCTTCCAAAAAAAAATAAAAATTCTTCCATTGCTTAATATTCATGCTAGTTATATTCTTATCTGCTATTTTACTGCATAAGAATTGAACCGGACACCCCAGTATACTGTTTAGCAAATATCTACAAGATCATTCTGTTCATTGTTTGAAATGTAATTTTAGAACTGAACGTGAAGCATATGGTCAACAGATCTGAGTGTAACAGTTTCAGGGTCGTATTTGCATTTTCTGTGCATTTAGACTATCAGCGTTACTTTTTCTATAAGCCCCTTTGTCTGATAAGTGTATGTAGAAGTTGCATTCAGCTTTGTGTGTGTGGTACAGGTTATAGAAACCATTATTTCAGCTGGCGTCTTATTGCTATGCATTGAAATGTCCTCTTAAGTGAATTTATGCCTTAACGAGAGGAGGTAGTCACCATTCAGTGGTAAAAGTTTTAAGTTTTTGTACATCATTTTAAATTCAGTAATATTTAAAGATTCTTTTGTAGTGTAGAATGTGTGTGAATGTCTGTTTGTGATTTTGCAATAATTTTTTTGTCATCAGTAATTGTATTTAAATAAGAGGGAAGCTGTTTTTAAATTGTGTTGTACGAGAGTATGTGAGCACATCAGCATCTCATTGTTTTTTGTAGTGGATGGAGGCCAGTGTACCTGGTTATGATGAAGACTTTATGTTACTGTAAACATCTCAAGTGTTTTGTGACTCATACCTGTGCAACATGCGAAATCTGATTGCTGGTGGCTTTTGTTTGTTTGTTTGTTTGTTTGTTTTGAAATATTAAGCCATGGGTTTTAAGTTCATCTTTTGTGCAATGAAAAAAAAGAAAACATGATCCAAAACTGAAAACTGTTGTTTCTCATTCATTTGTATGGTCTATTATTTAATGATATTTTGACTACAAATCATTTATAGTTATGTTGATGACATTCATTTTTATAAGCAACTTGTATTATTGATCGCAGACAATAATTCAGCTATGTAAGTCTAAGAATATTCTTATTACTTTGAGTTAGGGTTAGTGAAGTACTCCTCTTCATCAGGTTTGTGTTTTAATGTCCTTTGAAACATCCTTAGATTCTTGATTTATCTATAAATATTGCTGCTAAATAAAGAACTGATCTGATTATCTGTTTCAATGATGACAAGCAGAGTTAGTGTCCCAGTCACACCACTGAGAATGGCCGAAGTTACACATATGGGGCCCTATTTTAACGATCTGAAACGCAAGTGTCAAAGCGCAAAGCGCAAGTAACTTTGTGGGCGGGTCTTGGCGCTGTTGCTATTTTCCCGGCGGGATAAATGACTCTTGCGCCAGGCGCAAATCTAAAATGGGTTGGTCTAAAGAGCTTCATTATTCATAGGTGTGGTTTGGGCGTAACGTGAAATAAACCAATCAGAGCGTCATCTCACATTCCCTTTAAGAGCGGTTCACAGCCGAGGAGAGCAACGCTCTCGTCAGGGACGTTGGGGATGGAGAAACCCACCCAAATTAACTTCGATTAAAAAGGCGTATGATAATGATAATTTGGGTAAATGTGTAAGCTAGATGTATGCTTTTATAATAAATTGTCTATCTATCTATCTATCTATCTATCTATCTATCTATCTATCTATCTATCTATCTATCTATCTATCTATCTATCGTAATAATGTATGATTTGCAAAAATGAAAACTGCTGCTTCTGTGTAGATGAGAGAATCAAAGTGTATGCGCGTTGTGCACACACTACATTGATTATGGCCAAGCATGCGCCCTTAAAATAGCTTATGAATAACATGCGCAACGCGCCACTGACTTTAAACTATTTTTTCCTGGTTAGTGGCGCAATTGTTTTCTAAACCTGCAAAATAGCATGAAGGAACGTTTGCGCCGGAACACGCCTCCTTTTTTGCGCTGAACCGCCCATGGAGCGCAAGTTCATTCCCTAGTTTAGCGACGTGCTTCTGTGGAGGGAAAAGCGCGCTTTGCGCGGGTGAAAAATAGGAATGATACATGCGTCGGTGCAAAGTCAATTGCGCTGGGTGCAAGATAGGGCCCACGGTGTTTTACTCAATTGAGACTAAACGCAAAGGTTTTTTGATTACTCACTCACTCCTGAGTGTCTGGCGCGAGTGATTTCAATGTTTAAGTCAATGTAAAGACGCGTTTACGCGCGTCTAGAGGTCCTGCGGTAGACGCGAAGCCCGAATGAGGCGAATTGACTTTGTCGGCCCTGCACGACACACGTTAACTGTAATCATGAGCCCGAGCCCGATTTAAACCCGACCAGAGAGAGAAGTTTTACACACATTTTTTTTTAATATGTGGGCCGTTATAACCAGGGGTGACGCCAGGGAAGTTGAGATGAAGCAAAGATGAAGTTGACGATCGCCATCTCCGCAGTGACGTGCGGTCTGGGTAGGCAAACTAGGCACTGCCTACCCTGCCAAATTTTTACTGTTTATTCTTGTGATTTATATATGCAATATGTGTGTTATTCCAATTATTTAGACGTTATGATAACAAATGTAGCAGTTACGCATAATCAAATAAAAACAAATCGTAGAATAAGCAGTGCTTTTCTGTCCATTCATTGCAGACGGCAAGCGAAAAACCCATGTTGCGCATGCGCACTTCGATCCTGTATTCTTTAACATGTACGTCAAAAAGCACAACTCTGCTGTGCCTTTGGACGTAAATATGGTATGCCCGTAACATCTCCGTAACATATCAGACATGGACCAATTAAAATCGAGATATTACTGGACATTTGCGCAGCTAACGTCATTAACGTTACACCACAGCTAGCTTACATGCCTAATCCCCGCGCCAAATTCAAAGCCAAAATGACAGCACCCCGGCTGTCATCACAAAAAATTTTAATTGAGAGCCAGAGACTTTGCAAACTGAAGGCCCGTAAAGACGAGTTTTACAAAGCTGTGATCGACGTCTTCACGAGGAAAGAGCGGCGGATGAATTTTATGTAGGCTGCAAATAATCTACCGATTGGTGAGTCAAAAACTATTTTGGGCTTAATATTGAATTGATAAATATGGTTGAATTAATGCAAGCCATTATGCCTTCATATTCAATTGAGCAGTGTGTGGTTTTACTTTTGGCTGCTGTGCAACAATAAGGATTAAGAATGGTTGCATTCTAATGCTGGAGTGGACATGTTATCGGTGTGTGTGCCTGTGTGCCGCGATTGTGTGTGTGCGACGTGCGTGCGTGTATGTATGTGTGTGTGTTTGTGTGTGTGAGAGAGAGAGAGAGAATACACGATATAGGCTACATCCTGATTTGTACATTTCTTGATATGCCGCGCTTGTGCGTAACGTTTACTGTTATTATGTATTATTAGCCTAAACAATAAATCAAATCTGGCTTTCATAACTCTGTGCCTACTACTGCCTAGCCTCTTTAAGACATCACCGCACGTCACTGCATCTCCGTAGTGAATGCATATGGAGAAATGCATGGATTACATCAGAGTGTTGCCCATTTCTTTTCGTTTTAAATTGTTTCGTTTAAAGACATTTCAAGCTTTCTTTAGATATATTTCTTAATATTCTCTGTGAGGCATACACTGAGTTTCGGTTAATTTATGATGAGATGCGCTCTAGTTAACGTGCAGTCAGGGCCGGCGCGTCCATATAGGCGAACTAGGCAATTGCCTAGAGCAGCACTTTTGTAAGGGCGGCAAAATGTGAGCCAACCGGGAATGAACAATTCACAAAATAGGCTATATGATTTGCTGAGCTGCCGCTCCCCCGCCCCGCCCCCTGCTCTCACGAGTCATGACTGAGTGATGGGAAGTTCGGATCATTTTACTGACTGTCTCTTGTTCGATCTCGTTCATAAAAATGAACGAATCTTTATTTGAGTCATTTCGTTAATTTAAGTGGCTTTAAATGTTATACTTTTAACAGCCAAATTCCCGATTACATCCACCTACGCAATGTTGATAATATTCTGAATTAAGAAATCATTATAATGCAGTCAAACATAATTTACAGAACATAATAATTACTTTACCTTCCGAGTCTTTCGTTCATTTGTCACCTGACATACGCAATGAACATATACGTTCATGAATCGAGACTTTTGAAGGAGAAAGCACACCAACAACAGAGGGGTTCGTTGTTAAAATATATTGATCCAGGGAGTATGTGCAAGGATGACACACCATCAAGTCCACCACAGAACCAATTGAGACCGCTAGCACAGCTAACGTTACTGGAATTTCTATTAAAAAAAATGTTGCACACCTGGCATCCGAGATGCCGCATCCTTCACCTCATTCGCGCTTTAATATGTTCAACACTATAAAATCTGGTGAAATACAATAGGCCTACTTTCGTATTTAATTTAACTTAATTTCGTTTTTATTTATTTAAATTTCGTCTTTCTTTATTTAAATTTCGTTTTTTCTTTATTTAAATTTCGTTTTCTTTTTATTTAAATTAGTTTTTTTCTTTATTTAAATTTCGTTTTTCTTTATTTAAATTTCGTTTTTTCTTTATTTAAATTTTGTTTTTCTTTATTTAAATGTAGTTTTTATTTATTTAAATCTACCCTTTACTGTGTCAGTAATTTTTTAGTCAGACAAATATTAGACTACCTTAAAAGTAGCCTTGTTTAAGTTAACAGACCTGTGTGTGTGCGTTTAATAAATAAGCAAATAAGCCCTGTCCGCGTGAGGCGCGCCGCTTCCCGCTCGCGCTGTTCTGTTCTAAAAGTTCCCAGCAAGCAATAGCCGTCTTTTCAACGTCTGGGTTAAATATAGACCCGATATAGTCCGGCTATGTGTAACCCACTTTTAGCCCAAATAACATTTAATCTGGATAAATGTATTTTTTTCCAAAATAACTTGTGAGATGTATGATATTCCATCATGTAAGCAAAGTCTACTGTGATTACAAGTTGTTTGGTTTGCTTTATTTTACATGTTATATGTGTAGGCTATGCGTAGCCACGATTTAGCTCATATTCAGACCCGGCTATTGTAGCCCACTTTTAGTCAAAACTGATTAATTGTAGTTTTTTGCCAGGCAGTGCATGAGATGGTTGATATTGCATCATGTTCGCATTGGTAATGATATCTACAAGGTTCAATGTGTCATTTCAAGACATGGTCGATCTGTAGTCACGATTTAGCTCTGAATTGGACGGGCTATATGCGGTCTGCTTTAGCCCACCTGGCGAAATGAAGGCAATCTAGTCTACGTACGGCTTGGCTATAGCCATGATTCAGACCAGCGATATAGTATAAGAATATTAGTCTTAAAAATGTTTTCGCTCACACAGCTTAATGTTTGCTGTCACACATAAACATAACATTTATACATAATCTACGATATGGCTGTCTATCATTTCAAATTAAATCAAATGCAATGGCATTTCTCAACCGCTAGATGGCACAATCGAAACACTACTGAGACACCACTACTGGGACTACTGGCATTGCGTGACTAGATCACTTTAGCCAGATCTCGCGAAACGATACACATTTCCTCCATTTTCAATTTTATTTTACACGAGGCCGCTGTCGGAGAGCAACGGGCGAGCGACACTCTGAAAACCTTCAAATTTCTACTTCGATCTTGTAAGTATGCGTGTTATTTTTGTTATGTTTATTGTTTAAAGTAGTTAGTTGTTATAATGTGTAGACCGTGACATTTTAACATTACCATTGCAGAGTAAGCCTACTATTTTTCTCCAACAAGTTAACGTTACCTGCACGTGTTATTGCAACTGTGCCCTTAATCTAAAATGTATCTAAATTCAAGGTGGTAAGCATGAAACTATGAAACTTATTTTATTTTTAAAATGAGAAGTTTCATGAAACTATGAAACTTATCATTTTATTATTAAAGATACTAATATATTTTTGTTTTTATATTAGATTAGAGTAAGTAATAATAGTTTTTGATTTAATGCAAATTTTCAAAGTACTTTACATAAAACTTAACAGCAACATATGCATTCATGAAAAGAAATTATAAAAAAATATTTGTTCCTTTCCAATTAATAAAAGGTAGTGGAAAACAGTAAAGTCTTTAAACTTGATTTAAAATAATTCAAATATGCAGCATACATTCAGTTTTCAGTGAATTTGTTTCAGATATATGGTGAATAAAAACTGAATGCTGCTTCTCCATGTTTTTGTTTTGACTTTGGGGATATAAAAGTAGCTGGCTAGTGGCTACTGTCCCAGATGACCTGAGAGGTCTGCTCTGGATGGTTCATAATGCATCAGAAGATTAGAAATTTACTTTGGCCTTAAAATGTTAATTTAATAACTAACTGTAGTATTTTGATATGAATTCTTTGACAGACAGATAGCCAGTGTAAAAACATCAGAACTGGAGTGATGTAATCCACTTTAAAGACACTATCGCAAATTATCCAGCAATCAGTCAACAAAGTACAGCAATTGAATATACAGAACACTTGTCACTGACTATCATTAAATGTCTTGTTACCAACATTCTTCATAATATATATTTTTTGTGTGTGTTCAACAGAAGAAAGCCATACAGGTTTGGAACCAAGTGAAAGTGAGTAAATGATTACATGATTTTTTTTTTTTTAAGTGAACTACCCCTATAAGTATCTTTTTATGTTCATTAGAGTTATATGAGTAAGTGATAAAGAATGATTTATAGGGATAGTTTGCTTTGAAATTAAATTGGTATGTTTTAGCTTACCTTAAGGGCATCCAAGATGTAGGTGTCTTTGTTTCCGCAGTAGTTTTAATTTTGATATTTTAGGTCAAACTGTTCTTGTCAGTCAGTCAGTCAGTCATATAATGCAGGTCTATATGGTCACTACCTGAAAGAGCACGATTGTTGTCACGATTTGTTATGATTTCTCTTACATTAAGAGCAGGCTTTTTGACGTGCCTACATTTGTAATTAAAAAATTTTGGTTAGCAGGAAAAATTGTCTAATGAACCGTTCTGTTTAAAAATCCATACTGAAATCGAACCAAAAGCCTCGTACAGAATCGTTCAATACGTGTATCGTTACACCTCTAAAATAAATATATATATATATATATATATATAATTAGTGCATCACCATTATGCAGGCAAAAAAATTAAATTATTGATATTAATTTATTAATAATATTGATATAAATTATATAGTCTCAATCTATATTCCGTTAACTCTATATTGGCCAGCTCTAGTGTGCATCCTAGCAAAAGTGAATGACTGTAATTAGTTAAAAATGATTGTCAACAATGCTTTTCTTGAGCAATAATATTTTTCTTTTTCTTATTTGACAGACGCAGTGATGACCAACTTTCCTTCGGCGACTGAATGGGAAATAAAAAATTTAATTTCTGGTCATTTTAAACAAGCACCAGGGAGAGCAGGGGGTGGTGGTTATGAATATAAAGCTAACAATTAATTCTTAAAAATTTTAGTATCTTAAGTCGTTTTACAAATTTTCCAATATTTTATGTTAATTTTTATGTTTGAATGTTGTCTAAGTTGTTAATATAATTGTTCTAAATAAATCCTTTATATTCAATTAGTTTGGATGGATTTTCCTTTATGAGAACCTGTTATATTTGAGTGAAAATCCTTATGCCTCATTTTGTTGTCTATTACATGTATATGTAGTGTAATTAATGTCTATTCTTGGGCTATGGTTAGACGTCTATTAGATTTTCACTGACAGCCCAAATTCAGCCTTGGTTTAGCCTAGACCCATATTGCCTGTCTATTAGACATATATATGTAGTCGTTTAATAGCCGTCTAATTAATGACTAGTTCTTGGGCTATGGTTAGACGTCTATTCTTGGGCTATGGTTAGACGTCTATTAGATTTTCACTGACAGCCCAAATTCAGCCTTGTTTTAGCCTAGACCCATATTGACTGTCTATTAGACGTATATATGTAGTCGTTTAATAGCCGTCTAATTAATGACTAGTTCTTGGGCTATGGTTTGACGTCTATTCTTGGGCTATGGTTAGACGTCTATTCTTGGGCTATGGTTTGACGTCTATTCTTGGGCTATGGTTAGACGTCTATTAGATTTTCACTGACAGCCCAAAATTAGCCTGATTTTAGCCTAGACGTCTAGGCTATGTTTAGACGTCTATTAGACGTCTATTAGACGCAAAATTGCTTGCTGGGTTGAACGTGTCGCGTCTCGCGTGTCCATCTATATTGCACCAAATGCGACACTGCACTCCCTTGTGAAGTCGATTGGATGAACGGTTCTCGAAATAATCAAAATGCAAACAGACAGACAGACATATAGATATTCCTGCCTTTATTAGAGAGAAGAATATGTTCAGCCCCCTTTCCCGAAGCTTCAAATATTCGATGTTCATTACTACCGAAGCTTCGAAGCTCAAAAAATGGTATTCGGACCAGCCCTAGGGGCGGCACAATTGTTTTTCGCCTAGAGCGGCAGAAGTGCACGCGCCGGCCCTGCGTGCAGTGCAAGTGACCGGGGCGCGCGGGCGCCTCCATGATTACTATAGCCTATGTCTGCTATATTTGCTTCTTAAATACATGCAATTCGTTGATGAAAAATGAATTAAAATTAAGATACAATTTATACAAAACGAAATTCACTTTAAAGAAAGGCTTTCTACAAAACAAAACTTAATGAAGTGGTCAAAATCATGTCTGACCCACTCCAAGTCTCCCGATATAGCCTACTGCACATCCTATCTTCGTGCTGTTCACTTTTCATAATCAACATAGATGAAAAAAAAAAAAAAAACATTATAATATTTTAACAAATATGAAACTAAATGAGCTTATTTAATGGCCACAGCACATATAGCAGGCCTACAGAATATCTGTACAAATTTCTGCACATTCATTTACTGCTTATGAATTTTAGGCTACACAAGTTGAAAGGCATTTGTTTGTGCATAGTAAAACATATCTGCAACATTTATCAAGTTCACGGATAATTGTGCGTGTATTTATTAATTATTATCTTAATTAATAATGCAACAAGGACAAATCATGTAAACTGCCTTGTTTGTTTATTCAGAATGAAATGGATCGCAAATGGATCCGAATGAAGAAACGTAAAAAAAAAAAAAAAAAAAAACGTGAACAATGATGAACACAGAAAATGAACAAGAATGAACTTTGGATGAACTTTGGATGGCCTAGGAGGAGTAGGCCTAGTAGGCTACAACTATAATTCAACAAGGTTTTATAATAGAATATTTTTTAAACAAAATAAATATTTTTAATGTTTATTATCCCGGGCCCGGTGTGATGCGTGCGAGTGGAGGAGAAGCTGAGCATGACACGTGACGTGTTGCATTTTGTAACACAAGTGCTGGATCAAGGGCCCGGCCCGGGTCGGGTCAAGTTCGGGCTCGGGCAGAGAATCTAAGCTCTGATTTATGTGATCCTGTCCATTAGCTTTGATCCATCGGCTTCGGCTTTTCAGAATGTCACCAAGTAGCCTACAAATATTTATGTAATTTTTCAGCGGGAAAACTCTAGCTAGCTAGCTGGGAACAATGAAAAGGGTCCAGAGCAGCAAATGCAGTGAATGAAGTTCATGTTCTCATGGTTTATTTTTATGAATAAAAATGTTTCATAACATCCCCCCCTCTGTTTTTTTCACAAATCGCACCCTGGATATAAACGCTAGATGTCTTATGGCGCAGTCACTTCCGGCATCACCGTTCGGCCATCTTGTACAGGCAAGGTGAGTGATCAGCACCCACACAAATCCTCTTATCTCGCTGAAATCTTGACGGATTTACAAACGGTTTGGTTTCTTACAAACGTTATTAAAGGAGAACTTGGTAACTTTTTTAACTAAATAAAACTGTCTAGAAATCATTTGGATGGTTAAACCACCTGTTCTGGTAATATTGGTGACTTTCCCCGCTCCCCCCAGCGTTCCCAGGCGGAAAACCAACCTTGCAACTTCGGGACTACCGTCCCGGCAAGATAGAAATTGGAAGTCTCGTGAGAAGCGAGGACGAGAACGAGAACGAGCGCGAAACACGAATTGCTTTACGGCAATTCGACATAAACACACACGCATGTATGATATATTACCAGATTACCCACCTCGGTAGACATAGCTCCACACGATACAGTTGGCTTGCTCCGATCAAAACAAACGCACATGAGCAGCGGCAGAAAGGGGGAGGAGGCTGCCGCAAGTGAGTTTTTTACGACCGTGTTGTGAAATATACGCCCCACCACAGCTGTAGGGGGAGCTCGTGGGGGAAACATGCGACAACAAAAGGAAAAATCAGCGAAGAAGTGACTAGAGTTCGCTAGAGTTGCCGAGTTCTCCTTTAACGTGGCTATAATTCCGAATGCTTGAACATGTAAGTTATAATTATTCATATGTATGCAGTAGCTACATCTCTGACGTTTATAATAAACCAAACCGTTTGAAAATCGGTAGAAAACTGAGCAAGTTATGGTTATTTAAAAGTACAAGCACCATTAAACAAGTGAGCGAGCTGCCTGTGGCATGATGGCCGCCACGTGCGAACGTCGACCTCCATTGGCCAGCAGCGCGCACGAGACATCTAGCGTTTATATGATATCTATGGTTTTGCCGTCAGAGTGTGCGCCGTTATCCGCTGTGTTTGACAGGCTTCTGATTGGCCAACGTGGCTTTACGATTAGGGTTATATCGCCTCCTGGTGTGGCATGCTCTTGACAGCGCTTGATGGCGTGTTTTTGCGTTTTCATGTAGACGGAGATTTCTTTTAAACCGAGCATGTGTGGACGGGATTTTTTTTTTTTTTTAAACGCAGGAGTTAAAACTCCGGTTATAAAAATACCCGTGTCCGTGGACTAGGCATAATAATGAGAAACTTTCTCATAATTATGACTTACATCTCATAATAATAATAACAGAAAACTTGATAAAGATGAAACTCCATGACTGTTCCGTCGTCCATCATCTCAGAGGAGCATTAATAGCCAGCTGACATGATTTCTGCTTTTCCTCTCTTTTGTTTTCAGCAAGCAAAGGGAGATTGGATTTATCCAGCATGGTTGTAATCCAGTGGATGATGGATGTTCTGCACTAGTAAGGTGGTGTAAGATCATTTTCACAGGTTGATAAAGTTCTCAGTTATGTGTTTTTGGGGTATTAAGTAATATAAAACCTTTATGAGAAATAAAAACAGACACAACTGAGTCACTAGTTGTCATTCAGTAAGATTACAGAGCTATAAAAGTGAATGTGAAGTGAAAAAGTGACTTTCTCAGTTTGTGAGAAATTAATTTCACACGTCCAGTACAATTATGTGGTTTTGTTTCATTAAAACTGTGTATACTTTTTTTCTCGATTTACCCTGAAAGAATGGAAGTGAAACGTGACATGCCCCATAGGTGGCGGGATTCATTGTAACATGACCATATGATGGATTCAAATGTTATCTGATCTAATCCAAAAAATATACACAAGACAAACTCAAATATTTTGTCAATAAAATATAATTATCAACTTTTTCATATAAAATAATGCCATTTTTTGGTATTTCCTTAGGACGGACTACCCAGCCACCTTTCCGGAACCTTGGGTAGCGAACCGCATAACACACCTCACCATCACTGGTTCGATTGCATTTTAAACTGTAAACTATGCCACATGGGCACATGATGACTCCCCAGCCGCCTAGTATAAAACAAAAAAAAGACATTCTTCAAAAAAAATTCTTAATTTTTTTTAAACATTAATGTATTGCCAATATATTGACTGTAATATCAAAGGTTATTTGTAACACCAGACAAAACAGTATTAGAAATTAAGCTCACCAGAGGCACCCCAGATTTTTCCGAAGATTTTGTCATATGTTTGCCTTGATTTCATTTCATTAGACAATCTGAGGAGGAGATCACTCCGAGATCCAGTGGAGTCCAGACCACATTCTTTGCATAGTTTCCGAATACAAAAAAAATATTATTGAATATAGTGTAGTATATTGGAAAAAAATAGTAGTACTTTTACAAACAAACCTTTTGCTTTTGAAGTTCTTCCTTCAGCCTCTCCTCTGTCACCATCATTTCTGCAGTCTCTGAGGCAGACTTTGAAGAATGAAGTTTTTCATACTATGTTTAGTTTATGTCTAGTTTAGCACACTATCTGAACGACGCGTGTTCTTGCCAATCCAAGGAGCCCAGAAGTGATACGTTGGTTTAACAACAAATGGATTTTGTGCACCACCTACAAAAGCAGAATTAAAAACATAATAAGCTGTGTGATTCTTTTAATTTCTTTGCAATATAGTGAAAAAAAAAAACTGTTTGCACATACTTGCAACAAATCCACAACATATCGTCTCTTTGGACAATGCCTCCCAGAATGTTTCCAGATTGACTTCCCCTTGAAAGTTTTCTGGAGGATCCTCTGTCACTTATTGGAAGAAAACAAAAGTGTACAAAAAATGTTCACTATATGGCAATAACATGAAGAAAAAATAAATAGAAAATAAATAAATAAAACAAACTTGGAAGTGAACATGATTACAATAAACATACCAGAAAACTAGAAAACACCCTTTTTGTGTAGATCCATTATCACAACGGGGATAATCACCACAGGTAACGCATGAATACCTGTACTTATGTTTTGTAAGGGCCTCAAAGTGTAAATAGGCATGCAGCACCGTGTCTGCTGACGGAAACTTTAAACCGAAATCTCAAATCTTGCAAAAAATCAATGGCTCTGCTCACAGAAGTATGCACCTGGAATAAACAAAATCTGTTTTAAGTAACATATATATACCTACACCATAGTGTTAAATTAAAAGTTACCTGGAGAAGGCTTCTCAAGGTTAGTCATAAGGGTATGGCAAGGATGATGTGGTCATTGAAGTTATGTAGGTGGTCTTTCCACTCCTGGTAACGGTAGAACATTCCACAAAGTGGGCACCGCTTACAGTAGGTGGCAACGTCTAAAATGTAAACAAGTAATACATCAGAGGACAATTTAGCTGAATATCACACACGAAATTACATAACACAAAATCATACCTTCATTAATGGACCAGTTTGTGAGTATTTTAGCCTTCTTTGTAATTAGGATGGGATCACTGAGGGGGACGACACCTGCACAACTCTGACAGATGTTTTCATCTGGACAAAGGTTTCTTGGGTAGTCTTTGTCTGGTGATGGTACATGCACATCGTCTGGTAGATCAACGGGTATCTTCTTGTGCTGAAGAATGTAACATACCATATTTAGCCCCAGATCTTTTGGAGGATAAACAGGACTGTCTTCTCTGAAATCCTTCTCCTCAGATTGTGCATGTGGCTCTTTGTGTGGTGATTCTTCTCTGCTGAAGACTGTTCGAAACAACTCACGTTGTGTCTGAAAAAGGTGCCATTTTGCAATACATTTGTGCACACATGAGCGCCACAATTTGGCACAGGGACAATGCCATGTGTTTAATTTTGAGTCATACACAACCATTACACGTCCCAACCGCCTGTAATAGGAGACACTGGGTTCAAATACTGAAATCAACTTCTTTGTTTCAGGGGTGCCAATCGAAGTTTGAACAGAGAGTGGAATGCAGTTGCTGTTGGCAAGCTGCTGCCGAGTAAGGCATATCTTCTTTTCATTACTAAACCACTTTGCTTTTACCATCTCGGTTAAAATCTCCTCTTTCAGGGAGACTAGCCTAGTTCTGCAGAAGATGTGCAGTAAGTTACAGAGCGGATGTGTTTGCACTGATATGATGACAGGCCACTCCTCTGTGCAACTTCCATGTTGACCTGACATTCATGTGATTCATAGATGACCTTATGGTGTTCTCCCCATGTCTTGAGCCGAATATGAAGAGGAACACTGTGACCCTTGGTAACTTTAAGGACTGTAAATATGCCATTTGTCCTGTCAATGCACTGGCTTGCAAGATGGAATGTGGCATTAATATCCTGTATTGGCTGTTCTGTGTGTTTGGTGATGGAGATGGTGTGCACTGCAGTGGCTGGAGATGGAGTGCTCAGCGCTGCAGTGGCTGGAGATGGTGTGCTCAGCGCTGCAATGGCTGGAGATGGAGTGCTCAGCGCTGCAGTGGCTGGAGATGGTGTGCTCAGCGCTGCAGTGGCTGGAGATGGTGTGCTCAGATGTTTGTCCCAATGTTTGTGTTGCTCCTCAACATATGAAGCCATCAGGGTCTTGAGTGTCCTTTTGATCCTCTCTGTTAAATCGTCTGTGGATGATATGCAGTGGAGATTGGGCCAATAAGCCAAAGCTTGAATTCTCTTGGGAGTCTTAAATCGTCCAAAGTGCCCAGCCAAAGGATCTTCATGAAAAGCTTGAAGGAATGCATGTCGAAGATTCTTTGGTACGTACACTTGATAGAGAGTTTTATGAGAAGTTTGCATGACTCTGAAAACTTTATCCTCCAGTATAGTAAATTTTGTTGTAGGATTAACGATAATTTCCCCGGTTTCTACTATCCTTTGATAGTAAGACTTGATCTCCAAATCCTCTTTCTGAAATTTCCAAATTAGATGATCAGTGAATGGCAACTCCTCTTTTTTGTCAGGTATTTCAGATACCAGAGTGGAACAAGTGAAAACAGGAGTATGGGGATCATCCAATGGAGCTCTGGACAGTGCATCAGGAACGGTGTTGTACTTTCCCTTTCTGTACTCCACAGTAAAGGTAAATTCTTGAAGCTGCAAAGTAGGGCTGAACGATATGGACAAAATTTCATATCTCGATTTTCATGCCAGATATCTCGATATCGATACAATACGATATGACTACGGGGTTCGGTGAAAACCAAGCATTTCTCAGAAAAATAAAAAGATCATAATACAAAAAAATGTGGAAAGTATAGTTTTATTTTTAAGAACAAGTCAACATTAACATAAATTACAAAAAAAAATAAAAAATACAAATCAAACCTTTTACTGCAGCTCTGCTTTAACAATAAATAACAAATGCAGCAGCTGGTGGAACATTGAAAGTGCATTGAAGTGCAACAACATTTATATTCTTCAAAAGATCACATAACTGAATGCAGAAAATGCATTTGCTACTAACAGAACAGAGGTAGTTACAGGCAGCACAACTTCTACAGATTCTTTGCCAGGAACACTAGCTTGTTAACCATGTCAGGCTTCAGACAGGACCTCTGACAACTCACAATGTTGCCTGATGCACTAAAAATTCTCTCTGAGGGAGAGCTGGTGGCCTGCATGCACAAGTATTTTCTTGCCATGTTGCTGAGCCGGGGAAAGTTGACTTTGTGAGTTAATCTCCACCACAGAAGGGGGTCCTCGTCGTTGTCAATTGTGGGGGACTGCATGTAGGCACTCAGCTCAGCTTCTATGGCAGCAGTGGGATCGATTGGTACTGTTGCACTTGCGGTGGATCTTTTGAAGAAACTTCCCAACGACTTCTTAGCCTTTTTGGTGGGTGGGGGTGAAACTTCTTCCACTCTGGTCTCTCTGTACTCAACAGAATGCTATAATAGTAAAAACAAAAAAAACAAGAAAAAAGAATTTAATTAGTTTTTATATGAATGATCATTACTGTATGAACAACACAATTCAGCTAAATTTAAACTTAAATATTTACTAAAATGTAAGATAATGCATTTAAATGGAAGGAACTCTTCTCATTTACTCCATTCTAACCATTATTTTTACCTTGTGTTCCATCATCTTCATCTCTGACACCAGTCTGGCTTTGATGATGGGGACGTCGTTGACACTGATGTATTGTGTCTTGTATCTTGGATCCAAGAAGGATGCCACATCCAGGAGCTCTTGTGTAACTCTCTCTTCATACTTGCTGTTCAAGTACTCCAAAATTTTCTTTTTTAAGGACTTGGTCATGTCTGTATCACCCTCCTCTGGTGCCAAGATGGTTGTGTTAAACAGGCTGAGTACTGGTTTGATGTGTGAAACACTAACGTAATCCTCCCCTGACAGAGCATCCGTGAATTCAAGCAGTGGTCCCAGTGCCTTGCTGACTGACTCCAGCACATCCAGATCTTGATATCCAAGAATTAGGTGCCGGGTATTTCTGTCCTCTGAGAGGACCTCATGGAGTGCTTTCTGCTGCTCCAGAATCCTGTTAATCATGAGCACCCTAGACCCCCATCTAGTTTGACACTCAGTGATGAGTCCATGGACTGGAAGGTTGAGGCGCTTCTGGGCTTGCTCAAGTGCCACTCTCTTTTTCCAGCTGTGTGAGAAGTGGCACACCAACTTTTTGCAGACACCTGTTGCACGGCTGATCCGGCTGTCACCTTTCACTGCGTTTTCTTGGAAAAATAGATGTACAAAAATAATTCATGATTATTTTACAACAGCTAAATAACCACATAATAATGCAGATTGTTTTCTCTCTCTCTCTCTCTCTCTCTCTCTCTCTCTCTCTCTCTCTCTCTCTCTCTCTCTCTCTCTCTCTCTCTCTCTCTCTCTCTCTCTCTCTCACACACACATACACAGACCTCTCTCCCTCTCTCTGTCTCAAAGTTATTAAAAATAAACATAGCAAAACGTACCTATTGCCAGGTGTAGCCTGTGTCCGAAGCACTGAAGGCGCGTCCAGCCATTCACCTCCAAAGCCTTTATCATATTCGATGCATTATCAGTCGTCACGCAAACTTGTTGGTCCTCCTTCAAGTTCCAGTCTGCTAACGCACCTCTCATCTCCTCCGCTATATTATCCCCGGTATGCTCCACGGGGAAGAATGATGTCTGCAGACAGCGGGTCTTGAGTTCGAAGTTTGTTGTAATAAAATGGACCGTTAAACTTATGTATGGTTCGGTTGTCCGGCTCGACCACAGGTCCGTGGTTGTGGCGAAATGATCGATTTCACGGAGCTCGGATTCAACACACATTTTACACTCATTATAAAGTTTTGGAATAGCCACTTGATTAAAATGTGTTCGGGATGGTATTTTATAACGCTTGTCCAGCGTCCAAACCATTTTTTTAAAGCCTTCTTTTGAGACAGTGTACACAGATACCATGTCTTTTGCAATGTGGTATGTTATAGCGTCTGTAATTTCTTTATGTCTGGTGGACGACGACTCGTACGGCGTAACGATACTGAATGCATCAGCAATCAAACTTTGCTTTGGTTTATTTTGGGATGACTGAGAAGTCCCCGGTGTTTCTCTCATTGTCATGCACTCTTCATGCAGCACGCGATGGTGTTGTTTCAGGTGGTGAAACATGTTTGTTGTGCTACCTTTCTTAGACGCAATTTTTGCTAAGCACGACCTGCACAACACGTCACTCTGGTTTACATCGTCTTTTCTGAATCCAAAATACTTCCAAATTATGGAAGATGATTTATGTTTTGGCACCAAGTCAGATTCTGCACTGCCACCGGCCGCATTTTCTCCTCCACTCATTTTCTTTCTTTCTAATTTATCCGCTGTCTCTGTACAGTGTGCATAGACGTTGGAACAGGGGAGGGGGGGGGGGCTGGAGTGGGGCGGCCGCCCCCTCTCCCCTCCCCCCTCCCCCCTCCCCTTTCCCCACCCCTCTTGGGGTCAGGCAGCTGGGGGGGGGGGTTTGTTCGTTGTTTTTGTTTTCCATTGTTTTTATATATATATATATATGTTACACACTGATGTCTATGGAAGAGGTAATAATAATCCTTTCCATTATAATTCGACACGTTTTATTCATATCAGATACACATTGTACTCTATTCTATTCCCAGTTCACCAGCCACTTACTTTTAAGTATTTCGGGAGAAGTGGATGAATTCAAGTGTTGTAAACATAGAGGCTGTAAATCCAACAGATCCGATTCTCTGAACTGTGTCTGCGGCACAAACTAACACGGCGGCGCCCATCGCGCATACAGCTCAACTAACGCGATCGTTATAAAGGTGTTTAAACAACAATATACTTCCACTTGCATGTATTTGACAATCGGAATATCAGATATTTCATGCCATAGCTAACACATTTGTGAATATTCTGAATAAAAAAGGAAAAATGACATAAAAGCAGATCATCATTCATTCAGCGCTGTTGCTGCTGCGGTGTGTCACGTGACAAGCAATGACGCGTCACCATGGAAACGCCGCCCCCCCTCTCACAATATAGTTCCCACGTCCCTGGTAGTGTGCGCGCGCTGGCTTTAGCGGTGCATTCAAAGGCACTCGTAAAACTGATGTTTGTTGTGACTGCCAGAGTTGTATGCAGGGCGAACGCGGAGAGGGGAAATCTATATCGTCGATATCGTTGCTTTTTTCGATAGTAATATCTTGAAAGTTCATATCGAGATATAGATACGATAACGATATATCGTTCAGCCCTACTGCAAAGCCCATCGAATTAATCTGGTATTAGGTTTTTTGGTCTTAAAAACCCAAACCAAGGAAGAGTGGTCAGTCACCACTGTAAAGAATCTTCCCTCCAAATAATACCTCCATTTTTCCAAGGCCCATACCACTGCTAAGCATTCTTGCTCTATAGTTGAGTAGTTTCTCTCCGCTTGATTTAGGGTACGGCTAGCAAAAGCAAGAACTTCTTCCGTCCCCAATCCTGTTTGTTGCACCAGGACAGCTCCCAGACCCACCTCACTCGCATCGGTATATACCACAGAAGGCAGATTAAAATCTGGGTGGCCAAGTACAGGTGTTGCTGTTAGAAGTTTCTTCAACTCGTCAAAGGAAGACTGACACTGTAGAGTCCATTTGAGTTTCGCACCTTTCCTCTTCAAAGAATTTAGAGGCTCAGCCAACTGGGAAAAGTGTGGCTGAGTTAAAGCCATGGACCGCTGGGCCTATTATGGGATAGAAGTAGAATGAGATGGTGAAGAGGAAGGTGGAGTATACTTTTTGTTCTTATGTTTTCCACTACCTTCTTGAGGACAACAGGAAGGTGAATGGGAACCCTTACAATGCCAACAAAAGTAAGATGGAACTTTTTGGGAACTTTTTTACCTGCGCAGAAACAGGATTTTTAGAAGGAATGGAAACACTCATTAGCTACGTTTACATGGACACAATCGGAATGAAATCAATCCGATTGATGAATCCGGTACAAGGTGTTTACATGAATGATAAATAAAGTAATCGGGTTGATGTGCGCGTTTATATGTCACAAGTTTCAATTCGGATCTGATGTTTTGACATGCGCACACTGCACGAATATACAGAATTTCCCGCTGTTCGTGCATAAATATTCTCATCTATTGGTTCTTTATTTGTTTTAAACAGCAGACGTAATATTAATTCGTCTCTGGTCATAATTTAGAGCATATTAACCGTTTTGCCGTGCTGCTTATTGATCACGCAGTAAAAATGCCCCTCCCCGCGGCCAAAACCAGACGTCTGTAGGTGAGAATCCAAAACAAGGACTGGTGGGACGTTGTCCTGCTTCACTTCATAGACGCGCGAGTGAAATTAGAATTTTAGAATGACGGGAAACTTATTAATATGACACTTTATTCAACAGGAAGAACAGCTCGTTCCGCGCGTCATACGTCATTACGCTATTTAACGTCATCGCACATGCGCAGTCCTTTCAGTTTCGGTTTTCAATCCGATCAAGTGTTTACATGTTCTCTCGATCGGATTACAAAAGGGATAAACCACCCCTTTCAATCCGATCGAAATTTCATTCGGATCGAGCTCAATCGGATCAATTAAGGTGTTTACATGAAGGTTTTTTAGTCCGATTGAGCCGTGAATCCGATTATAAGTGTCCATGTAAATGCAGCTAGTGATTCCCCTCTGAAATTTCGGCATTGTTGGTTCCTTTGCTCATACAGATGTTGATTTTCTCTGTCCTTTTCCAACTGTTGTCCCAGACGTACTAAACCATCTACATTCTACTTTACATCCTACTCCAAAAGGGCCTACTGTTAGTACTATTACTCAGCATAATGAGTCTATGGGTGGTTATGCTAAGCCATTTCCAACCACCCTTCTTCAACAACTTTCAGTGTTTCCGAAGTACGCTCGCTGGAAGCCCTAAAGGAAAGACAGAAGCGAACTCACAGTCCAGAAAGGAGGAGTTTTGAGACAAAACATCTTGAAACCAGTGAGTTTATCAGTGTCGCAGGATGGCTTTCTGCACTTCATGATGGTGACACAATCATGCTGGTGAACTCTGGAGGTGGAGAACATGACCAGCGTGGCACTTGTGTTCTTAGCATCATTGTCGACACCAGTGATATCGCATCATGTTCACAGACAAATTCAGTCCCCCACCTTCTCGGGCCCCTCCAAGTGGGGGGATCCCACAACATGACCCCTTGTATTAGAAATGCCTTTATCATTACAAGTGTTGATGGGACCTCTGATGGAGAGCTGCTCAGATACGGTCAAAGCTTTGCCCTGAGAACCACTGCAGACTTTGCCGGAGAGCTGTTCCTTTCCAGTGATCACAGAACATTTCTGAAATGTGCTAAGAAGTCTCGACTACAGGAGCTGAGTTTAGTTGAGGAGTTTGATTTCCAGTGCTGGTGGAAGGTCATTTACTTTGACCCCCAAGAAAGGCTTGAAAATGAGGGATACCCTGTTCAGGTGAACTGCAAGGTTTTGATTTCCCACTGTAAGACAAATCAATTTCTGGCTGCGCTCGGCAATCACATCCTATGGACTCTGTTTGGTAAAGAATATGAGCTCACTGCTCACACCTTCTTGGACTCCCATAATGCTGAGCGGGACAATAAGCATTGGCTGTTTTTTACGACTCATCTTGCCAATCAAAATGAAACCCTGATGCAACTGCAGCAAGACACGGTCATAACGGATGAGCAAAGAGAAAACCAAGAGGACACTAATGGAGTTTCCGTTGCATTGGTAGGAGAGATATTAGCTTGAACTGGAATACTGGCCATAGCTGTACTCTGTAAAGGCTGAACATTATCAATGTCCTTTTCCAGCTGGTCTAAACGTTGAGTGCACTGATGGAGCTCGTTCTGTAATGGACTTTTTGAACCGGTCTCCGCAATTAAAGTCGCAACCTGCTGGGAACACTGATTGACACTGGTTTGAATAAGATCCATTGAAGCAGCCATAGGAGTCAACACACTATTTAAATCCCTCAGAACCTCAGTATGGTGATGTTGCAATCGCCAGTTCAAAAGTTGATTAAATTCTTTGCGAATATAATCACACTGTTTCTCTGTGAACTGTTTAACTTCTGTCACTTGTTGAGCAGAAACATGATTCACATGTTCAGTCAATGATCGAACAACCCGTTTCAATTCTTCTGTCTGATTCTTAACCAACTCCACCAGACTATTCTGCTGTGCTCCAAGCTTAGCCATTGACTGATGCAAAGTGAAATTTTCCATAGTTCCAGAGACATTTCCCAATAACATTGTTGAAGAAGGTGGCAGTGGAGGTATCAAATTCACCTCTTCAGTTAACTCCATATCTAATAAAAAATAATGTGTGGTGGCTGTGAAACCCGTTGCCACTGCCTTAGCGACCGGAGGAACTCCATCCTCATTAAAGGTCATATGGGTTCAATCTGAGAGGCTTCCATATTATTTGTTAATTGTTCCTCCAAAGTGACTAATTTGTTACCATTTGGTTGATCAGACAGATTAAGCCAATCATTAACTGAGTCTGACATTTCAGAGTTCACTATTTAGTCTTGTTGAAAGTTGTTGTTTTTTTTGCAAAGAACATGTTTTACTCTTATATGGGTCCCATCTGGGGTGGCATTTTTATGTAACACTTTCCCTCTTACATTTATGCTGGGGTGCCAGACAGACATATACTGTCAAAATGTCCTTATTCTTGTTTAGGGTCGTTAGTCACGTCAAGAAGGAAAGTGAACACAGGACACATACTCAATTCATTAACATGAATCCTTAATTTTGTGAGAGTAAACCCAAAGAAAACCAACTACGACTCAATATGCACATATTTTAGTATTCACTGACAGTGTACCAATTTCATCACCACACATCACCATTTGAATAATAATAATAAACATACACAAACCCAATAGAAACAACACAGCAAACAACGCATGTTTCATAAAACCCTCTAGATCAAATAGTCTTGATTTCGAATGATTGTTCAAAGGAGGGATTAAGAGAAACAGTCAAAGTCATTTAGTCCATCAAGGTTTCCACAATGTATAAAAGGGGCAGTAAAGTAACCATCAAGTCAGTTAGTCCCTCGATAACCGCTCTTGATTAAAATATCCTATTACTCACGCTCCTGCTTTACACGAGTTAACGATCAGCTCCGTCTTCACTCAGATACTTTAAATACCTTTGGAAGAGAACGCTTTATTCCCGTAGTCTCTCGTCTTGATGATAACTGGAACTCCATCAACACCACAATCGCTCCTCTCCATTACCACAACAAACAACAAGGTGTTCCGTTCATAAGGCAGATTAAATATCCATTCATCGACGTAATCAACTAGCTTCCGGTCGGCTGAGTAAAGATGAGCCTGCACACGTCCTTGCACATTATTTCCTTTTTGATTAATGGACGACCACGGAGAGGAGTGTTCAAACAGATATAATAGTTTATAACCAAACTATTTGTTTTTTTTTAACCAATTTTCATGTTTAGTTTACATTTCTCACCATTCAGAATAATAATAGTAGCCTACGTTTTTCAACATTGCCTGAGTGCTAACATTATTTCCTTTCAGATAACACGACAGACCACCGATTGGATCTCGAGAGACTCGAGGCCGTTTTGATAGTTCGCTGGCAAAGAGGTAAGAGTAGTGTTAGTTAGCTGTTTTAAGCTTAAGTTTTCTTATATTTTAGAGTCAGGGATAGATAACAGGGTTATTTCTGTGATTTGTTTAACTTTAACTGTTAAATTAACGCAAATGTATAGCATCCACATTCCCCTTCTTGGGGCTCACGTTATTTGTGCTGCCAAATAAGGCACTGTAATGCATTTTATCTCCAATATTATAGTATAACTGTGCATTGTTCCGCAAATAATCTGACTGACGCGCGAATCTTTATTTGTTTATTTTTTACGTTGACCTTGAACGCACAGCTTCGAATGTTATAAGTATAGTTAACGTTATACTATACGAAGTATAGTGATTACTCTTGTCTGCACGGTAAAAGGCAACGGTAAATTATCAGATAATCAAGCAAGAAGAATTTTGCGCAACTTTCTGCCAGCATATGTTTGCTCTTCATGTGAGACGTATTGACGTGCACGCTTCATCTGCAATTGTATACAATTAACGTTAGGCTACATGATGGTAGATACGAATTAATTTGCCGCGATTTCACTTTAATGTAACATTTGTGGGGTGACAAATGGTGCTGCTTACAACAGCGGCTAGCTTGAACTGCTTTAATATTAACAACGTCATAATCTGCATCTTTCTTGACCAACAGCTTTCATAATGGTTAAAGTTCAATATCATCAAGGTGTAAAGAAGTTTGTGAAATTGCTCAGTGATTGTACGTTACAAGATTTTCTCAATGAAGGTAAGTTAAGAAGCTTGTGCTACTTCTTAGAAATGTACTTAGTTGTATAGCAATATGCTTGAGGTATATATGTTAACACTTTACAATAAGGTCTCATTTGTTAACATTAATGTATTAGTTAATAAAAGTAGAACTGTTTGTTTGTTCATTTTAGTTCATCATAGTGCATTCATGTTAACAGATACAATTTTTGATTTTTATAATGCATTAGAAAATGTTGAGATTAATATTAACAAATGCTGTATTAGTATTGTTCATTCTTAGTACGTTATATTTTTTTCATGCTACTGTTAAAAATACTTTTCAGTTAAGAGCAAATTTGGGTTAGCCAGAATTGCAGCTCTTCAAGTGTTTGACACCAATGTGGAAGAGGACATCTTCCATGAATTGATCGAAGGCAGTCCACATTTATGCCTAACTGTAAGATGTCCGGAAGAAAATATTTCTGCTGGTTTGTCTGAGGGTAAGTCTATAATAACACTTGAGACATACTTTCAAGGATTCCAGTGTAATAATCCTGGGGACAAAATAATTTCGGTCAGATACACATTTACCTTTAGCAGACACTAATACAACAAGGGATTCATCATGGGGCAGCAATAACATGACAAGTGCTAATAATGCAAACATTGTCTAAAATAGTCCAGGCTACAACATTAGCAGGATACAATTAAGTGCTCACTTATGAGTTTTTAGCAGTTTATTAAATATTGTCACAGATTTGTTTGGGCTAATATCCAAAACAGAGAACTGAAGTTTTTGAGATCCAGTGATGAAAAGGTGACAAAAGGATCTGGTGGTTAACAGTGTAAACTGCAGCTAGATATAGCAGAATGAGAACTTACAAGGGTGTATCCTTATTTTTACTATTTTATTTTAAAGTGTTAGTTCACCCAAAAATGAAAATGTCAGTAATTACTCACGCTCATGTCGTTCCAAACCCGTAAGACCTTCGTTAATCTTCAGAACACAAATGAATACATTTTTGATGAAATCCAAGAGCTTTCTGAACCATCCATGGGCAGCAACGTAATTACCACCATCAAGGCTCAGAAAGGTAGTAAATGCATCGTTAAAATAGCCGTTATCCACATAGTAAAGGATAGCGCAGCACTAGGCCTTGAAGTTGCAATGATGTTGCTGCCTATGAATGGTTCAGAAAGCTCTGATTTCATCAAGATATCTCAATCTGTCTTTCCGAAGATGAATGGAGGTCTTATGGGTTTGGAAGTAATGAAGGTGATTAATGACATAATTTTTATTTTTGTTAAACTAACCCTTTAATTTGATTTGTGATGGAAAATTATTGCTTCAGAAGTAAAAAACATTTAGACAAAGCCGTGTTTGATTGAATGCCTTTAGAGAAAACATTAAAATTATGTTTTGCGTTTCTCTGTCAAGTGTTTTCACCCACAAGATCCTCAACCCCCAGCACATGCACTGACACTCTTTCACACTCTTCAACTGACCATGAAGAGTCAGAGAGAGCAGTGCAAAATCAAACGGCAATGGTCAGCAACAGTTTTAACACAGTAATGTGTTTGTAATGGCAAACCGGGTATGCATGCATGTTTTGCCTTATGGTTAACTTGTCCATATAATAATTATTTCACCATTTTAGTAGTCTTCATGTGTTCATCTGTATTGTGGTGGTCATGTTTAATCAGACTGTCCAAGATGCACTGGGAAAAAAAATCTGGTGGTGAGGAAGTGCCTGACGAATACCAGACTACTAAAACTTTAAAGCATCGCACCAGACGTCAGCTTGTTAATACTGTTGATTGTCACATGACAGAGATTCATGGGTAAGACTTCAATGCACAGATGCAAGAAATACACACAGATGTGTCAATTGATGTAGACAACAAAGTTAAGTTACCATTAACCATATATATTTTTTATATTGCAGGAGGATCCCCACCCGCAAACAACCGGATACTTGTGCTTTGGGCATTATTTCTCTCTTTCCTAGCCTGAGAGACCCGTTTTTAACAAAGGGCTATGTAAGAATCTTTTGTATAGGTGTATTTGAAACACAATCATGTTTGACATGAAGTTATATGCTCCTTTTTGTGGCATGTGATAACAGTTTCTATTATCTATTTATGTAATGTAATGACTATTCAGATTTTGCAAAAAGTGTTCTCGTCTTTTTCACAGGAGCATTTCTACGATCCGGAAAAGGGAACAGGGTTCATCTCCTGGTGCCTTAACTTGTTTGAGGAAGATCCCAAAACATGTTTGCTTGGAGTCGCTGTCCCATTTCACTCATCTGTCCTGCTGCTGTTGCATCTCCTGCCGCCGCCTCCATGGAGGAAGACGACTAAGATCAGTCCAACAGAGGCTATTGACAGACTTGTGCATTTCCATAAGGTAAAACTCACATTACTGTTACAATGACACATTACTGCAAAGTCATTGTGAATATTTAAATTAAGATTTGGGTTATGAACCCTAAAATGCAGTGGTTTTCATTTATGGTCATTGGGACTGAACCCTCTGCACATTTTGTCTCTCTGACCTGACACACTTAAGGATAGTTTACTCAAAAATTTCACCCTCGCTTTGTACTGCTGAACACAAAGGAAGGTATTTTAAAGAAAGTTTGTAAACGGGCCGCTTTGGGCAGCCATTGACTCTAATAGTAATTTTTTTCCTACTATGGAAGTCAATGGCTGCCCAAAGCGGCCTGTTTATACAGGTTTGGTACAACCTGAGTGTGTGCAAATGACAGGATTTTCATTTTTGGGTGAACTAACCCTTTAGTTTAGTTAATAGAGCTCTTACATAATGAGGTGAAGATCTAAAACAGGTTTGTTGAATAAGGTATTCCTTTTTATGACATTATCCTTTCACTGTAATACACAAAGCACGATACCAACTGGTTTTGTCAGGCAAGGTTTGTCATATAGTTGTTGTTTTTTTAGTTTTTTTATTGATTTTAATTCTATTTTTTTGTTCATTTGAATGTGATCAAGTTAAGAGCACCAGGTTTAATGCATTTATCATTTCACCTTGTAATTATTATTTTTTTCTTGTTTAATATTTTTTTTTTTCAGTCCTGCACCAGTATTGAAGGCCATCTCAGTGTGAGAGAGGGCCACCAGCCATTTCTACTTGGATCAGGAAGGATCAAAGGGCAGGATCAGCCACTTTTACGTCATTGTGGACAAGCGCCTTATCCCTTGCTCTGAAACCAACTTCTTGAGTGCCTTTGAACTTTTGAAAGTTCACTATGTCTTCAACTTGTCATATGCGGAAGCCCTGGTCAACTTTACCTTCCTGCAGACCACACATTATGGTGCATTATCCAGCCTGTGTTCGCAAAATTGGGCCGTAACGCCCGTTTCACACATACTCCGTGTGCAGTGCGTATGCGGTGCAGGAGCAGCACGCGCTAGGGGTGTAACGGTACGCAAAAATCACGGTTCGGTACGTACCTCGGTTTTAAAGTCACGGTTCGGTTTATTTTCGGTACAGTAAGGGAAAGAAATGCAAACATTAAACTGCAGGTTGTTTATTACTATAAACTTTTTTTAACAATTTGTTTACACTTTTTTTAAAACACTTTTTAATAAAATATAATAATATATAGATATAAAATAAAAAAAGAATAAGAAATAAAATACTGCTGCAAAGTTCTCCACTTAATAAAATACTCTCAGTCTCAAACCAATATCACATAATAAATTTAATGAAAAATATAAATAAATAACTATGATTACAGTGCAGCATTACCAATCCCAGCTTGTAGGCCTGCTCATATTTAAAAATTAAGACTGGGAAAAAAATGAACTTTAATTGCACAATTTGCTGTAATTAATTGCAATTCCTCCAAGCTTGTAATCATCAATAATTAAACTTAGAATCACCTAATTAAATGAAACACCGGGGGAAAAAAGGAACAGAAAATAGCCCTATATTAAAATAAACATATATATCAATGTATTATTCTTTTTCAATAATCAATTTAAGATTTTTTCCCCCATTTTTTTTACTAATTATCAAAATAAAATATATTCCTACAAAGCTATTATTACCAGAGCATGTGATCAGAGCAGGTCATTTTACCATTGTTGCTAGCGTGACTCTACCAGCTCAGCAAACAGAAGCCTACTACTGAGAAATTTCACCTTATTTGAGCGGACTTTGCTTTTCCAGTGCGTGATCGGTACATGATTGGAGTGTTTGGGCCGTTAACGACAGAGCAGAACGCGCAGTGCAAACACGGAGTCGAACATTGAGCAGAGAGCGCAGCGCGCAGACACACACACACACACACACACGGAACGGAGAGTGCGGCGGCGCACACGGAGGCGGAGTGGAAAAGCTTTTTTTCGCCCTGCAGTCGATTTCATTGGTTTAGGTTACAGTGACGACGGGTAAAACTAAAACCAGACGGGCTCTGGTAAAACTTTAGAATCAGCTGCAGGGCGGGATTTGCGCTGAACGCGAAGGCTTCCGCCACTTAATATGTTCGTGTGGAAACACGAAAATGTACCTATGTTCCGCACACAAAATATTGCATTCAGTCATTCGGTACACACGTGCACCGAACCGAAAGCCCTGTACCGAAACGGTCCGGTACGAATACACGTACCGTTACACCCCTAGCACGTGCTATAGTGCTTTCACATATGCTGCGTTTGCAGTGCGTAACTGATCCGCGGCTGTACCACAAAAACCTACTTAATATTTTTATTTCAAATCCAGAAGTTATGCAGCAACTTTTATTAAAAAAAAAATTTGTCAGCATTGCGAATTCTCTTTGTACACATAGGCCTATACACTCTTTAATGGACGTATGCACGTTTACACACAATTTAAACAACGTAGGCCTATTATTCCATGCATTACTTCTACTTATAAGTTGCTCAAGCAAGTGGTCAAATATTTAACCATGTACTTAGGCTATATTAAAATCGCAAACATTTTAAATTAAAACTTAAAATTGACAAAAACATCCGACTCTCATGCCTTTTCTTTTGCATTTAAATTTTAATAGAAAGAAATACACACCGCATACGCACTGCAAATGGAGTATGTGTGAAATGGGCGTAAGTGCACGTTTCGAGCATGAGGTTCGAGGTTAAGCATAGTTTTTAAGAATACACTAAAGAATTTCAAAAACATCACCAAATCTGTCAAAGTCATCAGTTGTCAATCTTTGGGAAACAACATAGTGAATGAGGCTGAGACCATTATTACACTCACCTGTTAGAAATACCAAATGTAGCATCTTGTGTTATGCGAGGTAGGGCAGACCTGCGAAACAGACCTTCTGGCTTGCGCCAAAAGTCATGGGTGGCACGGTACTGCTGCTGCTCTTTAGCAGTAACCAATCCTGACTTGACTGCTTCTCGATTAAGGCCAATAAAATCCCTCTCAGTCACTCTGGTAGACCTAGTGTGAGTCATACGCGGAAGCCCTGGTCAACTTTACCTTCCTGCAGACCACACATTATTGTGCATTATCCAGCCTGTGTTCGCAAAATTGGGCCGTAAGTGCACGTTTCAAGCATGAGGTTCGAGGTTAAGCATAGTTTTTAAGAATACACTAAAGAATTTCAAAAACATCACCAAATCTGTCAAAGTCATCAGTTGTCAATCTTTGGGAAACAACATAGTGAATGAGGCTGAGACCATTATTACACTCACCTGTTAGAAATACCAAATGTAGCATCTTGTGGTATGCGAGGTAGGGCAGACCTGCGAAACTCTTTTCTAGTCAGTGGGCATGTCATGGGTGGCACGGTACTGCTGCAGCTCTTTAGCAGTAACCAATCCTGACTTGATCTCTTCTCGATTAAGGCCAATAAAATCCCTCTCGTCATCCTTTTTCTGGTAGACATAGTGTGAGTGTGCCAGTTGGAGATAGCTAAAAGAGAGAGAAATCACAGTAGGAAAATACTATGAAATGGGTTAGGGTTATTAGCATGTAAGACTCCAATTTTTATAATTAGTATTTTTGTCTTGTTTTTCCTTAATATCATCCTTAAATTTACGAGGAGCGAAAATGCAGAAGATGCAAAGACTTGTTTTCAAAGGATATATCTTGAATATTAAGCATAAATCAGAAACTATTTTCCAACAGGGTTAGAAAAACGGAATTCAAGACATATTCTCTGAAAACAAGTCTTTTATCTTTAACAAATACATTTATCTTGTTTTAACCTGTTAATTGTGTAACCCGTTAACTGTCACCCCCTTTTTGAACATATAGATCATCTGAACTTAAATGGTTGCAATTCATGAATGCTTTGGAATACAAAAACGTTTTAAAGAATACTCAGCAGATTATTGCAGATGTGAAAACACTTCACAGGTGAAAGTGTAAAAAAAGTTATACAAGTTTAAATTTGCTGTAAAGCAAATGTACCAAACATATTTTATTTTTTAAGTTTATACGCGGTTGTGGGGTATCTGAAAAAATAGTTCCACTATAGCAAATAAAACGGATGAAATCATACATTGCGCCATTCACTATGGCGCAATGTTCACTATAGCGCCTATATACAGTGAGGAAAATAAGTATTTGAACACCCTGCTATTTTGCAAGTTCTCCCACTTGGAAATCATGGAGGGGTCTGAAATTGTCATCGTAGGTGCATGTCCACTGTGAGAGACATAATCTAAAAAAAAAAATCCAGAAATCACAATATATGATTTTTTAACTATTTATTTGTATGATACAGCTGCAAATAAGTATTTGAACACCTGTCTATCAGCTAGAATTCTGACCCTCAAAGACCTGTTAGTCTGCCTTTAAAATGTCCACCTCTACTCCATTTATTATCCTAAATTAGATGCACCTGTTTGAGGTCGTTAGCTGCATAAAGACACCTGTCCACCCCATACAATTAGTAAGAATCCAACTACTAACATGGCCAAGACCAAAGAGCTGTCCAAAGACACTAGAGACAAAATTGTACACCTCCACAAGGCTGGAAAGGTCTATGGGGAAATTGCCAAGCAGCTTGGTGAAAAAAGGTCCACTGTTGGAGCAATCATTAGAAAATGGAAGAAGCTAAACATGACTGTCAATCTCTCTCGGACTGGAGCTCCAAGATCTCACCTCGTGGGGTCTCAATGATCCTAAGAAAGGTGAGAAATCAGCCCAGAACTACACAGGAGGAGCTGGTCAATGACCTGAAAAGAGCTGGGACCACAGTTTCCAAGGTTACTGTTGGTAATACACTAAGACGTCATGGTTTGAAATCATGCATGGCACGGAAGGTTCCCCTGCTTAAACCAGCACATGTCAAGGCCCGTCTTAAGTTTGCCAATGACCATTTGGATGATCCAGAGGAGTCATGGGAGAAAGTCATGTGGTCAGATGAGACCAAAATAGAACTTTTTGGTCATAATTCCACTAAATGTGTTTGGAGGAAGAAGAATGATTAGTACCATCCCAAGAACACCATCCCTACTGTGAAGCATGGGGGTGGTAGCATCATGCTTTGGGGGTGTTTTTCTGCACATGGGACAGGGCGACTGCACTGTATTAAGGAGAGGATGACCGGGGCCATGTATTGCGAGATTTTGCGGAACAACCTCCTTCCCTCAGTTAGAGCATTGAAGATGGGTCGAGGCTGGGTCTTCCAACATGACAATGACCCGAAGCACACAGCCAGGATAACCAAGGAGTGGCTCTGTAAGAAGCATATCAAGGTTCTGGCGTGGCCTAGCCAGTCTCCAGACCTAAACCCAATAGAGAATCTTTGGAGGGAGGTCAAACTCCGTGTTTCTCAGCGACAGCCCAGAAACCTGACTGATCTAGAGAAGATCTGTGTGGAGGAGTGGGCCAAAATCCCTCCTGCAGTGTGTGCAAACCTGGTGAAAAACTACAGGAAACGTTTGACCTCTGTAATTGCAAACAAAGGCTACTGTACCAAATATTAACATTGATTTTCTCAGGTGTTCAAATACTTAATTGCAGCTGTATCATACAAATAAATAGTTAAAAAATCATACATTGTGATTTCTGGAATTTTTTTTTTAGATTATGTCTCTCACAGTGGACATGCACCTACGATGACAATTTCAGACCCCTCCATGATTTCTAAGTGGGAGAACTTGCAAAATAGCAGGGTGTTCAAATACTTATTTTCCTCACTGTATATTTGTTTTTAATCATCAATGAACACCACTAACCACTCGGTGAGTTGCACAGTTTTGAAAACAAACGTTAAGGGTTGTGTTCGTGCATGCCCATAGCCAGCCCGTAGCAAGGCGATTCTAAACGAGTCAAGTCGAGACAGGACCCATCGTCAAAATTTCTGTGTCCACCACTCTAGTTCATCCAAAACAAACCAGAAAAGAGACTCTCAAAGTGCTAAATAGTAAATACTGGAATTATCCTTTAATAAATGCTGGTTAAATTCATTCAGAGAGTTGTCATGATTGAAATATACTTCTACCTTCTTTGGAAAACTTCAGTTAGAAATATTAGCATTAATCAAACTATTAGAGACTAGATAGATCATAGCCTTCCTTTGGCACCAGGTAAATCACAGTAGACATAGGCTCCAGCAGGGCTCTTATTGACATGTTCAAAACCAAGCAGAGATAAGTTTTGGGTGTTTTCTGAAATAATAGTTACATTAGGATATGTGATGAGTAAGCTTAAAAAAGCATGACAGGGTAACTTCATCATAGTTCATGGGACTGTATAAGGGCTTGACACTTGCAGTCACTGCCTGTCGTCCGTTGGAAGTGCATAATTAAAGTGTGAGACAGGGGCGCCAGTGCAGAAGCCCAAAGTCCATTTTATGTGTATATTTTCTGACAGAGAACAGTAGCTGTTTTTTGTTTTCAGAACAATGTTTTTCTGAACCTATAAACTGTCAATCAAACTGTCAATCAGCATCAATTACATCACCACAGTAAAAGTGCTGTTAAACTGAAGCATTTAACGGCACAAGACAAAGCATGCATCACAATGTCAAAGTTTTATGGACCTCTAGAGTGGCAGCTGATTTTGTGATTGACAGGCAGTTTTTCGACCCATACCTTCAAATTCTAGCACACCAAAAGCATCTGATTGTGCATATTAATGAAATCATAATTATGCACAAACTTATTACCATTACCAGTCCAGTCAGTTCATGTAAAGTATGATTTATGTCTCCAGAGTCATAACTGTAAGATGATTGACAGCTAAAGAGGTGAAAAAGGCAACACTTATCCTGCCATGTGTGTGTTGGGGGGTTGGGTAGGGGGATTTACCCCCTATCATCATCTACTCAAAAAGATTCTCTCGTGGGGCAAAAGAAAAGCCCAGTATTTTTCTCTGAGCTCTGTTAAACAGCTCAAAGCCTGGTTTTAAGAGCAGCTTAGCTTCGAAAATGTGGAAAATTGAGAATCAAACCACGGCAAAGGTGACAACCGGATGTATCAAAAGTGATCTGTGGAATATGGTGCCTGAGCTTTCCAGAAGCACGTATCTTTGATGGAACATGAGGGAGGTGTGCTCATGTGTCAGTCACAGAGTCACATTAATGTCGGCGGTTCTCCTCATGCTGCCGTATGCGATTTTTGGAAGGAAAAACGAATTAGCATGGTGAGTCTGTCATCATCTCTGGAGATCTCTGTGTGTTTGCTGTGTTCTAAAGACTTAATTCTTGTTTAAAAACCCCAATCCTTCATTCTGAGCTTTGACCCCCACCAATCACGCTGGGCAAGTAAAGCCCTCCAGAAAGCGAATACAACTGCCAAACTCGGCTCTCTTTTTTTATGGCGAATCCCTAAGTACGACCAAATTGAGAGATCCTAAATCGTTTTTGTCCTTTTTAACTCACAGACACCCAACCTCTAGTTAACATATCAGCTGAAACGTATCAAACGTTTCTTAAAAGCGCCAATCTTTTGAGTAAGTGCCACCAGGCTTCTCAGCCAGCCCTTTAATCCCCTTCGCAATTTTAATCTGCAGATTGTTTTGAGGAGATCACTTAAGAGATGCCTGAAGGAACGTGTTGACCGCTGGCATAAAACGGCTAATCAGACCCCTCAAAACATTATTGGGCCTTTCAGTCACAATAAAAGGGCTGAAAGAGAAGGGGACAACAGAAAAGACAAGTCGGGCGAAGGATTATGTTAAGCAAAAGCTCCTTTTATATTGTCATTTACTGGTGATCTGTCTCTATATTGTGTTTTCATTAACCAAGCATGGACCTGCTGAATGAACCAGAGGCCGGCATGAGAATAGGGCGGCTTCAAGAGAGGCTACACGAGGGTCAGCGGGAGCAGATTATTCGCACAGGCTAAAAGAGACAGAGAACAGGGGGACATAATCATCTCTTACTAAGGAGACCCCTTCAGTCCATTCAGGCACCCGTGCTTTAATTTCACCGTCCTTTTGTGTCTCTCTTGCTCATGTGTGCTTTTAGGATTTCGCTTGAGCTGCTGAGATTAGCTTAGCGCTGACCCTGAGTCTAACTCTCTTTCTGTTTGTTTATAGCGATTTTATTCACGCTGCTAGGCAGCCTGGACACCATGGACCAGATTTTCCCCTCAAAAAGGGAACCAATCACAGAACCGGGAGGGAGCAGCAAGACGATGACGACATCTATGCGACACACCGAAGCAGTTTGTTTATATCTATGGATCCAACATGGCATCAGACGCGAAGTTACCTTTCGATGCAGCCTTAGATGGTGTTCTAAGTAGTTTAGAACGCAAGTTTATTTCGTCTTCTTCCTCGTCGGATTTCTGCCGCTCTACATACGTCATCTGGTATGATTGAAACGATTGGCTATGAGCTACGTACAGGCGCATTTGATAGACATTCGTAGCGCCCAATAAACGGCTCTGGGCATTCGTAAACCACGCCTCAAATACGAGAAAATGAACATGTGGTTCCCAGACCACGTCTCAATGAGAAAGAGGTCTGACGTTAGCCAGGCTAGTTTGTTTAAGTGCCTTAGCTACTTTCCTCGCATTTATCATTTCTTTAATACCTTTAGTCACATATGGTTTATTATTTGGATAAACTTTAATCTCTTTAGTAGGTATGTTCAGCTCCACACAGAAGTTAATATAATCATTTAACACTGTAGTTCTTTCATCAAGTGAGCCTTCATCAAAAATTTCCCAATTTGTCCAATCGAAACAGGCTTTCAGTTGTTCTACACTTTCATTCGACCACATTCTGATAATTTTCTTTTCTGGTTTGATTTTTTTAAGTTTGGTCCTGTACACAGGAGTCATACAGAGTTAGTTCACTGTAGTCAAATCCATCAACATCAGTCCTGACCTTAATTAATGGAAAACGATGCAGCATAGACTCTCTCACCACACCAATATGAGGACTTTCCATCTCTTATTCGTTGAATCCCTGGTAAAATAGAAATATTATAGACAATTTCACTAAATGATGATTTGTTGGAAAATAATAATAAATGAAAATTACTACAATACAAATTGATTATATTATCGCAAACAACGTCGCAAAGTTATCAGCTATGACATATTTTGGCAAGCGTTAGGGTTATTATTTGAAAGAAGATCTCCAACCTGTTGGGCAAGATGACACCTTGAGAAACACGGTTCCCGGGTGGTTTTGTGGATAAACAAACCTTGCTAAACCTTTTTGTTGTAATTGCAGTTCAAAAGCACTAAATATATCAGTATGTTACATACAGTTTCAGCGATTTCATAGGCCGTGAGGGAAACCTTACTTTTAGTTGTCTTGCGTTGTCATGTAGATTGGACGCTTCTGGCAAGCACGAGTCAGAGCCGTTGAAAAACATTTTAAAAGTTCACAAAACAAACATCATATTTAACGGCTAGCTGGCACGCGTGATTTTTCCCCCAAACTGGTTAAGCGCAAACCACGCCCCTTAACCGAAAACCACGCCCCGCAGCGATGACTCGCATCTATGGCTCGATTTCGTAAACCTGTCTGTAAACCTGTCTGTAAACCTGTCACACTCTGAAATTTAATATTGGTTTGGGCAAGAGCTTATTAGAAAATAAATAACTTGAATTTTTATATTAAGTAGAGCATGATCTTGTAAATTGTGGATACATTTTTAATGTATGATGAGAACTTTTTAAATATTTTTTAAAAATGTGTGTGGTGATGGAAATGACAGGGTAGTGGTGGAAATGACAATGAATTAATGTGAATGTAGAGAAACAGTGATATTTATTAGAAAAACTCAAACATATCACACTCAGTAAACTCAATTCACAAAGTCATTAAACATAACCACAACTGTTTTTAGTGTAGTGCTGAGTTTGATGTATACAACTGATTTGTCTCACAGATTACAGTGCATAAATAACTGACACAACTGATGGCAAGGCAAAAATATAAGCAATAAATGATGCAACAAAATTTAATTTTCATTCATCTAAACTAAATCAATTAATATAAAAGTATAATTTAGAAATAAAAATAATATTATAATATAAATATAAATATAAAAAGTATTGTAATTTATTATAATATTATAATATAAAAAGTATTACACAGATCTACTCTTGCAATCCATATCAATTGTTCTTTGTAACCATAAATGCTGTAATTTCCACCATGAGGGCAGAGTGGTGGAAATGACATTTATGTAGTTTTTTGTGAAAAAATGGAAGATAGCTTCACTGATTAGCTTTGAATTAATACTTAGCATTTCATGTATGCAAAATACTCTTATTTAACTTAAAATTTTTAACTTTTTAAAAACACCCTTGAAGGTACAGCATGTTTGGAAATGACGTAGAATAAATATATTAACTGATCAAGCAATATTTACCTTGATTTTTCTTCTTTTGTTCTTGATGAAAATTTAAAATTGCCTCCATGTCCAACATGTGCTCTGATGTCTCTGAACATTTACATAGAAACCACCTAAACAATCTTTCACACATATTTTTTAAAGGAACATTACAGTGTTGTGGTGGAAATGACACCAATACTGTGGGACAGCTATATTTTGTATAAAAAGTAATATTGATGGTGGTCTCACGTCACATTACATACTATAATGTATTTTAATTATTTTACTAGTGCTTAATTTAGGTATATTAATAGTTACCAGATAAGTCATATTTGTAAACTCATATTTTTATATCTGTTGAAGTTAAAAAGTCTGGGTGTGGGACAAGGAGAAAACAGTGATTTTGACACCTGCTATACGGAGGTTGAAAAGTATGAAAAAAACATAATAGAAAGGTAGTAAAAAAAGTTTTTAAGGAGGTTTTATTGTTAGTTTGAAAAAAAAGAGGAATTTGTCCAAAATTATATGTATTTTTAAAAATATGACCAAAGTACATAAAAGTGCCCATATATATACATAATCTTTTTTTATTACACATGTTTGCCTTTTATGGGTACATAAAAAGCAACATTACATACAATTCACAATATATATATATAAAAAAAGTAAACTTTAAAAGGATGCAAGAAATGAGTTTTATGTGCCGTTGCTATTGTTAACAAGAATTCATAGCACAGAATTGATAAATACTAAATAATACTTTTAACTTATATACTAATTAACATTTTTAAACACTATTAATTACCCTGTACCTGTAATTACCCCCCTCCCTCCCACCCACACACAAAACATACAAACTTGAGGCATTTTAAGCTTGATGCGAGAAATTCATTGCAACAGACTCTGACAATTTGTGGCGTACCCTGACAACCCTTTTCCCTCCTTTTCCTGTATGTCTACTATAGTCATGCTCTGACCTATAAGTACTTTTTATGGGGCGTCCAGCTGTCAAATGACGCCTCGAACCAGTCTTGGTTGATCTTCGGGCCACTGCTGTTGGCTGACAGACAATAATGGGACATAATTATTATGAGAAAGTTTCTCATTATTTTGAGATGTTAAGTCATTATTACGAGAAAGTTTCTCTTATGACTTAAAGAATCTTTATTTTGTTTGTGTGTTTGTTTACCCTCACAATATATTGACAAGCGGTCGAGCTCTTCAGTGGATAAAACACCATTCAGAAAAAGAGTTAAGTAGTTTACAATATTACAACTTAATTCGAAGATTCCTTCAACATTTCGTCAAGTAAATGATGATAATAGGCTAATACTAGGCTAGCCCCTGACTTCTACTAATGATGTGATGTAAAAAATAGGATGTGAATCATAATTCAGAGGGAGTCGCTTCAGTGGCGCTGTGAATCATGCCATGAGTCGACTGATGCGCAGAGAGATGATTTTATTCAAATAAATAAATACATTTATTTATTTACTTGTTTAAAAGGACTTTGATTTTGAAGCTTTATTTTGGGACATTCCCGTTATCGTCACATCTCACACACTCCCGACTGGTGTGTCCCAAGTCCTAAAGCTGTTGCACGAGAGGTAGCCTACAAGTTCAAAACTTTATAATTCCATTAAATGTGAACGTGCAATGATAATGCATTGCACAGATAGCAGCATTACAAGAAGTAATTGATATATGCATATTTCTAGTGCCAGGACTTTCATTTATTGCCTCTTCCCTGCTGTAGCGAGTCCTTGACTGTTAAACAGTTACAAGGTACGTTGGAGAGAGAGAGAGAGAGAGAGAGAGAGAGAGAGAGAGAGAGACCTTTGTCACAATGTCATGACTGAGAGACCAACACACAGACACACATGTTTTATACTGTGTTTGCATACGACGACTTAAGTTGATATTAAAAACATCTCGGGTTATTCCAGCAGCCAGAAACAATGTTGTGCAAATATAAGGACAAAATCCATCTCTGTATGTTCATACTAGTGCTGTTTCTTCAGCTGTTATCCAGGACTGCAGGTAAGCTCCTCATTCATGTAGTTACTGGAGTAATAATCAAGTGTTGTTACTATTGTTAGGCTTTGAAGAAACATGGTATTCTGTCTTCTTGAGCAATGCAATGCCAAATTTGTGGAGCAATTGCAGCAATGTGTCTCTGCTTGATTCGCAGCTCAGTCATGTGCCAGAAGCTGTGGTCAGAAGTTTAACACATGCTCCTGTCACACAACA